>JAODJX010000041.1:12635141-12671324 GCA_026776945.1 Isichthys henryi
CATCAGGTTAAACAGAAAAAGGAAAACAGAATCTTGTATAATTATAAATTAAAAGTAAAATAATAACCTGTTACATAAGCATGTCTTTTAAATACAGGTTGGCTACAGAAGACAGTCTGTATCCAATGTGAAAACAATAGATCACAGTGTTGTCTACTTTGGTAAACTGGCTGGCATGAGATTTTCAATTCGAATCTGCACTCACTTACATCTATATAAGACATCTTGCAAACAGTCCGTAGGGTTTGCAAACTACCCCAGCGTTTTTGATTTAGCTAATTTTAGGCTTGTAATTGAGTAATATAGATTTCCCGTAAGATTTCTGCGTGAGCGTGAGCATAGGAAAGCTTGAGTGTCACACCATATGCGTGAGAGTTGGCAACCCTGAGATATCAAAACACTGAGTGGGACTGTGTGATTAATAGAAAATGCAAAAATTAGTACCCATAATTCGCTATCCAAATATGCACCATTACCAACAGTGTAAAGACCAGCAAATGCTAATCCATTTTTTTTCTTCCAGTATTGACTCCGCAACGTACCACCGAGTGTGTCCGCTACTTCCCTTTTTTAGTCTACTGATTTTATTGGCTCATGTTTTACCTTTCTGTTGACTTCGTCAATTGCAATTGGACTGTCAATTTTAGGATCAGTAACCAATCACATGAAAGCGCACATAAAACCGGCGTATTCTCGTGGCAGGTTGATAAACTGAGAAGATAAAAGCTCGTGGCCGGAGTTTCCTGCACTAGAGAGCCGTTACGTCTATGGCCGCAGCTGCGAGAGCGCAGCGTCGGCATGTTGTGCCGGCTTTGCCTTCCTAAGCCTGTCAGGAAATATGCATTTAAGAATTTCTTCTGCAATTTGAAGAAACATGCAGTGGTAAGTTTTAATATTCTCTGAAAAACTTCAGGGTTCACTTCGGCGCTTGCTGCTCCTACACATCGCATATCCACAATAACAGACCCTCTGTAATACAATAATCCCAAAAGCCCACGATATTTATAAATATGTAAAAAATATTTATAGTTTGACATTTTTATTTTTTAATTCTATAAACAGAATTAAATATATTACAAAGTTCTGTTTGTTTATTTTACAATTTCATTCTATTAGCTAATAACTTTTTTTTTCTAAAACATAGTGTTGTCTAGCTTTTGTGATTTACTTTTTTCAATACACACTTTATAGATGCATAATCATAATTTTTAAAATGCTATCATTACCATATTTAGAAATGTTTTTGTAATTAAAATTTAAGATTGATAGTAAAATGTGACAATGAGGTCATTATGTCTTAAATAATTAGGTAATGGCTGTTTTAAGTGCTTTATGTTTTGCATAAATCTTTAATGTACTGCTATTGACCTATTTAATAGTTTACGTGATATCTGGGGAAGTTGGTTCTGCCTTTTGGATGAACTGGGAGCACTTTATTATTATTAATAATAATAATATTATTCTTCCCCTTTTAAAATGATGGAATATGCATCCAAAAATTCATTATCCAGCCATTTTTAGGAAGGGATTAGAGGGATGCCTACGTTGTACCTAAGTGGTCCTCACGGCATATGCTGTCAAATACTGAAGCAGGTCGTGAAGCTTGTGGTCACGAACCACATGCTTCCTAATTACGCAGCCAACACACTGTGCTGAAACCTCTGCTTAAACAAGACAGGAGAATCCGTTTGGTAATTCAAAGGTGCAGTTAACCATGGGTTGATATGACTAACACAAGCTCCAGAAACTCCAGTATCTGCTCTCCTTTCATAAAATTATTAAAACTATAGTGTTAATATGTACCAAGCTTGGCCAAATACACTCCTCCGCAGCCTTAAACCAATTGCACTTTTTCTGTTAATAGTCAAATAATTGCCTATGTAATCGAGTGCAGTAATTGATGTAGTCGGAGGTATTTAGTGGAGAAAAAAAAAACAGTATCATTCTGGATTTAGCAGAAATTGGGCTCCTCAGTGCTGATCCACCCTTTACAGCATGATCCAAAACAAGAAATATTTTTACTAGGTTAGAAAGCAACAATGACATTTTCATTACTAATACTTATTTCCTTGCAGAGACAGTGACATTGTATTTTTAGCGGGTGGGGAATTACTCTCCCAAATCCTTAGAATATATTTACATGACCAACAGGACGAGAAGAAAGGCTGAAAAGACAAATTTTGAATCACAGATGTTTAACAGTTGAAGACCTAGATTGGCGAATAAATTGTTTTTTTTTTTCTCCTTTCCACCACCAGCAAATTGCTTTTGTTCTCTGCCCCACAGGAAAATGCGAAATAATCCAGTTAAACTGGCAGCTGCAATGAAATTTTCCACCGTTACATCTTGCTGGGATTGAATGGCAAATTAAACTGCTCCTCTTCTGTTTTCGGTGTGATTACAGCATTAGAAACAGCGGCGGGAAAACCAGCTTGTGTGTGGTAGCGCCATGGGCAGGGCCAGATGATCTATTCTCACAATGGGAGTGAGACAGCTCTTTTTTTGTCTTATTGTCGGGGGTAATCTTCATTATTCCATTTGCTTACCAAGTCCGATTTAAATGCCAGGCGGGAATTTATGGACATACTCTTTGTCTGAGCTGGTGATCTTCAGGTGCTGTAAAGCATATGAAGATCTTTCATCTGAAACCATACCACATCTCTGGCTCATGCTCCTCCTCCGCTGGTCGCTTTGTGTGTTGCATGTCCAGAAGTGTACTGCATTCCCCCCCCGGTCCCCATTCATGTCTGAAGGGTCCCCTGGGTACTCAGTGGTGACTGAGTTCTTTGCAACTTACCCACTGAGGCCACTGTCCTTTCTGCTAGCCGAATGCAGTTGGCAGGAGAAGAAGAGCGAATTATTGCAGGTCTAAGGCTCTCGCGGGATCCGTCAGGCGTACATCCAGTTGCATGAACAAATGAGCAAGAGGCTGAAGTTGCTTTGCATGAGAGTCTGAGGAGAACACCTACCCCCAGGAACTGACTGCAGATCAGATTCATGAATTAGCCCTCAAAAATAAAATTAGCATCCAGTCCTTTAGAAATAGAACCTAGAACTTTCCCCAAAGCCTCCTTTGACATGTTAGGTGTCTCCCGTCCCCTCCACTCTCGGCCCGGCTTTTGTCCCTAGCGACGGCGCTCAAAGAAACCTCAGGACGCTCGAGGGAGGAATCGCTCTTTACATGGAACGACTTCACAACGGGGCTGGGTGAGGGGCGGGAATCGCTATTCATAAGGCACTGCCTGGAGACTAAATCTAGGACAGACGCCAATCGTTTAAAGGAGCAATACATCAGCCAATTCTTGTCTGAAGGCAGCACGTTTAAATTCCCTGCCTTTGTAGGGAAAACAGGGATATATCATTCAGGTAAAAACAAGTCTCTGCACAGTGTGATCGCAGCAGGAATTAGATTCTCTATGAATATCACCTTTTCCCATAAAGGTTCTCTGAGGATGCGTTAGATCAATATGACCTAAGGCAGGCACCTTAAAAAAAGGCGGGAAGGCATGGCATCACCCATTAAACCTTGTACCTTGGTTAAAGGACAACAGCAGCTTTGGAGGGACAAGTGTCACTGCTGTTGTACCTTAGAAGCTGGTGTACATGTCATTTAAAAATGGGTGTAGTAACGAAATGTAAGATTAACCCTGCAGTGGACTAGCATCCCATCCAGGGTGCCCACTGCTTCTTGCCCTCAGTTTCCTGGAATAGGCTCACTGCAACCCCTTATTGTATAAGCAACTGGATGATGGATGGATAGATGCCGTAAATAAAAAGTCCTCAGTGTATCCCAGTTATTTCAGTAGGTGTCCATGTCTCAATCCACATATTTCATGTATTCTGTGAGTATCCCTGCAAGGCAAGAGTGATGACCTTTGATTTACTAAGAGGTCACTAAGAGGTTATCTATGTGCTGCAACGGCAAGGGTTCCAAACTCTCAGACATGGAGGCTCATCTTGATTATGGACCACAATTGAGGAGCAGTTAGGAAAGGAAACAGGACGAATTCTGCACCTGATGAAGATATGAGTGTTGAGCACAGTCTACTCTCTTCACCCCGCATTGCCCTCAGAGACCTGCCCGGTTCTCCTGGACCACCTCCACCCCTCGTCCATCACCTCCATTACTTTCATTGTCTGTTTGCATGTTTGACAGTCTTTTACACGAGAAGTAATAGACTGCTCAGTTTGTTGTGAACAATAATCCTTGCAACTCATCTTAAATAAGAATGCTATTCCAGCGCAAAGAGGAAAGACGTTTCTGGCTAGTGTTCTTTTGAACAGATCAGTATTATAAGAATGACACTAGAGGGCACTACAAGTCCTAGCTCCCAGAATGCCTGCACCATCACACAGAACAGCATTTCTCTCCTTGCTCCGGTACCACTCCAAGGACAGCTTCATGGGGGTCTCTCTTTCAGGCCCAGGCAAGGCATAAATCATGTCCTGGGAGACAAAGAGAGGCTTTTAACAGCTTTTTAATTGTTTTTGGGTAATGGGATGTGACTTGGGGGTCTGTCCAGCGGTGCTACAGCTCATCCATAACATCCTGGTCCCCAAGGCCAGGTCTCCTTCAGAGGAAAAGATTCTTCCCTCCATTAGATTGATTAGTGAGTTCCCATGTACAAGCAGGTAAACTGAACATTACA
This sequence comes from Isichthys henryi, assembly GCA_026776945.1. Lineage (NCBI taxonomy): Eukaryota > Metazoa > Chordata > Actinopteri > Osteoglossiformes > Mormyridae > Isichthys > Isichthys henryi. The sequence goes on from JAODJX010000041.1 coordinate 12,639,791, forward strand.
TTCAGAGCTCATCGCTAGCACCCGCATGTCAAAGCACAAACCACACCAGCCACTGATGCCCTGAGTAAAGACTACATCTCTTGTTTTCTGAGAAGCCTCACCCTTCCTGCTTGGGTATTTAAAGGGGAAGGACTTTCCCATAAGATATTTTCTAGAAACCAGTCCTTAATTAGCTAATTAGTTAATTTGCAGAATTTATTTTGCCAGAGCCAGGAGAGAATCAGGTGACTTTAGGCTTGCACGTGAATTTTTGTAGTCAGCTGAGTCGTATCATGTGACCCTCCCTGACTGGTTAAGCCCTTATGTTTGTGGGATATGTGAACCTGTGGCACAGTGTTTTGGTTCAAGACTGAGGAATTGCTGAGCTTCTGTCCTTTTTTGCATGCATGCACAAGTATCATACAGGGTTTTTTTCACCTGGAGATGGGGCAGAGTTCACTCTATCAGTAGGACGCACCATATTGCTGCTGGTTCTATGGTCGGCAGTACGGGGACGTCACATGGTGGTACTTGTTCCATTTTTAGCAGGCGTCGTATGGCAGGAGATGTATATCTCCCCATTATTCATCGCGCGTGGAGGCGCTGGTGAGTCACCGCCTGCGGTTGCACAAAAGGTGGCTATGGAGGGGGCAGGAGGAGGGATGGAGGATGAGGGGTGGGGTTTAGGTGCGTATGGATGGGAGAGGACTCCGGAGGTAGGCAAGATCGTTGAAGGGCCGCCACAGTGCTCTTGTAGCTGCCTAGCAGTTAACGGTCGTTAACGGCCTACAGCTGTGTAATTAATGAAGCGTTCAGGTGAACCACTCTGCTCAAGGGTTACGACCTCCTGGGACCCAGAACCGCAGCTTTAAGTTCGGCAGGTTCGGCTTCTCGAACGACGTCGCCAGCTGCTCAGACCTCATGGATGCACCGGTCCCCTGAGACCTCCATCAAGGTCAAACCAGGAGGAGGAGAAAGCCAGGGTCTGCCACCCGTTAATGAACAGCTGCATTAAGGAAATATAAATTGCGATAGAGCCGGTCAGCCCTCACTAGTTGAGTTTCTTTTTTTCTTTTTTACTTTTGAGCTACTGCATGGCGATGGAACTTTCCAGAAAGGGTTTCACTTTTTTTTTTTCTCTTTCTCAGCCACAGCAAGTGAACGCGCTCCTGTGTTTTCGCTGTAGTGTCGCGTTGCACATCTATTTGTGTAAATATACCGTAAATTACATGCTAAGTCAAAAGGCCATTTAGCTTGTTTTGCTGCGTGCCTCCAGAACCCATTTGATATACCAAATACAGTCTGAATGTTATTAATTTCAGATTATTACATCCATCTTCCAAGCATTTCCAGGACTGAGTCAGTGGGGTGTTCAGGAACCTTTCCCGGGAAATACAGAGCACAACACTGGGGTACTCAGTATGGCAGTCAATAACAGGGCACGCACTCATACACACTATGGCAATTCAGAGATACCATTATACCTAAACGTCTTTGGACTACAGGAGGAAACTGGAGTTCATTGAAGGATGCCCATACACATATAGACTCCTATCCCTGGAAGTATGAGGCAAGAGTGCTGCCCACTGAACCTGCACAGTATCAGATTATATAATATATATGTGTGTATGTCCAATACACGCCCTCAGCGGCCACTTTATTAAGTACGGCAACTTGTTCACACTAGCAGCCTGCTTTTCCTAACAGCGAGTCAATACAGACAAGGTCAGGAGGTTCAGTTACTGTTCAGTTATGCATTATAGCAGCTCAGACAGTCGATCTGAGTGATTTTAAATGTGGTGTGATGGTTGGTGCCAGACATGGTGGTTCCAGCATCTCAGAAACAGCCTCCCTCCTGGGATTTTCACACACTGTAGTGTCCAGAGTTTATCGAGGATGGTGTGATAAATGGAAAACATCCATTCGGTAGCATTTCAGTGACTGAAAACATCTGGGTACTGAGAGAGGTCAGAGGAGAACGGCCAGACTCGTTAAAGCTAACAGGATGGTTAGTAAAGCGCAAAAATAACAGCTCAGTACAACAGTGATGTTCAGAGAAGCTTTTCTTCTCACCAATGCATGAAGCGGTTCTGCAAGAAAAAATGGGTCCTATCAGGTGCTAGCTAGTTGTACCTAATATCGTGGGTCCTTCCTGGTTCTAGCTATGTGTACCTAATAAAATTGGTCCTACCCAGTACTAGCTAGTTGTAGCTAATACAGTGGGTCCAGCCCGGTACTAGCTAGGTGTCCCTAATAAAGCAGGTTCTACCTGGTACTAGCTAGGTGTCCCTAATAAAGCAGGTTCTACCTGGTACTAGCTAGGTGTCCCTAATAAAGCAGGTTCTACCTGGTACTAGCTAGGTGACCCTAATAAAGCAGGTTCTACCTGGTACTAGCTAGGTGACCCTAATAAAGCAGGTTCATTTTTTTTGTATCCCCATTTCAGGGACGTCCTCTGTCAGGCACAAGCTATGAGTCACCCAACATCCCACTGTATGTGCAAAGTAGGAATGAGAGTTAGGGTCAGTCCAACTTTACCATCAGCTCAGCTGGTGAGTGATAATTAGTGCGGCGGGTATGGGGGGGAGTGAGGATATGACCAATCACTCGCCTTGGGCATGACAGGTGCTGACAGCCACACCCCCTACCTCTATACTCAGTCTGCTATCTGGCATGTGCACAACAAACAGCAGATCATTGACAGTGTTGAGGTGGCGGTGGGGGCACTTGAGTGATGTGGGGGGTGTTTGTGCACAGGCCTGGGGCGCTATTTAGGACTGATTGTCACAACAAAATGATAAATAAGTTATGGTACCAGTCTGGGCTAAAAGCTGCCAGGTGAGTGATGAGGAACACCCCCCTGCCTTGTGGGCAGCCCTGCCCCCTTTCACACAGCCTCCCAAAAAGAACAACGAACCCACCGGTTCCCCCCCTTTTTCATGTTGCTAATTGTGCCCTGTGAGCAAGCCAGCCGATGGGCAGGCTCCTTGCGGGCGTACGCTCCCGCCGTGCCGAAAACAAGCTTTTGCGAGACCGTCTCATGGCTGCCTGTTGCCATGGTGACAAGGTACACCCGAGTCGGCGCCCCCGATACCTTGAGCGAGGCCCATGGCGGTTTTGCGCTTTTCTTGTTTTCGGTTTCCAAAGCAACTATCTGTCATCACTTCTCCATAAAAAACCTGCCTGTAGAGTCTCATAGCATATTTGGGGGGGGGCGGAGGGGGCCCCTCTGCTCCCTTTTCAAAGCTTCTTTTAATACAAAAGCATTTCAGATTTTCCACATTACCGTGACACCACGTCAGCCTTAATTGCAGTTATTGATGAGCGTTGAACTGCTGCTCCCCCTGCTGGGAGGTTCACACCCCCGGCAAGGGCTCCGGAGAGCCGTTCTGGTCAGGCCTCAGCAGGGGGGCGCCTTTCACAGCGCGTTGAAAGTTTGCCCTTTTCCATCAACATCCTATCAGTGTAATTAACGCTGCTTTGTACTGCCACAAGGAGACTGGTCCGGCCCCTGTGAGCTTTATTGCGGCTTCTCTTCCCCCATCGACACGGCGCTTAATGAAAGCAGGATGAAGGTGGCCGTACCTGCTGTCCCCTGAACAGGTGTTCGGAGAACATGCGCCTTCCTTTGCCTCTATTTAGCCATATCGATCGGCTCTGCCCTTAACCGCATGATGAATGCAGTCTTCATCGCCCACTGGGGGTCACTGGCTTTCCCACACAGTGACAGCATGCAGAGAGGGTAGGAAGAGCGCCCTCCGGAGGCAGCAATCATGCTAACGTGTGGGAGAATAGGGGCTGAAAACACGTGTGTAAAAATGCCTTCAAGCATTTATTAGATTGTCAGAGTGAGCTTGAGGCGTTACCGGACGTCTCTCATATTATATGTACATCTGTATATTACCCCTCTCTATATCCATACTGAAACCAGGCAGCTTTGCATCATGGGAGTGGGGGGTGGGTTTGAGAAACCTTTTCTGCCTGGGTCTTGTTACTGCGTTCAGTTGTCATGGAAATAATGTCCAACACAGTGAATGTAGGGGAGGGTAGAGCCAAGAGGCCAGAGATGCTCCCTCCCTACTGACCAGAAAGGGGGGGGGAGGTCTTTCCTCACTATCAGAGATCCGGTAAAAGCGATAAACGTCTCGCGGAACAACGCCCCCCCCCCCCTTTCCGAGTGCCTCGTTAGCTGAGGCGTGAGAAACAATAGTGGGTCTCTGGGGAGATGGGAGACAGGCTCTTGTGAGGATAAAAGGTGGCTAATGCAGTTAGCCGCTCTGTTCTCACCACTTACTGCCGTCTGTTCCGCCACACCAAAGAGGAGAGCCGGAGCGAGTTGCCATTGACTTGTTTGTAATCGCTTAAGCTGCCTGAACAAAAGCGAGGACTTCAGCCAAGTAAGTGTGATCTGATTTGAATAATGGCAATTTATTCTGATGTCAGGCGGGCGGCGATGCAGCCGCGCCACTGATGTGTTTCAATAAAGGCAGCCTAATTAGATGAATATGCATATTAACAAACACATCTTATAATTACATTTCATGTGTTATTAAGCGCCAGTTAAAGAGAATGAGGGAGAGCCAGACGCATCTTTCAATAACCCGTGTCCCATTGTAGGGGGCGAAACTCCAATATTAGGGGAAAGATTGAAAAGAAGCCACCCCCCACTACCCCAAAACGGAGGGGCAGCTTTGAGCGGCTGTACTGTCACCTGAAACTGTGGAATTCATATCCTTGGAGTTTGAAGCATTTTTGTTTAAATCAGAATGGCCTGTATGACCTACAGTATACCGATTATCAGGTAAAGCAGTTAATGCAATTGATTCAGTTCTATAACAGTGCATGTGAAAGAAAATATCTCCAGGTTCATTTCCGAAAAGATCTTCCCACACATTTCCCACACCGGCCCAGACCGCTGTCCTCTCCCTGGGTCCGGTTAAAGGATCTGTGGAGCCCTGAGTGCAGAAGCTTCAGGACAGCACCATGTTGCGTGGGCTCGCACCACGAGCGTGCCAGGCAATCAATCAAGATGGAAAATTCTCCAAAAACCGGCGGCCCAACCACTCCCCCCCCCCCCCGCTACACATACTCCATTTGGAAATGTGTAAACAATACACGATGGCGTGGATCCTGGCGTGGGGGGCAGCGTATGGTGAGGAATGAAGCCGAACGTACAGGCCGATGACAGTGTGGTGCTGACAGGAGGCGACAGCTGGTCAGCCACCAGGAGTCTCTCTCGCAGGCTCCCCTCGGTAAAAAAGCCCCCCACGCACCCCCCACGCTGGACGGATCACAGACGCATGCCATCTCGGCTAACCTCTCTGAATGCAATCTCACACAACTCTTTCTGACTCCCGATGTAAGTGTGCCATGAATTGTTAAACCTCGGGAATAGCATCTAAGACTGTCCTGAGACGAGCCATGTTTGCTGTCCACCTTATGGTGGCTGAACCTCAGCTGGATCCAGCAAATCCAAAATACGGGTGGTGTTCAGAGCAGATGAGGGGGAAGGACACCATTCACATGCTCAGCCTGCGATTTCAGCTTGAAGGTCTTGCTTCCCGATGGAGTCATGGGCGGCCCTCGCTAGTGGGATGCTATTTGAAGGCAGCCCTTCTCCATTTTCCCTCCGTCTGAAGGCATGAGGCACATTGGTCAGCTGCCTCATTAATCTGACGGCTGTCTGTGCTGAAGGGCGCTTCCTTAATGGCTTTAACTGGCAACAACAAAAGGCACATTAACTGTAGGAACGGAACATGACACCTGGCACAGGGGTGAGGCCTTGGCAGCCAGCGCCAGGTCTGCTTGCCAGTCATTGGTGGATGGGATGGAGCCACTCTGCATGAGTTATGGAAGGTCCCGGAAGTCATTCGTAATGGGCCCTTGGTGGAACATTCCTCTGGTAATGAGGAAGGCTCCTGTCTGGGTGCTTGTTCAAAGCACCCAATAGCCCTGCTTGTTTCCGTTGGATTACAGGCTGCGTGTAAGAGCCTTTTAAAAACAAAGAAGAGAGGAATATGCCCTAATAACTTTTTTTTTCAGGTTGTGTGTTGCTCCACTTTGAGGAGCCCTCGTATTCCTTTGATCTTTATACTTCGGTTTAATAATTCAAATTAACAAGCAGCACAGGTGCTTTCACATGACCTGGAGCTTAAGAGAAGCAGCGGAGGCCAGGCGTACGACACTCCCTTTCCTCGGCGGTGTTAATGACGGCCCCGTGTTTCCCCCCATCAGAGTGCTTCCTGTAGAAAGACTGGCCCACAGCCCGGCCTCTGAGAGCATGTGCCGCTCAGGTGTGCCCGGGGGGAGCCCGCGTCACGCCTGTTGATGGTCACTAACTCGAGTGAACACTGAACTCGACTGAACCTTCCAAAAACCTGGCAGGAGGCCTTTTGCCCATCTGACTGAACAAAGCGATAAATTATCCAATCATGATTAACCTCCCTTAAACTCTTTGCCAAAGTGCAGTGGGTAATCAACTTGGAGCGTTTCAATAATTTGAATAATTAATTGCATAAAACGAATTACCATCGCTAGATTATTACCATTTGTGGAGTAACAATGGATTAACAGCAAACAAAGTAATTTGACTATATTAACATACTTATATGTCACAGCATGAACATACTTATATTAAAATGCTTATGTGTACATTAACATACTCATAGCATATACATAATTTACTTATATATACATATATACACATTATATATGAAAATTCTATTAAGAGATTGATATTTCATGACCAAATGATGGCCATCGTTGCATTACTTAGTGCAGATGAGGTCATCTTCTCAGTATGGACCACATCATCATCACAGCCCCTGTCTCCTTCCCTCAGAAAGACCCTGCAGAGAGAGCATCTTTGACAACACCTTCAGCGGAAACAAGGCACAGTGCAAGAGGCTGTACGTGACTGACTCCACTGAGTGTTCTTCAGCCCTTGGCATCAGGAAGCATCGTAGTTTGCAGCTGTGTACAGTACCCACCAACGGAAACTGGCGGGGAGCTGCGTCTTCATTTAATCTTATTATTTAGGGCTCTGTTGTCCTTCCTATGACATGATTTATCTCGCGGCTTCTGTCCAACAGAAACAAGGCCTTTAGATGCATGCTTAGCTCACAGAGTTCTCTCTAAGTGTTGATTTAGAACCAAAGATCTGAAAGTCAGGCGTTATTCGCCTATTTTTGGAAGGAGCCCTGCTGCGGTTTCAGGGCCCTGTTTAAGATATTCTCTGCACTCCTAAACCCTCCGATGTCTGTTAAATGCAGGACATTTCAAAGGAGATCCTCGCCAAAACATCTACTGGAGGCGTCAGCACACCTGTCACCTGTCAGTCAGGCCCACTTCCGACTCGGTGATCTGAGCAGTGAAATCTCAGCGATGTCCTGAAGGCGTCAACATGAAGCCACTCATCCTTGCTGTGCACTGCTCAGAAGAGTATCAGCGGAGGCTTATAAACAAAGTTGGGCAAACTCTGCACCTTTGGAGGAAATGAGGATGAAACTTGGCGAGAAATGTAGTCCAATTTTTTTTTAGGAAAACAGAAGCCTCAAAAAACCCCAGTCTCTTTTCACACCTACGACTAATATCTGCTTTAAGGTTGGTGCATCTGAACTTTTATCAGAGGCTTTTTTTTTTCAATACATTTCGGATTATTACATCAGTTCTTTCAGTTGCAGACAAATATCATTCATGGCACATTAGGATTATTGATGAGCACATCCGTCAACATTGATGACTATATTCAGCTACGGTGATTCGATGACTGGGAATCAGTCCCAGCAGTCATATGATGTCAGGCAGGGTTCACCTTTCTGGGACCCATGTTCTCGGCCATCAATACACCTCGAGGAACTCTGCCCAGACATGGGAAGAAGAAAAAAGTTGAATTGAATTGAATTGAATTGAACTGAATTGAACTGAAATTTTATTTGCTATTTGCACATGTACAAGTACATTGGAATTCTTGCACCGTTCTCTTGGTTAATCTTTGAAAACAACAGATAAGACAATGACATAGAGAAAGAAAGGCATATTCATGATGTTTACTAGAAAATTAATAAACTGAAACAGATGGAAAGATAAATAAGGTGTTTGATAGATTACGTAAGATCTTTGAGTGTCTGAGGTAGTGTGTGGGGTCTAACAGCTGTGACTAGCAGATCCGAATGGACCAGCCCTTGTTGGTGAAGCGGCAGGGTAAGTCACAGAAGCATCATTCAGGACATGTACAAGTCACATCTCACAGATCAGTGCGCTTGGCTCAAATGTGGTTACCATGTCATCTGAGCACAATATATTCTGTTACAATACATGGTACAATACAGAGCAGTGCTGTAACAAAACAGTAAAATGTGTTGCATATTCATTTGTAGAGTTATGTATTTTTGATCTATGTTTTCATTCATTTTATATTCCCTTTTCCTCTTAATTAACAGAAATGTATCTTAATGTAAAGAAGCGCGGAGGCTTTGATCACTATAATGTGGAGAAACATCTGGCTTCCAGGGCCGTTTAATAAACACACAAGCAGCGGTAAGAGACTAAAACAACCTTAAGGTCAGACTGGGAGCTGTTTCTGTGTGAGGGCTGCTGCTTCCTGGCTCTGCATTCACACCAGTGCTGCCTCTAAATATAACCCTATAAAAGTGAAGCATTGCATTTTGCTCTCATAGCAATCCACACTTTGTTCATGGTCCCCTGAGCTGGAAAAAAGAGCCACAAAGATGTACTGTTTTCATTCCCATATTTATTTATTTAATTTTTTGGAAGCATACCCCTGAAAGATGAATTTTGATGGGGAGCTGATGGCGAGTTGTCGGCGTCACGTTCGCTGAGTCTTTCCAGAGGCTTGCTACCCCTGTCGGGGTGGGGGGGGGCATGCGTGTCACCCATGCTGAGAGAGCACACCACTTTTCATTCACGGCCGACTCGTGATGTTGAAGGCGCCTAAAACTAAAAGCGGAGAGCTCTTAAGAAGAATAAAGAAGCTCAACCTCACCCCCCCCCCCCCACCCGGAATTGCCAAAACCAGAGACAGCTGAAGCGTGAGGACAGTAGAAATGGGGGCCGCCTGCATCAACACTACAGTTAGTAGGGGGAAACTTTTTCCTGGAGGAGAAGAAGACCATGTTAAATGGGTCCAGGCTGTCGTCACAGACGGAATGCCCGGGTAAGATGTTACGTGAGGTTATTCAGCACAAGTAAGCTGGAATTGCTTCAGAAAATATCTATCCGTACGAACAGTGTAAAATTAAATGTCACCCAGCTTGACAGCTAATTAAGGTAATGTAGAAAGAGCAGGCCCCTTCGGCAGTCTATCGACAAGCTCTCTCGCGGCGGTTAAATGGCATAAAAGAGCCCCGTTCTAAGGGCCACCGTTCTTCTTACTCTTATCTTGCAAGGCTGTTGTTCCACTGCTTGAACACGGGGATGAACGCACATAATTAATCCATCTCTTTAGCAAGGCCTCTGAGACCGTGAGGCTTGCGGGGCTGGTTGGCTGGGGGTGGGTACACGCAAGCCAGCAGGGCAGAGTCCCCCAGCTGAGCCCTTGGGCTTTCATCATGCCAGCTGGTCTGGGGGTGTCCCTAGAGTGGGGGGTTGGGGGTTATATGGACTTGCTCAGGTTCTTGTAGAGCTCACCAACTGCCAACACAGTGGATGAGCTTCAACCCCCCCCCAGGGTTCACCTGTGCTCAGGAATCTAGGAAGTTCTCCTTTCTACACACAAGGCCCATACGGGTACCTGGATTTCACACGTGTTGGGCCCCTACGGAATAATGAGAGGCTGCACCATGCATAAAAGGCCGCGGGGACGTCGACAATAATCTCATCCAAGCTGTCGCCATAGTCAGTCTCCTTCCAATTTCCCATCATGGCTGCCAGAACTTGGCTGCTTTCTCGGGCTACTGCGGTATGCAATAATGCCTGCAGACCTCGCCCCCATGGGGGACGAGGGTCCTGGCAGGAGGAAAGGTCCTGCCAACTGCAATCAGCCACGCCTCTTCCGGCTTTTGTCACCAGGGTGCGCTGCAGGGTAGTCACAGAACACACTGGCATGCACCATATCACTCTAACCCTCCAGTCTTTGAAAAGAACTGGCCCACGTCCACAGCCCAGTAGCTCCCAATCACCCAGATGGGTCCACAAACAGGAAACCGGCATTGACGCATCACGCAAACCGCCTCTTGGCCAGCTCCTTGGATGATGGTGCTCCGTGGGAGTGTCAGCTTGCAGAACGTGACCTTTGCTGCAAATACATGTGAGCAAGGGATAGGGTTGCCCTGCGACAGAGAGCAGTTCAGAAGATCTGCCTGTGGAGTGTTTGAAGGAATCAGGCTGGTGTGGGAAATTGATCCCAGGTGTCCTTAAGGTTCAGAATGTAGCAATGAAGGTGATGCTACCAATGGATAGGCAAGAGTTCTCCATGATAACTTTATTTTCAGAGAAGAGCAGCAAGAAAGTAAGCAGATGATGTGACAATAGAATGGTAGGGCAGAAGTATCCTAAATGTAGAGAAAGCCATCTTCACAGCATCTACTTATGTGGATAGGCCACTCTTTGGTGGGCTGCAAGTTGAACATTGATGCCATTGGCTGTTTTTTCTGTACAAGGTATTCCACTAATTGGTCAAATACCTTGGTCAAACTTTGTGGCCCTTCAGTGATAGTCTACTATGCTTGGCAAGTTGGTAAACTCCTCTACATTAAATAATGGCTAAACATTTATCTTACCTTAAATTACTGTCAATACTGTAGTTCTCTGCTTCCTGCAGTCAATGACCTGTTGGAGGAGCGGAACGAGAGCCCTGTATTCTAAAGCTAAGCTTGAGGAGTTGGAACAGGCTGATCTAGCAGCTAAATCCCTCCTCCCCCCATATTAGACTCCTGAGAGACCTCATCCAGTGCCTTGCCATACTTGAGACTAGAATAAAGAGCTACAGAATGTGGAAAGAGAGGTTCTTTGCCTCGAGAAGGCTCAAAGTTCAGAGGGGACGTCAAGCACTCTCGTGGCGGCAGCCGATAAATTAGCCCCCATGTGAAAAAGTGAGCCGTGCCGAGGCACCCACGGGGTATTTTCAACACTCCATCTGTCTTTCTGACACAGCATTGGTTGCTGTGTGTGTTTTTCCGTGACACCCCGTGGTCCCCTCCTGTGCTACTATATACCAAGGCAGATGGACTCTCCATAGGAAGGTTCCCCAGCCATCGTCACGAGTTACAGCGAAGCAATGACACAGCCCGGTTATAAAGAGATCTGTTGCTTTCTTTCTCTCTCTCATCCTCCCAAAATAACTCAGTTGACCCTGCAACCTCTGTGTCATATTTTTATCCTCAGGGTACCTCGCTGAATTGCGCCCCCCCTCCCCCATTTAATTAACCTCCCAGAAACTACCAAGGAGGTGTGAAGACAATCAAATTCCCTTCTGAGGTCAAATGGTGGTATCTATGTTGGTCTCTTTTTATAGCAAGTTCTAGGCCTGAAGTACTAGAGAGCTTCAGATGTCAAAAGCGGTTCTAGGTTATGAGAGGATTAAATGATTACGATCTCTCTGCTCCCCTGATCTTATAATCAAGTTCCATCCAGCACAAGAAGTGATTATCAGAGTCTAGCTGATTTCAGCTTGCTAAATATGCTGTCGCGAATTTGGGTGAGCTTTATACTGTAAATTGGCATGAATCCTTCTGATCAGGCGTGCACAGGGAGGAATAAGAGTGCACACCCCACACACACACACCTGTTGGAGCCAAAAGACCTGGTTTCGTAGTAGGAGGGAGAGACGGGAGAGAAAGGAGAGGAGAGTGAGAGTCAGAAAGTCCTTGAGTAAAAGTGAATATGTGATGCAGAGTGAGGGGAAGAAGGTGACAGAGTCCAGGAGACAAAGAGGGAGCATTTCAGGGGAGGGTGCAGAAATGTGGGTTGTATCCTTGGGCATAGAAATTTCCAGTATCACCTAGAGAAAGAGCCCAGACAAACCTTCAGGTGATACATTGACTGAATCAAGTGGATCTTAATACCCCAGAAGGGGTTGTAACTGTGCAACTAGATTTAATGGTTGATATACAGTAAGGAGATGACAAAGAAAACATATTTCATTTTGAAATATAGAAGTAAAGGTGCTATTTTGGGATCTTATCCCACATTTGCCCAGTTGTTTCTACAAAAAAAGCATGTTAACCTTCCAAAAATTACAGAGGATCTCCAGGAGCATTGCTGAGAAAAATGTTTTAATGTTCCACATAAGTTAAAGCTATCTGCTAGACTGGCAGTTACAACCTTTGAGGGGCTTCTGTAAATGGAAGACTTTTGAGTGAAAGCTCCCAATTCAATCAGAAAGCTGGAACCCATTAGTGAGGAAATTACGTTTCAAACAGCCCCTCGCTTCTTTCTGTCCGCTTCTGCAGGCCAAAGCACAAAAAAACAGCATTTGAGGCATTCCGTTCAATTTAAGACACCCTCCATTTAGTCTAAGAATATTTCCGCTACCGGATTGACCCTGGTGACATGTTAAATGAGCACATCCCAGAGTCTTGTACTTGCCCCGCCGTCACCGATGAGTGAGCTCGGTTATTTCTTTGGTTTCTGTTTGGTGTATGACATCTATCAATCACAGAGGCTCCAATCAGACTGTAGACTGCTTCTGTTGCAGACATATTGCCAAATGCTCCCAGTAAATTGAGTCAATATTGAACCATGATAGCTTTGAAGTTAATACTATGGTCCCACACCTCCGGGGATTGAGCTTCGGATCCTAACTCTAGCTCTGTGTGTGTAGTTTGTATGTTATCCCTGTGTCTGTGCAGGTTGCCTCTCACAATCCTGCAACGTCCTGTTTTGGTGAATTGGTACCTTTAAATTGCTCATAGTCTACTAGTCCTCTGCAATGGACCAGTACCCCATCCAGGACTGCCTTGGGTTAGACTGCAGGCTCATCCAAATCAGCATATGGGCGGACTGTCTTGACTTGTTGGGCATACTTTAATTATGTTTGGTTTAGGCATTTTGTAAATCTTCCCCTCCCCCCATGTACATTAAAACCTCCTGAATTCAGTAACAAGTGGCATTAAGTGGAGTGCTGGGGCGTTTGATTTGTGCCATTGAGACCAGGAGCAAATTAGACGTTCAGTGACAGATCGTTAGGCACCTCTCTCTCCTCCGCCGCCCCGCCCATGGACTGTTTGTTTTCACCCAGGAGAGTCTCACAGTTCCGCTGTATTACCACAGCCCCACTCTCCCAACCGCCCTCGCTCCAACTTGAGGTCTGTCCCCGGCTCAGTGGACGCTCTAAAATCCAGCCAATCAACTCCTCCCTGGTTAGTTTCAGGGCCAGAATTGGAATAAGCTTTTGTTTCGCCTGCTGAGCCTGTGAAGAATTCTCTTCAGCGGGTGTGTTGCTCAGACACGCACTAACATGGACATCCCGTAGGACAGCGGAGGAGTCTGCTGGAAGAGAAAGAAAATGCTTCCAGGACCACTAGCAGATTCCAAACCCCACTTCTCCTAAACTTGGATCATGAATTCTGTCAAGTCCAAATTCACCGTTCCTTTTGCTTTCAGGAATTTAAATTCTCTTATTGAAGCTGTGTCATCATAGTTGCAGCAATAGAGGTTGAGAGTGTGTATTGTGCATGTGTTAGGTTCTGTATCTTTAGCAGCGAGTGTAGCATAGTTGGAAGTTGACTCACTCAAGTACAAGTAGGGATCTACAACTGTCTCAATGAGAGGGGGAGTACCTGAATTGCTCCCTGAGACCTCTTAATGGGTGAATTTGTAGTGTCAGTGAACTATGCAAATTGATTCAGATAAAAGCATCTGTTAAATATGTCGAAAAGTTGTAATAATGCATGTGCGGCATGCAGAGCCACGGACAGCATCGACACAGAAAATAAACATACAAGCCCCCGCCCCCCTCGCCACCCCATTTCTCAAGCACGTCCGTATCCATGACTTCTGTCTGAAAAAGGAAATCAGAGTCATAATAGATTTTGTTACTTCATCCTCAAAATAATTAACTCCCACTGACAGCGTGAGTCAGGGGCAGCTTACTGTCTCACATAACGATAAAAATCCTGCAGACCACTTCCCCTGAAGATCGGTGCCGCACGACTTCTGCTATTAATTGGATTCCCTCAGATGAACTCTATTGTTCTCAGATAGATTGTGTGGCATTGGGTGAAAACAATCATTTAAAAATTTGAAAAGTGAGTCACCTGGCTTTGTCCGATAGTATTGAACTGTCGATTTTTGTCTTTTGGAGAGGGAACAGATGTTCTGGGTAAAGAACACTACCAAACAATGCTTTCTGACCAAACGCCCAGTGATCACAGAACATTTCTAGACATTCAAACAAGCATCTGATGTAGCTTAACTTTCATCATTGCCATTTTTCCACCAAAATGCCAATCTCTGTATTGAGAAAAAGAGCCAAAATCACACTATCGTGTGTAATCATACTATGCAACTCAAAATGAAGACTTATTTCAGGAAATTTCAGGACAGTCTACATCCATAAATTCCATATCAAAACTTTCTAAACTGGCCCTCATTCAAGATAAATGATTTGGAAAAAAGTTATAGTCATGAAACCTTGTTTTTATTAAGCCCTGTTATGTCCTATACAATGACTTCTCAGTGATAGTGTATTTAAATGAGACAGTTATTGTTTAAACATTAGAGTTTACTAGTTTCTTAGGGAAAGACCAATCTATCGTTAGTCACAGACACACAAAACACAAGGCAGTACAGAGTCCAAAATTGAAGGTCATGTTTTTTGGACTATGAGGTGAAACCAGAGTACGCACTGCAAACCCACAGACCACAGGGTGAATATAAACACTGCACAAAAAAAGAGATGGGGCCAGATTTGAAAATGTCGTTCCGGACTCTTGCAGGCATCACTGCAATGGGCGGGGCCAACATGCTTTCTTCAGTTATTACAGTAGCTCACCTACCCACTGATGACAAAAGGGAACATTATTGATGAGATCAAGTAACTAGTGACGAAAGGGTGGTCTGGAGATATTTTTGGAGGGAGGAGACCTTTCACCAAGCATTTTGTGACATAAAAAGAAACAAAATGACACGCGTTTTTATAAAGTAGAGCGAGTTGTGCCTGAATGAAAAACAAAGCAGACAGCCGGTGTGCAGTTTTTAGCTTTTTACACAAAAACAAAGGCAACCAAACACTGTGTGGAAAGAGGCTGCAATCTGTCAATCACCTAACTGTCCCATAATCCTTGGCTTCTCTCTTTAATACTGACAAAACTGCCCTTCAGTCCTCTGCATCCCACAGTAACACAGAACAAACTGCCCCTCAGTGACACTTATCAAACTGCCCCTTAGTCCTCACCTTCCCTCAAAGATACTAACCAAACTGCCCCTCATTCCAGTCCTTCCGTCAGTGACACTGACCAAACTGCCCCTTAGTCCTTTGCTTCCCTCAGTGACACTGACCAAACTGCCCCTTAGTCCTTTGCTTTCCTCAGTGACACTGACCCAACTGCCCCTTAGTCCTCTTCTTCCCTCACTGACGCTGATCAAACTGTCCATTAAGTAACACTAAGAAAGTCTTCTCTCTCTTCACTTACATTAGCACTCTATCCTGAGTTACTTTAGAACTCCGCTCCCTCGCCTCTTTTCATCCCTGCCCCCGCAGTTAGTCTGTGATAGTCCTCAGAGAGCTAACTCTGCCATTAGCCGCCGCACTAGCAGAATGGCCCGCAGTCAGTGCGAGCCAGCAGGAGTGTCATGGAGCTCTGCGGAGACCGAGCCGTTTCCCCCATTGCATCCTACAGCCCTGACAGTGCGTTCTGCTTTCCCTGTGCCTGCCGCAGGCGCAGCCAAAAATGAAACAAGGTCCAGACGCCGGGCTGCAAATTTGACATTCTTTCAGAAACAGCTAATCCTGTGGTAAGCTAACAGAGGGACATAAGCAAATATAAACAAATACACACACGCATGCAAAATAAATATCCAGCAATCATATGTCATAAACATCAACATTAAAAAAATGGCCTTAACAGCCTGGAGGAAATTATGAGTTGGGGGGAGTTATATGCTAAGCATTGGAAGAAGAAGAAAATGGGGAAGTGTACGTATGCAACAGGGGACACGGTGCCTTTCATGGACAGTACTTGTCACCTCCCAGAGCGAGACGGTGATCTAGGCATGGCTGATTAAACCCAGAGCTAATTTAGTGACACATCGGGGTGGCTGCCATGAGCAGACACCGGTCTGTCACAGGCCATATAAACTCCAGCAGACTGGCCAGTGATGTAAGTGGAACAAAGTAAACAATGGCGGATAATCCGACTGCTCCGACCAAAGGGGCTGGTGCTTGGAAATGACAATGAGATGTGGAGACACAGATGGTGATGTTTATTCATCCAGCAATTGCCCCACTCGCGTAGTTATTTATTGGATCCAGAGTGAATAGTTCAAGGGTACAATTGCGCATCCACTGGTGGGACTCGGACCCACTCTTTTCTGGTCACCAATGCCTCACCAATATGGTTTTAAAGAATTACATTTTCGGCCTTTTGATGTAGCTAAGAAAACCCTTTTGTTGTGAAAACAAGATAGCTGGTTTCTTTTTACTTCTAAAGAAACCAATTAGTACGGTGCCACCCCACCCTCGCAGAAACCTAATAGATTCACTCCACCAAGAAAAAAAACAATATCTTGTGTTAGTAGCAGACTTTCACCCATTCGATCACACAGAAAACCCACCTGAAAATGTACCTTAATTCTCCGTAAAGAGACACCCACTCCAGTGTTTTCCGAGAACGCCAGCCTGTCAGCATATTGCCCCGGTGCGGTATTAGCTAAATGGAGGAAACCATGAGGCGGTTGGAGCAGTTATCCGTCATCCGTCTGGTAAAAATGTGTTCTCTAATTTTAAGAAGGAAGCCTTGTCATTGCAGGAAACAATGTCTTGTTTGGAGCCATCAAAATACTGACATATTGTTTGAAGTAGTCCTTTCTCATGTGTGCCTGTGTGTGTGTGTGTGTGTGTGTGTGCGCGCATGTGTGTGCGAGCAGCAGGTGGTGTGAATGTAATTGGCTGTTTTTTTTTCCCCCCATCTAGCTTGCTTCCCTTCTGCATTAACTAAAGGGTGAGGCGTCCGAGCGGAGCCCGTCTTATTGGAGGTTGTTTCATGTTGTTTTTTTTCTCACCAGCTGGCTCCTTTCGACGTTAATGAGATAGTGGAGAGGCAGCGCGGCTGATTGGCCGTCGAGTGAGCGGTGGGGCGCGAGCGGGACCTTCTTGCCTCTCGGCTCTGTTTTGCTCTGGCTGCGGTTTTGCCTCTTGGCACACCAGTCCCCCACAGGCGCATGTGACAGGGTTGTCGGGTATATTGCCCAGGGTTTAGCATTGTGCTATGGGGGGGGGGTGGGGGGCATTGCCAGCTCTGCAGAAATATAGTGACAGTGTGTGCATGTGTGCTGGCATGTACTATGGGTGTTTCTGAATCTCTCACAGAGTGGATACCCCACTTCTGTTAGCTTTCCTGTCTTTTCAAGAAAATGTCCCTACCTTATTAACAGCCTGATAAAGTTCGGTCATTAATCTCCTTGGAATAAGTTGTGTGTGTAAATTTGTACATTCAGCCACCAACTAGACATGCTTCTGCCCTGAAACATTGATCGCAAATGACCTTTCTTTGGAATTCTTCTACAAATGCAGATTTTATGCAAAAAGCAGCAGATGACGTTAGATGGTGTTGAGCAAGCAGATTTGTGACTCCTCTCACATTCAGGACACACACAACAATAGTGGTCCTCCGCGATCAGAGAGACACTGTCACCATGGGATGGCGGTGCTGAGGATCCCTGCCAGGGAGCAACTTTGAGAAGGAGAGAGAGCAAGAGAGACAAGTAAAGACAGAGAAAAGGGAGAATACTGAGAAAGATGAGAGAAAGAGAGATGGAGGAAAGGGTGAGATAGAAGGAGAGACAGGAAAGGGAGATACAGAGAGAGAGAGACGGAGGAAAGATATAGAGATGGTGGAGAAAAAGATGGAGGAAAGGGAGAAGCAGAGACAGGAAAGGAAGATGCAGAGAAAGGAGAGGGGAAAGGGGGATACAGAGAAGGAAGGAAAGATGGAGGAAAAGGTTATGGGAAGTGAGAGAATGGAGATGCAGAGAGAAGAGGAAAGGGAGATGGAGGAAAGGGAGATTCAGAAAGAGAGAAGGAGAAACAGGAAAGGGAGATACAGAGTGAAAGAGAGACAGGAAAGGGGGATACAGAGAGGGAAGGAAAGAGATGGAGGAAAAGATGATGGGAAGTGAGAAAGAGATGAGGAAGGGGAGTTCCAGAGAAAGAAAGTGCTGGAGACGGAGACAGAAGAAAGGGTGATTTAGCGAGAGAGAGGAGAGATGGAGGAAATAGAGAGAGGGAGGGAGAGAGAGAGGGGCTGTGCAACGTTTCATGACTTCCATCCAGGCTTTCTCTGTTGCCATGGCAGCGAGGCGCCAGTGCTTTTAATAGACATGATTTACACTTAATAGGGACGGTGCTGCCGGCGTGACACCTTCCCCGCAGCATGGATGCTCCCTATCGACTGCCGCAGCTCTACCAGTGCCTCTACCTTCAACAACACGGCCTCAGCCTTACGGGACCCTGGCAAATGTTTGGTGGGCTGGGTTTGATGGGGGGGGGAGGGGCCAGAGGAGGTCAGTCAAGGCCAATCAGTTTGCCTCGTTACGTTTTACTCTTTATTGTTGTATTTTTGTCGTTCTCAGATTTGCTTTTGCCAAAAGCGGTGAGTGATTTCACAGGCGGGGCAGCGCTCGCATCACACACGCTTTGGCTTGTGTGCTCCCATGTCAACTATCTCCTTTGTCTTACCTCGTGATGTGAGACACGTGCCAGCCAGAGGCATCCGTGCCACGGCTTTCACTAATAAGAAGGAGGCGCACACGGGACTCGAGCGGCACAACTGAACACATCAGCGAAGAACAGCCCAGGCCCCGAGAGGCGTATCACAGTTGGTACTTCAGAGGTGCACACATGATTTTTACTCGCTCTTTCCATGATCGTGTTTCAGTGTCTGACAGCTGATATGTTCTTCTCTCTTCTTCCAAACTGAATGAAGTGAAATAGATGAAGAGATAGAGGAAATGCGGCTCCCCCCTTTGGTGTGTCTCTGTCATCGCAGGGGCCACATCAGCGATACAGCCCCTGATCTCTATGGAGAAAGTAGTAGCAGCCAAAGTTGCTCCCAATTAAACCCCAGGGGATGTGTCACACACATACACACCTCTACATACAACAGGTCTTCTATTGTATTCCATTGTCTTCTGAACCTAGTTACTGAATTCTTGTTTATATTGAACTATACTGTAATTTCCAGTATTCTGAGTACGTTGCTGTCTGGTCAGATTCATGGTGATCTGGCACCTCAGGGTGTAGATAGTGTGACAATTTGAGGCCCTGAATGTCTCAGAGTCACTCTTATTTTCTTAATGAGCTGAGCTGGCAGGATTCACCAGTGCAGGGACCAGGTCGCCTCCTTCATGGCGGCCTTACAGCGCTGCGCTCACTCACAGCACCCAGCAGTCGTGTCTCATCCGGACCGGACCTCCTGCCAGAAGCCTCCCGTGGCACGAGTCATTGGCCCAGATAAGAACAGGATGGAGCTGGAGTTGAGGCACGGGGCAGCATGAGTGACCACTGCCTGTGTTTGCTGCGGAGGGGGGGGGGGGGGGGCTCTTTTAAAGCATCCTGCCCTCTGCAACTGAGAGGTCATTGTGCAGCTCCTTGTTCAGCATCCACACACCTGTCGGGAGTAATTCTGGTCTCATCGAACTGCCGGAACTCGGGGTTTCGGGCTAACCACACCCCCGATCCCCGATTAATGCTTCCCCCTTCAAACTACCCCGTGGATTTCACAGTGACGGCATGGCTGATTAAACCCAGAGCTAATTTAATGACACATCAGGGTTTTACAGAGGGTTTTTCACTCCACCTGCCCCCAAATGGGTACGAACTTCCTCTCAGGGGAATTCAGCTGGCATATAAATAGCCTGTATTTGTGCGTAATTAAGTCTACTGTTTGAAGCCTAGTCTGCGCTACCATCCATCAGAACCTCCATATGCACTGTTCTCAGGAAGCACAGTTATACCAGCAGGCAGGCTGAGATGCTCGTGGCTCTTCTGGATGTGCTCTTCCCGGGTAGTGATTCTCGAATTCCATTTTCTCCCGGGTCCATGCCGAATGGCTTCCTCTTTCCTCTGGGTGTGAAGGACTGTCAGGCAGAGCCACGGGACTGTGGAAGCAGTGGCGGTGGTGGGGGGGGGCGGTGCCTCTGCGCTGAGTGAGGGGGGTCTGGGTTTCCCGTTGTTGGATGCTTAATGTTGTTTTAATCTTCCGCCCGACTGCGAGCAGATTTCTCCTGCATCTGCTGCTTTCGCGGCAAAGGAGCTGAGCCGAAGGGAATTAATGCAGGCGCGGGCTGGGGAGTGACGCGGCGGCAGGACAAATAAATCAGCAGTGCGAGCGGAAAGCGATGTGAGCAACAGAGGAGCAGGCTGGAGTGGGATTACATTGAGATAGAGGAGCACGGGGCATGGGTCTCAAACAGGAAGTAAGACAGGCGGCAGTCAACAAGATAGGGCCAGAATTTAGCCCAATATTAGATGGAGAATCATGGCAACCAGCTGGAGAGACATAGCTGGCCCTCTCTCCATTCCCGCCATTCTTGTGGCAGTGTGTTCTCAAAAACAGGCCCCTAGCCGACGGCCTGTCACCCGCAAATCTTTCATAACGGCCGATGCCGAGCTGCATGACAAATGAAAAATGCGACGCAGATTGGCAGGATGCAGCTGGAGTGATGTGGGGATCAACGGAGGGTGTGGCGGGATTTCGGACGCCTTTGTCGCTCCATGCCATGCCATCCTCCTGTGTGGGCACACCATGGCAGCCTGATTCAGTGCCAACGCGTGGATTCCTGATGCCACCGTGACTCACAGTCCATGGGAGAAACCCATCGTCCTGTTAGGGAATCAGTCAAGAGCCACAACTTGCTGGAAGCCATAAGACGAGTATGGCGACCCGTGTTTGGGGCTGCAGGCAGAAGAAAGGATCGCTGTCAGCTGCCTGTGAGAAACGTTCAGTGTTGGGTGTGTGAGGTGGGTCTCCAGCAGAGGTGGCCAGTCCTGCACATTTGATTGCATTTGGACTTAGATCTGTGTTACTAAGTGAGGTGAGTTACCATGTGAATAATCACTTTGACTAAGTGATATCAGAACTGAGCAAGTAAAAAGAAAAAAATTTGAATAACCCCTGGGGTGCGGGTAGAGCGGCTTTGATCTGAGGAAAGGAGCCTGCAGCTGTTAATAAGATGTTTTGCCTTTAACTCTGAGTACTCCAGCACAGTCTCAGCTACGGTTACCCAGCCCTCAGAGGTCATCTCCCTCCTTATGTCACATCCAGCTGAACATGTCTGAGATAGAGTCAAGGCTCTGAGCAACAAAACTGACCAATGCCTTATGGTCAAAATGCCACCCCAATAGCAGACACCCTCCCTCTCCTTCCTGCTATACCACACCAGGATGAGCTGGAGTTCCGGTTTGATCCGGCTTGGCCTGGGAAGCCGCCCTGCTTTTCCCCAGCGATGCCCTCCATTTGGCATGCTGGGTGGCCTGGGGGGGGTTCCTCTGCCAGGAAGAGCAGAGTCCTCACGTCAAGACTGGGCACATGTGGTGTGCAGCAGGTGCCAGACGGGAGGGTTTATGGCACTCATGATAGAAGGCCGACACAAACGGCAAGGCCCATATCAGACTCACCCTACGAAATGCCAGGTGATCAGGTAGTGCTCCATCCACCATTTGATGTGGTGAGCCCAGATTCTGGAACACCCTGTTTGAGCCCGGTGTCCTGCTGTTGGGCTGCAGGCAGCCCCACGCACACTGCCATTCCCCGAAACGCAACTCGGCAGAGCTCGTGCCAGTATCAAAGGCCCTGTGTTTGCACAGCAGCACCGGCAGTGCAGTAATTACACGGCAGGGCCCCCCGGTCGCGGTACAGGAGGGCAGCCGTGTACGAGCGACTCTGTCTGGCCCAGCCACTTAGAGGCCCGATTCAGCTAATCATCGTTTTCATTGAGCCAATTTAAGCGCTTTCTCGCCTCTCAGGGGGATAGTAATTTAGAGTGAACCGCAGAGCGCCGCGGTCCTGCAGAAACAGGATATGCGGTTCCTGCTGGATAATGAGCGTAATTCTCGCATTACACCACAAATGAGCAAGTTTATCTCCGCTGCTCCAAACCTCCACCAATGAGGGTGATATCCCCCTTTTTTGTCTCGGCTCAGCAAGTCTAGAGGAAAATAGGAACCTGACAAGCTGCACCGTGGGTAATCCGGACCTGACAAGGCCAAATTAACCAGCTTCAAGAAGGACTCCTTCCCCGTGCCCGTTGATGTGATACTCTGAGTTTTTTTTACCTGGGTTGTTTCCCCTTTTTGTTTTTTTTAACTGGTTTCATATGGTAAAGAATATTTGCCCCCTAATATTATGTTCAAAGTAAGCAATCAAGTTCAAAGTAGCTCTTAATAATCCAGTCACCCACTGGCAAGTGAAAATCAGCCTGGCCCATTTTTTAAATGAAAAATCGGCTACCATAAACTGGCTCCATTTTTAATCAGTCCTCCAGAACACTCCCTCCCCTACCCCCCCTCCCCTTTGCGCCGTGCCCACCTATCAAAGGACCAGGGCGTATTTGTTCAGAAGGATTTTCCAGAGCTTCTCTTGTTGTCGATGATTATGGAGCTGTAAATACTTGTTTGTGTTTCCGGAGATTTGCGGCAGTCCCATCTGAATGAAGATTAATTTGTTTTTGTAATCAGCCAGGAATGCCTGTCGGATGGGCGTCCCACCTGCGCATCGACCTCAGGGTCCTGAAGGCACGGGCACAGTGAACAGGCCTCACTGTAAATAATCGAATGCTCCCCAGTGAATCGCACTGTAATCCACAACGGACATGCCTTCCGAGGGACAGCCAGCCGGAGTGGAGACTGGCTATTTTAATCTACAGCCCGTGCTCCGAAATAAGATTACTGGAGACCCACAGTCGAGCGATTGTATGCGAAAGGGACAATTTCATTTTGAGGAGCAGCGGACAACAATGCCCCCCGCCAGGATGCTAGGGATAAAATCCATTGTGTTGTGCTGCCGTTGTACAGACACCATGCCCCCACGTAACATTCTGACACCCCTGCCTTCCCATTTACACAGCATGTACAATAGGGACTGGACAGATC
Organism: Isichthys henryi; assembly: GCA_026776945.1. Taxonomy (NCBI): domain Eukaryota; kingdom Metazoa; phylum Chordata; class Actinopteri; order Osteoglossiformes; family Mormyridae; genus Isichthys; species Isichthys henryi. The sequence goes on from JAODJX010000041.1 coordinate 12,663,039, forward strand.
AGTGACAAACATGCAGCAGTACTATCCAACAAATACGTTTTGCGGAAACACAAATCTCCCAATTTGCAGATTTATTCCTACTTTGGTTAGGTGCAGTTTGGATTTGGGTTTCTCTGTATTGCTCAGTGTGTGTATGCATTCTGTAATGAACTGGCATCCACTTTAGACAGTTACTCTGACTCGTTCCCTGTTCAGCCTCCAGGCCCTCTGTGGTGTGGATGATCATGTTCAGGTCCCAATAGGGATTTTATTTCGCTTGTGGGAGTTCTACCTACACAAAAAAAATTCTGAGGGCAGAAGGAGAAATGATTGCTTCAGAGAGATGACCAACCAGATTGTAGAGGACGTGGGTCCAAGCAACTAGAGGAGCCAGGACAACCAATCAGATGTCTAGGTCTCACCTCGTCTTCAATCTGATTGGTTATCTCATTTTTTTTTCCCTTTTGCCCTCAAAACATTTTTTGTGCAAGTAAACCTCCCACGAGCTTTTTTAGATTTAGATTTTATTTAGCAAAACTGCCATCAATTTAGTGTGGAAGGAAAAACAATTATAAAGACATCACTGACATGCGCTGATTGTTTGGAAACTTGTTTGGACTCTTAGATCCTGGATTAGTGATGTTTTGTGCCTCTTAAGGTCTTAAACCTGAAATTCTTCCATAAAATACCCAGCTATATAGCAGTGTGAAAGTTTTTTTTTTTCTTTTCAATTTGGGAGGGGGGTGGGTCATGACATTGAGTGTGCCTCTCGCCTCACCACACTTGACCGGTGTCGTTTCGGTGCCCAAGTCCGGAGCTCTCTGCCTCTTTATGGAAATGAGCCCGTGAGGGGATGGGACTGCAGTGGGAGGAAGAGGTGCCATTAATCAGTGGTGTCAGATACAAATGAGGTGCCGTGCTCCCTGCTCCACTCGCGCTGTCGTTACAGATCCCTCAGTCCAGAAAAAAGCAAACCCTTCAATCCCATTCGCTGTTCAGTCGTCGTCTGATGGTGGGGCCTGCTCTATTTTTAATCAATCTGGGCATTCGGATGGGTGACAAAAAAAAATAAACAGCCAGCCCTGAAAGTCATATCTGACCATCTGGAGTGACCCAGGCGGCCGGCGCCTGTGAGCGGTCCAGCGCCTACTGTTTCTGACGTCTCGTGAAACTCCAGAGAAGGTCCCTTCCCGTCGACATTGAAGGATTGCTGGACGTCGCACAGAGGGAGCTTTGGGATGGAGCTGATAGCAAGAGGCGAGTAATTGATAGGACGAGGGGACGGGTTCAGCGCATGCAGTCGACAAGCATTGAAATGAGGCATTGTTGTTATTATTCATCTACCCACAGAAGGGACTCAAATACTACGGAAAAGATTTCACACATTTGATTTACTTAATGAAATATATATACTATTCATTAACGTAGACATCATCTTGATAACAGATCAGGCTTCATTCACTCATGTAATACTCTAGACATATTTTATTCACTCATATAATATTACTGTACACATTGTATTTCATTAGCTAATGTAATATTAACCGAGGAATGATATTTTATTTACCAATATAATGATTAACACAGAGATTTCAGGATTCATTCTCTAGTACAAATATTATGATAGAGATCACAGGTTTTGCTCAATGATACAAATATGACCACAGAGATCACATATTATTCCACTAATATAAATGTTACCATAGAGATCACAGGTTTTGTTCACTGATACGAACATTACTGCAGGGATCACAGGTTTCATTCACTGATAGCCATATTACCATGGAGATTACAGGTTATACCCGGTGGCAATTTGGAATCAAACAGATAGCAACATTAGTTACAGAAGCCAAGCCTGAATGCCATTCACAGATTCACGGCACTGCCTGATGCTGAAATGCGAGTGTTGCAGATGGATTTGTTTGTGCATATTAAGACAGATGTATTATATCATCCCTGATTTGCGTTTCTTATCCCTTTGGGCCATAGAATTGTTAGGAAAAGGTGGTAAAGATCTAGCAATTCAGTGCCAAATCTAGAGCGTAGATCATTATGCAAAGTTTCCTACTGCACGTCAGGAATTAGAAGTGTCAAAATAAGGCTCTGAATCTGAAGAAATCAGTTAATGAATCTACTGTCAACAAAGAATGCAACCTGAAAATATTGATTTTACAACAATGGCCCATTAGACATGATTCGTAGAGATTTTCTTTCACTTAATCCCAGTTTAGACCCACAATGCCTCAGTTGCAGTGGGGAGGGCCAATGGGGAGTGATTTACAGTCTGATTGGTCAAGGATGCCTTAAGACTTTGAGGTTCCTTCATGGCATTGTAGAAAGCATTTAGCAAGGCCTGGCCACTGGCTGCTGGTGGTCTGTGAGAAGGGCCAGGCCTTGCAGTCTCTGGTGAGATGGTCAGACTGGACTGCTGGTTACTCCCAGTTTTCTTTTCATGTTTACTTAGAGTGTGCTAGCTGCTCTGTTCCAGTCTGGCCCTGTTTATCCTGGAAAGGACACCATTTCTTCAAATAAAGTTCCCATTCTCTGCGCAACCAGACACAGTGTTGACGTTTGTGTTTTCTATGAATTTTACCAGTAGAAAAACTGCCAACTTTTTTTCACTTCACTTATTGCAGAATAGATTTTTTAGGAGCTGTGATTTTACAGTAATGGTTTTACAGAGCTACCGTAATGTAAGATATGAGCAGACACTGTCCACACTCATCCCTGCTAACTGTAATTATTCAGAGATGTCTTATCAGGGAATACAGAATCACTGACCAGGTTAGGCAAACCATTCCTTGGAATCTGCAGATATTATTCACCCATTTATGCATGTGTTTGTTTGATATTTGTTTGTTTATCTATATTTATATAAAGTCAGAATTATACCTATTTCCTTAACCTCATGTTACATCTGGAAGTCAAATGTTTCGCTGAACACGTCTCCATGCACAAAGCTGCACTTCCCCGGTGTTACTCAAGGTGCCCCTGAAGGCACCTTCACGTTCAGCCATCTTTCTGTAATTAACTGTGTGGCAATTAAAGTGACTTAACTGGACAATTAAGGATTTATTATCAGGTATATATGCAGGGCTGTACACTCGCACATTGTGATGCTGAAAGTGCTGAAAATGTCAAGATGCGTTTCAGTCAACATCTGACGAAATATGATTTATTTTCACGCACAACTTGCAATTTGTCTTTGAATATATCACACAGAAAATACAAGAGTGTAGCAGAGAATCGTGAAACGGCACTCGCAGATGGACATGCAAGAAAGAATGACAAATGGTTGCCTGTTTTCTTTCATGATCTGGCATAAAGGCATTGAGCAAGTGCAAAGAAAAGTGGATTTCCAAAAAAGCAGACATGTAAAATTGGAGGAATGGACCCCCCCCCCATCACACTGTGTAGGAAATGTGAAGCCAAGTTGTTAAATGCTCGGTATTAAAATCCACTCTGTGTGCCTGTAGACATTTCAGATGCCCATCTGCCAGGCTGACTTATGGAATCACCCATAACTGATGGTCTTTGAAAAACAAATGAAATGTGTCTGAGGATTTATTATTGAACTGTTTTGATCAGGCCTTTGATCTTGCGTCCATGTGAGTCAGCGATTTGCGGTAAACACATTTTTCATTGCTGGATTCATTCGGTTCGTCCCATTCTTCTCATCTACACTCTACTGTTTTTATATGGCAGCTGCAGATATACAGTGTTTCTTCAGAGTAGGAACTTTAAAGCGAAACCCAATTGTTAAACTAATTCTTTGTGCGATTCATTGGAAATTGAATTGACTTCTGCACTGTCTGAAGCTCAGCACACGAGTTGTGTCGGTGGACATCAGTCCGTGCTCTCGCGTGCCTAATTGATTAACTGAGTACTACTGGTAATTGACTGATTAATTGAGCTCCCTGCTCCAATTGACTGATTTCCAAACAGGTGGTTTAAGAGCCTGCTGCAACCCCACAGTAATGGAGCCCTAAATCTCATGAAAAGACTGCATGGATATCTTTAGGGAATCCTCTACTGTCATAATCACAATTATGTTACAAAACGCAATATGCTGAATGCATGAATTGCAGAAATGCACAAATATTACATGCAATGTTTACTGTGTAGGGTACATATTTACACTAATACCACTCTTTATGGGTGAAAATTAATAAATGCAGTCAGTAATATCTTGCAGCGCACTGAAAGTGACCCATCCTAGTACATCATGCCGTACACACTCTCTTCTATCAGGCTGGACCATGTGCCCCCCTTGTACATGTCCTGTTATTTGCACGGTGCCCCCCACCCCAAGCTCTCCTAGGAGCTGTCAGGCTCTCCCAGTGTCCCGCCGAAACGCTGTTCTTTGTCGAAACCAGGCGGGCGCTGCGTAATTTTCATCTCGGGACTTGTCGAAGGCCTGGAAATCTGGCGTTCAGTCTCCCCCCCACAGTGGCAAGGCATGACTCCCCCCTTCCGCCCCTTCGTTTTGTAACTCAGTTTATTCAGGCACGCCAAACAAATGATCACGTCACTGGCGGGGGCGCAAGGAACAAGGTCACGGTGCTCGTCCTAGGCCTGGCTGTCCTCTCTTCACTGGGAGAAGGTACCAGAAGGACAAACAGCTTCTGCCTTTGATTGGGCCAGTGAGTAGAAACCAGAGTGGCCACCTCCATTAAAAGATGCAGTGTGTGCAGTGGCCTGCCCAGTGTATGGGTACAAGCTACCCTGTCTCCTGCAAACCTTCGGTGTTATTAAAGGTTCATCAGGACCTCCATGGCATCAGACCACAGCTTAGCCGTTTTGGCAGGAGGCTGGCTGCAGGGTCTTAGTTCTGGCAGGGTCTTAGTTCAGCCACATCTCACCCGGCCAGCAGCACCAGCAGATCTGCATTATGTCATCCCCAAACAATGCCACTCAGCTGGTGTCCCCTGCATTAAACAGAAGATTTACCATTTCAACATGCCGCACATGCTCCAAGCACCCGTTCACACATGCGGATATACACACGTGCACAGAGGGAGGGGCTAATATTTCCCTACCTCAGCATTAATACTAACCAAATATCTCTATTTCTGCCACACACGCTCCAAAGGACCCCCAACGCTGATTATCGTTGACAACAAGCACCTCCGCACTATGGCCAAAGGGCTGTACTTACTAAGGTCTGTCGCACATATTCGGTTTCGGCTTTTCTGTGTTGGTAAGCAAACATTCTATTTTGAGCCAGTCGAACTCTACTGTATGTTAAAATAGATTCGCACATACAGTCGGTCGACCAACCAGATGACAGCCTTTCCGTCCTGCTCTAAATGTATCCTCCTTTGTTTTTATCCTTCTTGCGCTCTGATTCTTATCCCCACTGTATGTGGTTACCTCGTTCCTCTTCCCAGAGCATGGGCTTATTTTACACAATGGTTGGATGGCTACCATTCTGTCAGCTGTCGCATCTAAACACACATATCCTCAGCCCTGGTGTGAACATTATGCCCCCTGTCTTTCAGCATTTCATCTGAACGGCCGGGCGAGTGAGTGCCGCTGAAAGACGGCGTCCCGGAAACCCTGACGTCATGGCGACTCGGATGTCATAGCAGCGGTGGGGCGTTGGATGTATCGCGTGGATCTGTGAAACATGCATAAAGCGTATTTATAAAAAATGTTCCCCAAGATGCTGAGTAGCCCAAATAAATGAATAACACACCCTCTCCTCATTTAGTCAGCGAGTTTGGTTCCAGCAACCAGATCATTGAGGGAAATGGTTTCACACTGAAAATTTTACGTGTAACCACGACTGTGCGTCACGTTGTGAAGATCACTGGTTGCTGCCGTCTTTTTCAGATAAAGTACTAGAGTACACCTTTGCCAGCATTACTCTCGCTCTGCCGTTGCATTGTCGTCTTAAATACATGAGTTGGTATTAAATTAATTATTTTTAATTACCGTTATATTTGTGAATGGTTACTAATCTAGGAGAGGGTGTAATCTGTTTTTGCCAATCCAAAGTTTTACAAAATATGAAGCACATTCCATTTACAAATGCACCAAAATGACCACTTTATTTAGCGACTCAGACCTTGGTGAATATAAACTTTTACATTTCAATGCTTGGCTTAGATTCTACTAGTCTTGTTACCCATTCCTACACCGGGGTAGTTTACCAGAGGAGTCCAGGCGAGGTAACCAGGTCATGGACGTTACAGCAGGCCCAGTTAAAGGGCTTGTGTTAGCAAGCTGTAGGGTGTGAGTTTGTGTCCTGAAATGCGACCTGCAGGTAGGGATATGAATTCTCTGGCAGATTCAGGGGGCCCAGTACTTTATAGGGGCCCTTGAATACATAAAATTAGGCATTAAATTCGCAGGGGAGCCTAAGCCTATTTTGTGAGGTGCCCGTAGTTTTCAGCTATGCCCCTATCTGTAGCCCTAGGGGCCTATAGTGGTGATCTATCAGCTTTAGAGCCCGTTTTCGGTAGACCCCGTGGGGGGCTGTTTCACAGGCAGTATTCATATGGCAATGGCTCCAGGGCATCTTCCCTCCTCCGTCACGTGCCTATCCCTCCATCACAGTCGCTCAGATGTGAACGGGGGCAAACCCAGAAATGCTGGACCCCATGGATCTGCCAGGGTATCCATGCCCCTCTGGCGCCCCTGGATGTGGAGACCCAACAGGGGCAGAATCAGGCAGAGAAGCCCTAGCCAGATCTTGGCCTCCTGGGGGCCGTGTCCCCTGCAGCACTGGTGTCTTCAGTCTCAGGAGAATCACAAGAAGATACTGCTACTGAATTTATTGGCAAACATATCAAAGCGAGGAAACTGCATCTTAAGGAGATTTGAGTAAAGAACTGCGGCTGTGAGTCTCATCTGAATCAGCCGTTTGTGATTCTGAAGTCAAAGAGGAGCATTTTTTCATCCCTGAACTTTGGCCTGCCTCAGAGGTGCCAGTAGGAGTCTCCTTGATCCATTTGATCCTGAATGCACCATTTGGGAACGCTGAAAACTACATAGGGAGTCTTTCCGGATTATGAGGGCAATAATGTATTATACTCACACAAACTCCTGAGAACTCAACCTGAAAAACATGCAAGTTACGAAACTTACTAGCCAGCCTTATGGGTCCAAAAGAGCCTTATCGTTAGTCAGTGGGAGGGGCTAAAGCCCACGTCACTTTCACTGGTGTAAACTGTTCTGTACTCCCATCCCGGAATTCCTGGCTCGTTTCCGGCAGCCTGCTGGACAGAGTGGGCTGCAGACAATCCCACACGCGAGCTGGATCGATGGCAGTCTGATCAATGAGCCAGTCGGCTGTGGCCAGACAGCCGGCTGCAGTGGCCGGGCAGAGAGCAGCTTAACTCACTGTAACCCTCCCTCCCTCATGGCCCTGACGTGCCGTTTCCTCAGCTCAGCGCCTTGGCCTCCTTTGAGAAAGCGCCCCGGGCATAAATGAATGGGAAATTAGCAGTAGCGCGGCTCTGCCCGGAGCTACGCCGCCACTAAGCTTCCCGGCATCGGCTGCGCCCCGGACAGCCGCCAGCCGTGCATACGCCGCAAACACTAAGGCTTACAAATCCCAGACTGACACAAGGAGTAGCCGGTGGGGCGTCAGCAGGGATAGCTTCCGAGAAAGGCAGCTGACCCACGCTTCCGGAGTGTTCCGGTCGTGGGAAGGTTTCGGCGTCTCACGTATGTGTCCTCAGTGATCTCTGGGGTCAAATGCCTCTATATGACGGATGAGTTACATGCTGCTCTTTCTCATCTGAGAGTGAAAAACAGAGTTGATTATACTGGCCGTACGTTACAGCCAGTATTACCGGAATCTGTTTATCCACCCCTCCCTTCATGTGCATCGCAAATTATGAGTGAGTAACATTCGTCAATTAAAGATAAGCAGTTGCGTAGAAGGTAATGGATTTAGTGTTAGCGCTATTTTGGAGGCAAAAATACACGTGTGTGTGTGTGTGTGTGTGTGTGATGTACTGTATATGTTACATTGTGGTGACAAAGCGATAACAACCTGTTATTTGGACATTGTGGGGACCATTTTTCCAGTGCCTACGAGATTTTCCAAAAATCTGTGACTGCAATCAAAAAACTAGAAATTTGTATTTTTTGAAAACTTGGTTATTGGTCAAAGTTAGGGCTGGGTAGGGGTTATGGTTTCAAATAATGGGATTAGGGATATGTATATATATATATATATATATATATATGGAATGAATATATATTGTTAGCATTCCTGTCCATCCATCCATCCATCCATCCATTTTCCAAACCGCTTATCCGTACTGGGTCGCGGGGGGTCCGGAGCCTATCCCG
>JAODJX010000041.1:12691904-12702989 GCA_026776945.1 Isichthys henryi
CACCCCCCACTTTGATGTGCCCCCAGTATCCCTGCCTACTGCTGCCAGAGGCGGCTGTTCTATAGCACGGATGCCATGTGGGACTGGACGATTTCATCCAGTGAGACACGCTAGGGGTTACGCTCGCCAGACAGGTTATGGAGGCTCACCCCCTCCCCCCGACATGAGAAAGGGGGCCGTGGAATTCAGTTGGGCACGCAAGGCAGTGGCAGGATGAGTTGGGGCTTGCCTGAGCTGCCGACGTGGGTTTAGCCAATGTTTGTTCTCCGCTAACCTGCTCCGCTCAGGGCCAGCGGGGATGTGAAAGCATGTGAGACTCATAGAGGATCGGGGGGTGTCAGACTCGAGGCAGAGTTACAGGTGAGTGAAGGAGGTTATCCCGCAGCTGAGGACAGCGCCCACCCGTAAATGTAAACGCCGGCTGTAGGAACCAAGCAACTGAGCTATAATCACTGCTCTAAGCATTCTTTATGATGTGAAAATAAGCTGACAGTGATACAGTCTCAGTAATTAAAATAAATGTGCCGGGTCTGGTGTTTTGGGGCTGCATCTATTGACCCTAAACAAGGAGTGTTTATCGTTAATAATTTATGTTTTATGTTTGTGTTTCTTAAAGATGAATCGGCGTCTCCCACATTTTTCATGATTCCTTTGGCACGTAAGGGGAGCCGTCAGCAAACTGACAGCTGTCATCGCGTTTTAGTGGCTCTGCGCCGTTACGTGTCCAGTGTTTGTTACAGCGGACGGCTGGGGACAGTCAGGGGTCACTTTGGACGCCGTAACGCTTTGCAGGGAGCACTGGGGGCACTGTGCCAGCTTCCTTTGTGGCAGGATTTGACCTTTGACCCATCCCGAACATCCGCAGAATCCAATCCAAAGCTCTGGTGGTTTGCACCCCGGGGATAATGAGAGTTCTGTACCCTTAGCGACGCTGTCCCTGAAGTTTACTTTGGCCCGGCTGCCTGCTTAGCTGGGTCACTGCCTCAGAGGGCAGTTCATTACCGACCGCGAGAGCCTGCCAGTCACCCAGCCGCAAACGGCTGACACGCGCGCCCCTCTCACCCCACGCGCAGATTGCATAAACGGGAGTTTCTACATCCTATTCTTGTGCGTGAACTTAGGGAATGTCCATACGGTGCAGCAACTGCAGTGCATTATAGGAATTAAGCTCCCATCTTCAGCCCTCCGTAACAGCTGCTCAGACTGCCTCAGCGTCTCCAGCAAGCTTGGCCAGGCTGCCTCTTTCCACGCTCACCCCGAGTAACGCCAGCGTAGCTAACAGCAGCCTTATCGTTGCCGATAAATGGCTTGTTTGTTTACTCAAGAGGGCCGCCCTTCAGTCAAGGACTCCCCCACGGGAGGGGGGGGCGGATCTGTGTTGGGGGTTCGCTTTTATCGATATAGCAAAAAGGTGTTTCAGAAAGAGGAGTGTGGGGGCGCGTAGAATGGGGGCTGTGCCGCAGGCTATGCCCTGCCCCAGCGTGCGGTAGCTCAGCATGTCCGGAAAGCTACCTCTGATGCCTGAGACCTGTTGCTTTCTGCAGTACAGCCTGAGGAATTATGGGTGTGTGTCATGTGACCGGGGTCGTTCTCATTCAGTGGTTCCACCTTGCCCCTCAAATTCAGCACAGCCCACGTGCTGTTCTGCCCCCCCCCCTCTGGCCGCCTCCCATGTCCGTCCCCGAGGGAGCAGGGCAGCTCCACGCTTTCTGCTTTATTTATTTTTCCCCTCAGCCGGCGAGCGTGGCTCCTTGTTTCGGCATTTCCTCTGGCGTGGCATTAGTCTGACCCCGCCGTCAGCCTCCCTGTGCATCCATCCGCCGTCCCGCCCCGGGATGTGAATGGAGATGCTCTTCCTGCGCACTGCTCCTCACTTCAGCTGTTGCCTCGACTTTCTGATGGGGGGAACCGTCGGGCACGCGAGCTTATGCATCTTGCCGGTGCCTCGGAAGTTCAAAGGAGCTCTTTATGCAAATGCGAGTCTCTCGGGCCGAACTGGAGGAGTAGGACTCCAAAGCCTTTCTTGCTCATTCTGACGGGTCTGAAAAGAGGTTTTGACCACAGCCGCTTGTGTTAATGTCGAGATCAGTCAGACAAGAGAGCCTGAAAGTAAATCTGAGCCCCGCTCCAGTGGCCCCGCTCGCTCTCACACGCCATTGGCTCTCTCCGGAATAATCCGGCGGAGACTTTTAAAGGCATTTGTGTAGGAATTGAATTGGTCTTTTTGTGTGCGTGACTTGTCCTGTTTTCTATGACCGGCGATGGAGAAGTGGAGGACGAGGTATTTATTTCCCCCCCCTCACATGTTTCTCGGAGGCAGGACACTATGACAAAACCAATATATAAACAAAGAGATAAATAAAATAATAGTATTTCTGGGTGGAACCATTGCAGCCAGCATGTGGCCCAATCATTTGCACAGAAGAACATGTGACATTTATTTTATTCTTCTTCAGTGTTTTTTTTTTATTATCTAACTATGTTATTTAGGCTGAAGTTTCAGCCCATCCTGAATAGCAGCTATACCTCCTCAAGTTCAACGTCATTCTAGCGAATTTCTAGGCCCTCAGCGCACCTCCGGGCGAAGGAGCCCTTTTAATGTCAGATAGATGTTAGAGGACCACGCGCTGTTGCCCCAAATTTAGTGGCCAGGTCTTCGGGGAGGTCGACCTTCAGGCGGCGGTCTCTGAGAAAGTAAGCGTGTTTCGAGAGGAGCGCACGCATCCCTCTGGGATGTATCTAGCGGTTCAGCAAGGCCCAAATAGAACCGTTTGTTGTCATAGCAACAGCACAATTAAATGACTTTACTGTCAGCTGTAATATAATTTTCCGGCTCACGGGCTCAGGGGCCGGCGAGCATAGAAATATAATTAGCATGTCTGCGTCTGCTCTGAGCAGGCGATCGCAGCTTCCTGCAGTACCTTAGATACCTCACGCAGCGATTAGATGCTCACACATTGCTCTTCTTCACCCTTTCAGGAGTGATCTGTTTACGTCTGCCATCCTGCATTTTAGTTGCCCACATTATTGGGTAAACATTTTGACGTTTGTAATTAAAATTCCATTTACCGGGGGGAATGGGGGGAGATTGCATTCTTATCACGCTGGTGATATCTCGGAGGCGGTAGCGCTTTCTGTAATAAAACGACCCCGTGTTTGCGGACCTTGCCTTACGGACCTTATCCCGCAGATACCTCGGGTACTAATTTGATGGGTTGTTAAATCACAAGCGGTCATGTTTCCAGTGTTTATGTCATTTGGTGAGCATGGATGAGGTCATAATGTTTATTGGGACGACGTTGTACGGATCAAAGTCTCATTATTCCCTGCCGAATCAAACGGCAAGCTGTGCCTCACACTGGTCGAGGGACGGGCTCCGGTAGCCCTTAACCTTATTGTGGTAAATTGGCGTATTTATCAAATTCTGGACAGTCTGTTTCACTGGTTTATACATTTTTGGTTATCAGGTGCTTTTGCGGTCTGAATGTCCTGGTTCTTTACTTGGACAGTTTACCGGAGTAATTGTGTGTCGGACTCGAGGGTGCGACAGAAGGATTCTTTATGGGGCTTAAGCAGCTAAGCAGCTACCTTCAAATTAATGTCCTCATCTGCTGTCCGCATGTCCGCCTGAGGCTTACGTGACTCTCACATCTATTATAATTATTATTGTGATCATTATTATTATGTTGAATGTCAGTGTCCACGAGTTGGGTAATCTGGTGAAGGTATCCGTGAAGATCGTAAGTGTATCTACAAGTCACTTTCCATCTGTAGGGTTTTTTTCGCCGCCTCGATGTAAACACACGTGGCGTGTTCTGAAGTGCTGCTGTGGGTCCGCCGGGCCGCCCTGGAGGACGGGCACCTCTGCCATCCTGTCGTCGCTGGCAGCACATGGCCTTGGAGAAAGCAGCGCTAATTGGTATATTACGGGCCAATATTCTCGCCGACTGCGTGGGATCACAGGGGCTTTAAAAACAGGGGGATTAAACAGTATAAACATGACAGTTCACTTAATTAGATACGCGGGGAGGAGCGGCTGAGGCTGCCTACAGTCGGAGACGGATGCAGATAAATCAATCAGAACGAGGCCACATCAGCAGATGATGACACGCGGTACTGACACCATGTGAGCCATGCAGGGGTCCTTCAGCGCCCCCACCAGGTGAGGCTGTAACGGTGCAGGTCACTGACACCACGTGAGCCATGGAAGGTTCCCTCAGCGCCCCCACCAGGTGAGGCTGTAACGGTGCAGGTCACTGACACCACGTGAGCCATGGAAGGTTCTCTCAGCGCCCCCACCAGGTCAGGCTGTAATGGTGTAGGTGTACTGGTACCTGCCAAGCCCTGTACTGGAACAGGTACAGGGAAGTCTGGTGATGCGGTGACTTAGTAGGTAGCACCATAGCCTCACTCTCCAGGGTTAGAGGTTCGAATCCTTAATCTGAGAGTTTGCATGTTCTCCCCGTGTCCTGCAGGTTTCTCTAAATCGCCCGTAGTGCGTGAATGTGGGTGTGCCCTGCGAAGGACAGGCATCTAATCCCGGGTTTTTGCCCTCCTGGGTTCGGCTCTTTTCTGTACTGGATCAGTGGGTAGAAGACAGGTGGAAGTTCGGCTGAGAATGATGGAGGCTTGGTGTGAGCCATTGGTGTGTGTGTATATGTGTGTGTTTTTTAGAAATCTGCATGCAGCTAAATGCAGTGTTGGCAGTGCAGCATTGTGTGTGGCTATGCTTATGGCATGGTGTGTGAATGTATGCATTTATTTGATGTGCTGCGAACGTAGCGTTCGCATTTGTGACTGTATGCGTGTTTCATGGTCCGCTTTGCTGCCGTTGGCGTGTTCTGTCTGAGATGGGCGCGTCAAACCCATGTATCATAATCACCCACGATGTTCACACCTCCTTGCATTCTTCTCATTCCTCAGCCGCCACTGGCCTGTTACAAAGGTGTCTTTGTGCGTCTCAGTTTGCGTACGGGCAGCTGTGTGCTCAGGCCAGTGTGTCCTGCATTCTCTCGGCTCCAAGGTGTTTTGAGAGCCTGGAGATTTGTTAATGCAACACTGGCGTTTAACACTGGGATGTATTTGAATCGGACTGAGCCAGGGAAGGCCTAGGGTTTAATTCCTCGGTAGATGTGAACCATCAGCAGAGGTGTAAAGTTCAGGTTCAGTAAGTACAAATCCCGACCGAGATTTTGTTTCAACCAACCATTTGAGTATAAAAAGAGTCACATTTACAGAGTACTCAGCTGGTTGGTTGGAACACAATCTTGGTCTGGATTTGTACTATCTGGGAATCTGCTACCTGGGGAGAAGATGCTCGCTCCCCTCACTCACCCTGAATCGCTGCTTTCTCTGCTTCCCCAGGTATCTTGGCCCCAATGGGCCCCGTCATGCCCCCCAGCAAGAAGGCAGAGGGCCCCGGCGTCAGCGTGGCCCGTGGGTTGAGCCCGTTCTGCCGCGCCAGCTCCCTGGGGGAGGCTCTGCAGGAGGCGGCGGTGCTGGGGCTGCCGCTCTCGCCTGTCCTTAAGCCAGAGGACGAGGAGCTCACCAACCTCAACTGGCTGCATGAAACTGCCGACCTGCTCAACAGCTTCGGCGGCGACGCGGTACTGCGCAGCGTCAGCCCCGTGCAGGAGCCCGGCCGACGCCCGCCCCCCTCGCCGGCGCCCCCTGAGGCACCCGGCGATCTGCGCCGCGACCCCAACGGCAAGCCGCCCTACTCCTTCAGCTGCCTCATCTTCATGGCCATTGAGGACGCGCCCGCCAAGCGGCTGCCTGTCAAGGACATCTACAATTGGATCCTGGAGCACTTCCCATACTTCGCCAGTGCCCCCACTGGCTGGAAGAACTCAGTCAGGCACAACCTGTCCCTCAATAAGTGCTTCAAGAAGGTGGACAAGGACCGGAGCCAGGTAGGGTGGCGCCACCTTTAGGCCAGAGGTCCACAATCCACACCGAGAGACACGCTGCTTCAGCTTTCATGCAGAATATACCTAAGAGAGGTTACGGCGAGAATTAAATAAGATTTATTTTAAGTCAGTAACAATACTGCGTCCGTTTAACAGGAAACAGACCTGATAAAGCAGGGAATGTGGGGGAAAAGGGCAGGTATCAGAGTTTTTATCAACACAAGCAGAGAGGACCAGGTTAAACATGAATGGTAAATGTGAAAAAATAAAGTTGTTGTTACGGCAAATTAGTAAAAGTGAAACAAACGTCATGTGTGTTGGTGACAGTGTGCAGGGGCCCAGGTCACTGTATTCAATTCAATTTATTTTTATATAGCGCTTTTCACAACAGAGTTGGCCCAATGCGCTTTACAGGACTGTGTTTTGGAACATCCTTAACAATCACTGTACCCTCCCTCTCTTGAACAGTCGTCTATGCGTAATGTAATCTGTGCGTTTTGGGTTAAAACTGGTGGGGGTTTTGGCTCACATTAGTCAGCCTGGGTTCAAGACTGGGGTGAGGGGTGTCAGTACCCAGTGAAGCTGGGACTGAGTGCCGTTCCCAACCCCCCCACCCCAGCCTTCCATGACCTTTAGGCTGCGTGTTTTCTTCATTACTTAATCAGCAGTGCGGGTTGCCATGCACGCTCTCTGTTTATCGCTATGGAATCAGCACTCAAATATTTACTGTAATCCTCATTTTCAGCCTGGAGGGTTCAGTTTGGTGGTGTCTGAAGAAACGTTGGGAGTGCAGCCTCTCTGCTGTTTACACAGGTCACTTTGACGGGAGGGAAGTATGCCTGTGTGTGTGTGCGCGCGTGTTTGTGTGTGCGTGCGTGTGACTGTGTGTATTTTTCTAATTTTAATTTATTACACTTTGGGGACCAGGACATTTTTTTTTACTTCCCGCAAGGACCTCAGTTTTCTTAGAATCTGTGATTGCAATTAAAAAACTAAAAATGGCATCAGTCTCCAATTTTGTTTGGTTACTTATGGTTATGGTTAGGACTGGGTAGGGCTTAAGGTTGGGATTAGGGTTATGCCCATAGAAATGAATGTGCATGCTTGTGTGTGTGTGTGTGTGTGTGTGTGTGTGTTTCCTTGTTCCAGCTCATGACCGCAGTACACTGTTCCTCTATCTGTGGGCTTCAATGTGACTCTCACGGTTCACTGCCACCTGGTCCCCAGCCGCTCCACACAGTATTTTTTTCTGTATACACATCCCCATGGTAACCGAGCTGCAGTTGACATGGAAAGCAAGCGGTTGCTGTAGCAACGGGGAAAACTGATGTGTTCGCTGGGGTTGTGCGCCGTCGGCGGGGTGACTCTCGGTCTGGGTGGCTCGACGGGCAGCCCCGTCCCGGATTCCTGTCCGCCCACCCCTGCCACGTCGAGCTGATCGATGTGACCCGCCAGCTCTCCCGCTGAACCTCGCTCCCATGGACACAGGTCTGGACAGCTGGACTCGATTGCATTTAACAGGGGGGCTTGGGCAAAGAGCATCATGGTGAATGCTGAGCGCTCCTGTGACGCTCGCCTGTGCCCTCTAATGACGTGCGAGATGTTCAACCATTCGGGCTACGTGATGGCAGGCTGCTTTCTCCTGGGTGCAATCGAGGTGGGCGAGAGAGACCAGGCGGAGTGAAGCGCTCCGGTACTGCTTTAGGCGGGGGAATATGCACGCTCCATCTCAGCGTTCGGGGAGACATTCTCAGGAAGCTTTGGGGGTGGGGGGGTTTCCTGTGTGATTGATGGGTAAAAAACTCAAAACTGTGGGTTCTTTGACTGAAGCGGAGTACGCCCTCAGCAAATCCAGCCCTGCGTGAGGCGTCCTCACGTGAAGGCGTGAGTGTGTACTCGGAAAGAGAGGCGAGAACGGCCAGTGTTGACTCTATGCTTCCATGACAACCGGTTATTTTGCTGATGATTGTGAAACACACAGGGAGGGTGTGGGCGTTTTAAAGAAGGGGTGAGGTCAGGGGTCAAGCCCTTCTAAATACCTGTCACTACATTTATCAAAAGTGTATATGATGGAGGTTTGGCTCGTCGGGGTTGGTTTGCGTGCTGCTTGGCTCTGCTGTCCTTAAAATCCCAAGGGCAGTAATAAGGTCACCCTGTTCCTTCCTGCAGACACGAAAGACCCATTTTTTTCCCAGTGATGTATTTAAGATGATGAAGGTGATAGCAAAATAAAACCCACCCCAGATGCAGATGTAAAGGTCATAGCCTTCATTGCTGGCTTGTACCAATCGCCGGCTTGAGTATTTTGGGCAAAGTTATCCTGAGTCAGCTGTTCCTAAGAGGCCTGGAAGCATACTTACAGTAAACAAGGGTGAGGATTTTAAGAATTTTTTTTCAAGCTAGTTGTGGCTTCTGTAGTATTGACTTATTTCTTGCAAGTGCTGCAAATCACGTGTTTATTGGAGTTAAGCTTCTGTTTGATCCGTTTTGGGACGACGTAACATTGTTTGTGTTGCTTTGTTTCTGGCTCAATTTCAGTCAGGAATCGTGAAACTGCCTCTTCAAATGCTTGTGGCGTCAACGAGAGAATCTCGTTCTCTTGCCATTTCTGTATCGGAGAAATGTTTCGCACATAATTTCCATCCGTCTAGACGCAGTCGACTCGTGAAGATGAATTCCTTTAGCGAGATGGCTTCCCGTTGCTGGTCTCCATCCATTTTCCATGGCTGCTTCTCCAAATGCAAGGTTGCGGCGAGCTTGGAGCTCATCCCAGATAACATGGGGCACGAGGAGGTGGTTGCCCTGCTTATGATGCCAGTCCACCAAGGGGCACACGCTTACACGAACCCTCACAGTACCTTCAGACTGTAGGAAGAAACACATGCGAACATGGGGAGGATATGCAACCCACACACACACACACACACACACACACACACGTGAACACCGCTGTGCATAGACACAAACTCCTTGGGTAGGAGGTACTAATACTGAGCACTGTCTCACGTTGGAATGTGATCTGGTCTGAAAAGCAGCTGTGATGCATTTGATTTTATGTATTTGTTGTTATTCTCGATTATTTGCTGCCTTAATTGTGTAGATCAATTAAGACAGGCAAAGCAACCATCTGTAGGAAAGGGGTAGTAGGACCCATATGCTTGTATGGTTTGTTCACAGTGCTAACTAGAGATTAATCTGTGGTCTGATAGTAACTGGCCCAGACTAAACAGGTTTGGACTGGCGATTCAGGCCGGCCGCCATCATGCTTGGATAGAGTTCCAGGAGACGCCTGCCCATATCAGTTGTTGCAGGCACTTTTAATTGTCAAGTTATTTTAATTAGATAAGTCAGAGGAGTAAGACATTACTTTTTACGTGATTAAGAGACTGGAGATGAACATCATCCATGCTCTTGGTGTGCCATCTGATATTAGCATCCGCCTGTTGTGATGTGTAGAACCTTCTGCTTTGTCCTTGGGTAAAGATTAATTTCTCCAAGGCTTCCCCGCCTTCGTCCCGCAGTGGGTGGTGACAGTCGGGGGAACGCTCGCCACGTGGCCTCGTTTGTGTTGGCGAGGCTGTGTAAACGACTCGGCTATTAGCGTGCGGCTGGATGGTCCGGCAGACGCCGGCTTCGTTAACCAAAGCGGCACTTACATTATTGATAAACAGACGGGAGTGGGCGATATCGACCCTGCGATAATGCGTCATGAAGAGTGTCGATGTCTCCATTATGGGCCCAGTGCTTGTTACGGCTGCTGTGTTATCAAGGCTGCTCAGGGCACTCTCCTGCTCCCTGGGGTTCACCATTTGGACCTTTCAGATGAATGGGAAGAGAGGGCTTGTTTTCTGCCCGCCTGGTCCGTGTGTGTGTCTCGAGCCCCGGTGTAGACCACCCCCACTCCACTGATGAAGAAGGAGTCAAGATGATATGGCAGTTGAGAACTCTTTTTGTAATGATGAATAGATCTTGGGTTTATTGATAGATCTTCATAAGTCAACAGCTTCGGATGAAATGCTCTAGATGAAGAGCTAAACAGACGAACAGCTGGTCTTCTGAACTGTTTGGTTTCGCTCAGGGTCGACTGTGGCACCCGCAGTTGGACGGTTAATGGACATGAGCACGTCAGCACTTGCCGGCAGCATACTCAGTCTGACTGCTGTTTACAGGCAGGACAGCACATGCAGCATCACCTGCCGCAGTCAGATTTTCAGCGATTTATTCCTTTAATTGTCTAAATGTTTTGGTTACCGTGACGCACTAAGGTTGCATGTGTGAGCGGCGGTGAAATCGTACCCTTAGAGATGTAGGTAAACCTGGCATTGCAGACATTGCAGCCCCCTGGGTGGGAAGCAGTAGCCGGTCCGTGCACCTCCTTCCCTGTTTGGGTCTGATGGTCGTTGTGTCTCTAATGTTCTGGTAAATCCCACTTTCCAAGGCACGGGTTGGAAATTGTGTGTGGAAGATGGAAAGATGTCTCGCCACTCGGGGAGTTTTCACAAAGCCTGAAACTGCAGCTGTTGACCACAGACTGCCATTGTGTCACACAGTGGTCTGAGAAAACCAAGCTTTCACTTCCATCCATCTATCCATCTATCCATCCATTCATTTCCCTGCCCTTTCAGAACAGGCTCAAGGGAACTACCAGATAATAATGACAGCAGGTGGCAAGCTGAACATTTAAACAAACGACACATGTCCCTGTCACATTAGTGGCACTGTCACATTCAAGACAGGCGGTTTGGCCTCTGTCAAATCAGTGACTTTGTCTCACTGAGACAGGCGGTTTGGCCTCTGTCAAATCAGTGACTTTGTCTCACTGAGACAGGCGGTTTGGCCCCTGTCACATTAGTGACTCTGTCTCACTGAGACAGGCAGTTTGGCCCCTGTCACATTAGTGACTCTGTCTCACTGGGACAGGCGGTTTGGCCCCTGTTACATTAGTGACTCTGTCTCACTAGGACAGGCGGTTTGGCCCCTGTTACATTAGTGACTTTGTCTCACTGAGACAGGCGGTTTGGCCCCTGTCACATTAGTGACTGTGTCACACTGAGACAGGCGGTTTGGCCCCTGTCACATTAGTGACTCTGTCTCACCGGGACAGGCGGTTTGGCCCCTGTCACATTAGTGACTCTGTCTCACTGAGACAGGCAGTTTGGCCCCTGTCACATTAGTG
>JAODJX010000041.1:12703089-12716538 GCA_026776945.1 Isichthys henryi
ACTCTGTCTCACTGGGACAGGCGGTTTGGCCCCTGTTACATTAGTGACTCTGTCTCACTGGGACAGGCGGTTTGGCCCCTGTCACATTAGCCAGGCTGTATCACCGGGACAGGCGGTTTGGCCCCTGTCACATTAGTGACTCTGTCTCACCAGGTTCAGGCCCTTGAGACTTCGTGAGACGTACTGCTATACTTCGGCTTGTTTCGCTGTCAGCCTCAGTAGTTTGTGTTCAATAACTTTATTACACACTATTGATGTCAGACCTCGGCATTTTGATGTACTGTCCTTAACCACCCGCCGCTGACCCTGGTGTCTACTTAATAACTGTCCTTTTCTTTCTGTTTTTCTTTTCTTTGAGGGACTGTCATGGGGCATCACTCCCCACCCCACCCCACCCCACCCCGCCACTGTGTTTACCATGATGCTGCTGAGGGCATTCCCTGTTTGGTAGTAGCCTAAATGGCAACAGCAGGCCCTCACCCAGCCAAAATGGCCGACCTAGAAAACCGCTTCTGGGCAGAGGTGATGGCCACCCCAGGGGGACCTGCCAGCTCATCAGAATTTGATTTGAATGCTGTTCATCTCCGTGCTGTAGCACGACTCCGGCTCACTGCTGAGCCTCTCCCTCTCCTGTTCTTCACCTTCCTTTCTGCGCTCATTCATGTTATACTGCATGACACATGTCTAGATTCCTCATCTCCAAAAGCTAGAAATGATCACGGTGTGAATAATCATTTCCTCTCACTCTTCTCTGTCCATCCATCCCTCGACCTTTAGCCCTGATATGTTTTCCTTGAAAGATCTCCTTGCTCTCTCTGTTGCCTTTCGGTGACGCGTTGGGCGGTTCCCGTTCCCTGCTAGTGGCCGTGCGGCACCTATGAAGCGGTAAGCGTCCCGTTCGGTGTGACGTGACGCGTGTAGAATGTGGATGTGCTTGTGAGCTTGGCTCTCAGCCTGACGTCGGAGCATTAATCTGGGATAATTAGGCTGAGAGTATGAGAGAGAGAGAGAGAGAGAGAGAGAGAGAGAGAGATGACGGTTGGTGTCGCTCACCGTACTTTCAATACCCGGTTTTCTTATAGTGGAAGATGAAATGTGGATATTCCCCCAGTCAAACCTGTGTTTACCTGCTGGAGACTGGGTTTGGCTCCCTGGGGGGGTCAATTGGGATTCTTTACTAGTCAAGCTTTTCTGTAAGAATACTATTGGTAGTCTGGTATGCATAAGGACCTCTAGGTGGACTAGGGGGTGTAGGAGAGCCAGGGTATGTCAGGATCCCTGCTTGGGGTGGACTCCATGCAGCAAAGTGGTCTTTCTTGAGAAGCACCAAAAAGAGGGAATATCGCGGACCCCCCCCCCCCCCCGCAGCCTTGACCACAGGTAAGTGTTGCTCTGATTCGCCTTGATGCTAATGGCCAGAGACTGAGGCAGAAGCACTGAAGTGGGAGTGATAGCAGCTCGTTCAGCACATGCCCCCACCCCGCACAAGGACGCTCGCTCTGTCCTCTCTCCTGCAGTCAGGCAAATCACCGGCACTGCTCTCCCACAATCACACTGCACCGAGCCCAGTAGATCCCCGAGGCTGCCTGAAAGGTCTGTCTGGGCCCGTCCTCTAAGTCACCTTGTGTGGCTCCAGTTCAGGTTTGCCTTTCGGTGCTGAAATGTAACTATAAATACTAATGGATCTCCTAAAAATCCGCATGGGATGGCAGGTGCGGGTGCAGACTGCGGGCCGTGCTCCGGGATGGGTGCAGTGATGGAGAGTGTTTCTCCTCTGTTTCTCTCATGGTGTGGAGGCACTTTAGCGTGTTTGTGCCTGTCACGGAGCTCCCTGGGGTTGGGATGGGGGGGTGGGGGGACTCTGTGTTTTTTCTGCCGAAGGATTAACCATATCGGCTATGATAAGGTGCGCTGTCCTCGGAGACGAACACCTCTTAGACCCCCTTCCAGCAAACTGATCAGACATCCAGCCTCCATCGACTCCCCTGTTGCAGGCCTGTTGCCTAGGCGACCAGCCCGAGTCAGGTGCTCTGACCCTCCCGCCCTGCTCCTTGCTCTCATATCGACTTCCATCTCAGACCCGAAGCCGAGACACGGAGACGCACGGCCCAGGAGGTGCTGGACTCCTGATTGATTCTTCCTCGTTACGGTGCATTTGAAAATTTAGATGGGGGGGGGGGCACCTCACCTCGCAAGGAGAATGTGATTTGATCCCATGGTGTGGGTGCCTTAGCCCGTGGTGGGGAGGGCTTTCAGTTCTGTATGACACACTGAAACATGGCTGCGCAGTACTACAGATATTCACTGAAGTCAGTAAGAAGTCGAGCACACAGGGGAATCCAATGGGTATCACTTGGTGTCCATAGCTATTGGTTTATATTTTTTTTATAAATGCACAATGTGTCTTTTTGCTGTTGTTGAGATGGACAGAGCAACATGGTTACTTTTCTCAATACTTAGCAAGCATGGACAGGCCCTTAAAATTCCCCGATGCAGGGGTGAGTTTGGGGAGAGCCCTTAATGCCTTAACATGTCCAATGTGTGTGTGCCAGCTGTACCCTTTTGTCTGCAATCCCGGCTCTGATTGCCTTTGGAAGAACTGCGGCTCGAGAGCGTGAACGGACAGATTTCACATGCCGTACAAATACGCGTCCTCGTGCTCAGGCAGGCGATGGTGCCGTTAGCGGTCCACTTTCGGCAGAAAACGCGGTCAGAGCATTTCTCGCGCATCTTTCCCTCCTCAGCTCGCCTGTTTACTACATCGATTGCCACATTCATAATTTAAGAGCGTTGGGAATGCGACTCATCGCTTGGGATGGGAGAGTGGCTTCCAGTTATGATTTAAAGTGTAAAATGTACTTAATATAACAATGGCACAGCCAACCCCGATAGGGTTTGTTTTGTTTTTTTTCAAGAAAGGATGCAATAATTTTTCTGTTCATTAGGTTTTGCACTGCAAAGCACGTTTTCTAGACTATTCCTGCTCATATCAAGTACAGTCATACCAGTTCCTGTACATCCGAGGTGTTCCTCCCCCATCTCACATAACATGACTGCATTACAGGCCGGAAGATGGTCTACAGATCCATGACTGGGAGTCCTTGTTTTACATCAGGGGTGGCTCCCCGAAAGCCTGTTTTTATTCGGTTTGTTTTCGAACGTATCGCTCGCATTTTCAAGTTACGTTTATTTGACAGCGCCCAAGGAAATAGTATGTCGATTAGGAACGCGGGTAGCCAGGAAACTGAAACGCTCCGAAAGTGCTTTCAACAAAGCGACAGAGAAGCACTGACGTTGACGCCTGGCCGTGCTGCGATCTGGGGGGATATGGGGGCCCCCGCTCCCATCGATGTCCTTACTGGCGTCTGCTTTCTCAGCAGCACTTCACCTGAATGGGCTCAGCGTGAGCGCGTAAGTGTCTGGCTGTTTAAGTCTGAGTTATCTCATCTTCATTTCCTCCTGCTCACTGTCACCCCCGTCCTCCTGTTTCTGACGGAGCTCCCTGCAGGAGGACGGCACCGCGGCGTAAAACAGGAAGCCGCAGATACTGGCCTGTGTAGGGGCCTTAAGTGAATTGTTATCACTCACAAAACGGTCCCAGAAAGACACATTACAGAGAGTAAAAAAAAAAACAAAACTAAATAATAAGATGCCTCTCATGGGGACGCAGAGCAACGGAAACTGGCCAAGTTTTAAAGTGTAATCTCCATACAGTCAAGCGTTCTGTGGTGAAAAGCCAAAGAGGATGGAAGAGTCATGCAGACAAGCAAAAGAACTGTCACAGATTCGCGCAGAGTTAGATGGGAAACTTCTGGAGACCATTTTTCGAAAATGCAATCTGAGTAGAATCTTCAGAAGTAGCAGCTTCATTGTGCTACATGACATCACTGAGGGTCACGGAGGCTCAAACGCGACACGAGCTAAAACATCAAGAACGAGCCCAGAAACGTCTCAGAATTGATTCTACAAAGGTTTTTGCGGACAGATGAGATGACAGTGACTCTCGGACCAGGTGGATATGCCTGTGGCTGGATCAACGAGGGACATTTTAAACCGCTTCAGATCAAGCGGTGGAGGTGCGACAGTCTGGGCTGCAGTTATCAGTGATGTGCTTGTAGGACTTGTGAACGGTGTAAAAACTGCCAGATCTCCTGCCAATTTCCAGTGGACACCTTCTTCAAACAGTCATATAAGAAATCCCCAGCTTTCAAAGAAGCTATGATATAGATGCAGGACAACGCCCCTTCTCACACATCAAAGTATTCCATAGATTCTCCAAGAAAGACTTGAAAGGCGATCAAATCATGAGCAGGGCCCCTTCCTCACAAGTCTCAAACCCCACTGCTAGTTGCCGGGTCCTGCTAAAACGTTTGATTTATCAAGGTGACAAGCAGTACACTTTTCAGAGCTGGGAATCGTGTGTCCGAGAGGCTGTCGTAGCTGCCTCAGAAAATGCAGGATGATATCAAATCAGAAATTTTACTCGTTCAATCGATAACAGGCTCATCATGGTTACTGAGAAGAAATTTGACAGGACATTCAACTTAAACTATGCCTGTATGGAACAGCCAGTAATTTTGTAGCCATAATAATTAAAACTTATTTTTTTCTTGTTCATAGTGGAGAGAAATTCACCTTGGCTGTAATCGACATGTTTTTGTGTCTTTTTCGTTTGTAACAAGCTAGTGTAACATTTACTCTCTAGATAAATTGATATTTAGCCAAAAAAAAAAAACTTTGAATTCACTTTTATTACTCGAAGTTGTGCTATAAACAGTCTTCAGGAATAGTAGTTAAATACCTAATAACTGCACACGCAGTACTGTCTGTATTCTGTGGCGGCTGTTGACCTAAGCAGCTGTTAAATCTGGATACACAAATCGCACCTTTTTTTTGTACTTCCTTTTTGTAGTCACTGGTGATCTTCACGGCTCGTAGAAGCAGCTGAGCATGTGCTGTGCAAGGAGTCATTTGACAGAAAGCTGCGGTTCATTCTAACATGCCTGCTTTTGCTTGATTCCTAAACGTGCTTTCCTGTCTCTAAGTTATTTCTCAGAGTTTTTTTTTTTTTTTTAATTACTTGTGAATGAATTGTCCCAGAAGACCCGGCGAACATAAATACACGATTCAGCCGCATATTAATCCCAGGAGGCTCCTCTTCTGCCCGTGTCGGGCATCTTTATTGGCAGATCCCCCTTTTTTATTCCCATATTAAAATCTATACCTGCGAATGCAAAGACCAGGGTAAGCTGTTCATTTCCGTCTGCGCTCTGCAGCAGTAAATTGGGGCGAGTCGGCCTTATCTCGCCGCCGATGCAAATCGCTAAGCGGCCCATTCTGCCTAATGGATAGGCAGCGCTCCACGGCATCCGGAAGGTCATCTCTCGCCTTTGTCGGGCGGCCCGCGGCATATCGTGGCCCCCAGCTGTGCGTGCGGCTCCAGCGGCTCCAGCGGCCAGGGGGCTGGTTGGGCATGCAGAGATGTGAGCGAGGCATTCGTTATCAACGTTGAGGGCAACGGGGAATTCTCCCATTTATCAGGAACCCCGCTGTTCTGGGTTGATGGTGGGGGGAGCGGAGTACCTACATTCAGTTACTGGCAATTGGGGGGCTAGGAGAAGAAATTAATTATCAGAGTCCCCCTTCAGTTGTTCCGATTGAGTCTGAATGAAGGTCAGCTGCTGAATTTGTCCAGCTCATTGTCCAGCAGCTTCTTTGTGCGGGGAGTCTGACTTCATGGGCTCTGTCTGCACTTTATACGCAGCGACGCTGAAGCACACTGCGCCCACTGCCCCCACTACGCCTTGTTTCAGGGTGTCAGCTTGCAAAATGGCCGGGCAGAAACAGCAGCAGTGCCGTGTGCTTTGATTCATTTGATTTTGCGAATCGGGCATCTCTGGAGCCTTATCCCTGTAGGGTTGGGGTTCCAGTCCTGCTCCAGGCACCGTGTGGATGTACTAGGGCTGTGCCATCCGGCAAAATATTTCATCTTTTTTTTTTCCATTCCAAACGATATGGATAATTATCACGATACAATTCAAGTCGTTACTTCTTTACTTTAATGCTCCACTTTTGCCGTAAATTCCCTTAAAATTGCCCTTAAACAGATTCAGAACACGAAACAGGTTTGACAAAACGAATGGACTGCAAACTGAAATCTAATTTTAATAAATGAATAAAAAAATAAATCACAGGGCATAACGCTAGAACACAGTACATTTTGTGCTGGGATTTTTCTTTGCCTCAAAGTTCATTCCAGGGAACATTTTTGTCAAGAACTGTGCCATAAAAGTGATATCACAATATTTACCAAGATTTTCACAGTACCAATATTTATCACAGTACTCTAAAATTCATATGTAGAAAGCAGTAAAATATGGCAGGTGGTATTGGGTTTTCTTGAGTATGATAACCAAATTGTTTTTGCTAATATTTGTGGAGCATGTTATACGTATAATGACAAATTACATTGATATAATTTGTGTAAAAATAGTGTATTATGACTGTCAAGTATGCAAGAAGGCAAGTTTTTAGGCCACATCACGATACAATATTCAGATTGATGACGATGTGAATGTTTCTCATAATGACAGTATGATATTTTATCAATATGTCACCCAGCCCTAATGTATACAGTTTGGATGTTCTCCCCATATTATGTGTACGGTTTGCATGTTCTCCCCATATTATGTGTACGGTTTGCATGTTCTCCCCATATTATGTATACGGTTTGCATGTTCTCCCCATATTATGTGTACAGTTTGCATGTTCTCCCCATATTATGTGTACAGTTTGCATGTTCTCCCCATATTATGTATACAGTTTGCATGTTCTCCCCATATTATGTGTACGGTTTGCATGTTCTCCCCATGTTGTATGTACAGTTTGAATGTTCTCCACGTGTTGTGTGGGTTTCCTCCCTGTATTCTGGGTTCATCTCTCAGTTCAGTGACATGCAATATGGCTGACTGCCATCTCTAAATTACTCGTGGTGAGTGAGTGATTGAGTGAGTGAGTGTGTGTATACGCTCTGTGCTGACCTGGCATCCTGTCCATTCTGCTCTGGAACCTGCCCCCCCTGCTCCCACAACCCTGTCCTGGGTCAGTGGCTGGAAGATGGCTGGGTGGTTGCAGTAGGAATTGCTTCTCGCACATGCTGGACCATCTCTCTTCCCCAACACTGTACCAGCTCTAAGCCGATTGCTGGGTAAATCCTCAGCATTCATCGGCAGGGCTCACAGTAGCTGGGTCCAGCGGGACCAGCAGCATGTGGAATCCCGTGCAGGTCTCTCTTACCGCTGTGAAATGAGCGTGAGCACAGGTGCGAGCAAACGAGCCGGCAGCTCGTTACAGCCTCGAACGCGATCGGGACCCGGCACGCCTCCTGCTATGGGGGATTTTGTCATCCGTACACTGTGACGCCGCTTTTCAGGCTCACATTCAGCCCTGCATGCCAGCCGTCTGAATTTGGGAGCTTCTGAAATGTCTCAGGGCTCTATTTATGCAGATATTCTTTGCTGTTTATTAAACCTCACCATTTCAGGTGGCCTTTGCCACCCTTGTCATTGTCTGACTCGTGATTGTCTCTCTCCAGAACATCGGGAAAGGTTCCTTGTGGTGCATAGATCCTGAGTACCGGCAGAACCTCATCCAAGCCTTGAAGAAGACCCCATACCAGTCCTACTCCCAGGTCTTCTCAACGCCTCCCACTTCTCAGGCATATCAAAGGTGAGCAAGGAACCGCCCCCTTTCCCCTATAGGCCGAAGAGTGTGAAGGTCCGCCCCCCTCCCTCAGGCCTGTCCAATAAGCCCGAAGGGGTTTGATCACCTAACCAGCAGAATGGTCAACTTTCTGTGTCGTGTGACCTGGCCTGAGCGGCCTCACAGATGGCTGGTGGTGGAAAAACCTGCAACCTGTCAGTTCGGCAAAAGGTCTGTGGCGATCTGTGGTGATTGATGTGAGTGCAGAAGGGGCCAAGGGTATGGATATGGCAAAGTATGTGTGTGCGTAAGTTTGTCTGTGTGTGTGTGTATGACTGTCAACCTTTGCTGTTTAGCAGTAAAACAAGGCGTGGCACAGCCCAGCCGGTCCGGTGCCCCTGAGCGATGCCGTTGGCTCACTTCCACTTTGACAGCTCCTTAAGTGAACCCCGAGGCTCTGAACTCTATTAACCTTTTATCATCAGCGCGTGCATCGCGTCGCCACCATTGCCCTGGTCACGTTCCTGGTGCCTGACTCACTGCGGCATGAGAGCGATCGGGGGCCGACGTGGGGCTGTGCCATTACCTGAGAAGGCGGGGCATGTGCTGGCACCAGTGTAACGGGGCTGCCAGCGAACGAGTGAAGCCAAAGCCTGCCTTTCGCCATGGGGCTGGAGTTACGGCAGCTGGGGGTCAGGCGGATTCCTGCACACGATAAGCACATCTGGAGCGATGCTGGGCAGAGGGCTTTGCCTCAACAGCTGTGCCTAGGAGGCCGCCGAATGTTTGCCCCCGCCGACCGATTAGCGTGAGCGTTGCTGTGGCAACTGGAACGCCTCCATGGCAACACACGAGCAGAGACAGGTGCGGCTGCATCACGAGGCTATTTGTTGCCTGGCAAAAGGACAGGCCATTAGCACCATCGCCCTGGCAACGCGTAGCTCTCCATGGCAACGGTAGATGGCTTGGAGCCTGCTTTTGGGGGTTTAGTACCTGCTTTTGTCCATCTTCATAAAAATCAGCAGATGCGTGAATTATCTGAGATGACAGCTTGAGGTCTCTTATATACGGGAGACGAGCCTTTCAAAAAATACAAGGGCACTGTGGTCACCCTATAGCTTTTTTCTGCTACCCCTCATCTGCTCTGAAAAATAAATGGACAGAAACAAATGCTACGAACAGGACTGCAATAATTCCGTGTTTCTCTCCTCGCAGGAGAGAGGCGTCCGTGTGCTTCTGGTTTTATACAGATGCATAGGCTGGATGTCTCTTCATGTGTGCATACATGTCCCCTTTTCTCCCGCACGCACACGGACATAGATGAGTATTACCCACCCCTTGCTCCCTCTCTGCCGTGTATTGACTGCCTGTTCTGTAGTTACAGAAAATTACAGGATCACTCGGAGGGTGAGACAGCCATTATAATGGAAATAGAAATGTTAAATGATGATGTTTCCGCGTCTCGGGCGCTCGCTGGGCTCCTTTCATCCCGCAAACGCGTAACCGGAGGAAGCTTGGGCATAAATCACACGTTCGCCACCTTCCAAAATTAGGTCTTTTTCCACAGATTTATGAGGATCGTGACCAAAAAATGTGCCTCTGTTTATATATTTATTTATAAGATATATCTACATATAAAATCTCTAATCTGTATATTACTTGTGTGTGTATATCTCCCTGTTCGTACTGCATAATAATGCGAGTCATTACTGAGCATTAGTGACAAATGACTGCCGGTCCTGTTGACCATATTAGGAGCTGGACTTCTGTGCTTTTACTGTATTGTTTTGTTTAAACGTTTACAAAAGGATCCCTCCAGGTTCCCGCGTGTGTAACGGCAATGTCTGAGCCTCCAAACATGGCGGCATGTCTGCCAGTTTGCCTTCGGTCAGCAGGCGACGTGTTTCCATCCGGCCTCGCCGTCTCGCCACGGATGGTCACTTTATTGTTCCACAGAGTATTTTGGCTTTGGAAGAAAATCCGTCCAGCCATGGAAAATATTTGCCTTTGGCACACTGAAGCAGGGTTCCAGTCGTGCTTCTTTATCGACAACATGCACGCTTCAGTCGGTTGTGGGGCGTGAGTGTGTTTGTGTGTGTGCAGGTGCGTGAGGGAAATTGAGGTCTCTGTCCACTGAAGAAGCTTCGCTTAAAGCTTCCCTGGCAGGTTTTTTATACTCTGTCTGGCATGTCTTTTCCTCTTGCTTGGGATGAAGCTCCCAGTTTTAGTCCAGTTAAGTGATTTTTCACGAGTGGCTCTTGTGTCCGGTGTGGGGGTGTTTAGTTAGAGCCGAATGCAAAACAAGAGATTGTCACGAGCAGGGTAACTGCTGTTGTACCCTTGAGCGGTCACTGAGTCACATTTAATTCTGTAAAGGGTCACTGCCCAGATGGGAACAAAATAAAAATATAATCCGTTTGTACATGAATTTTCTCTTAAGCGGAGAATGTGAAATGGTAATGAGCTGTAATGGACAGCTCTGTGTTCATGACTGAACTTCAGAGGCAGACGGAGTGCAAATTTTTGTTATTATTATTATTATTTATTTTATTAAATTAAGTCAATGCTGGTTAATTTACTAAATTAACAGTCAGACTGTGATCTTGTCTCCCTTGGTTTGCTGTGAAATTCTGCCCTGGATTTGCCAGACTTAATTACATAATGTTGAGTCAAAGGTTAGCCGTTAGTGATTTCTCCTCCCATTGGCTGCATGCCTGAGGCCCCGCCCAAGCTCCGCCCAGAAAGTCTCACCTGTCCCGGGTTCTTGGGCCTCAAGGAGAAGCTGATTAGTTTTGCCTGAGGTGAAGCAGGTGCAGGTTGACTGAGACCTGGCTGTGGGTTGTTAGAGGGTATGGTGCTTAGGAGCTCACACACCTCAAAGAGCGGATAGGGGCTACGGGTGGTATCATGGACGCTGTCAGTGCGTCACCCGCCTCCGGTGCTGCCACCAGCTCGTGATGGCCCTCAGGCGAGGGGGTCTGTGTTTAAAAAATATATATATTTAGGGGGCAGTGCATGGACTGCCAGCTCTGACAGATGTTTTTCGTTGACTGAGAAGGTGAGTCCAGCATATGGATCTAATGGTACTGGGGGCAGCATTGGGTCTGGGGAGCTGAAAATGCAAGCCTTGCCCATCGGGAACACTGACTGAAAAGTGGTCAAGCCATTTTCTCTTTTGTTCAGTGTACCATGGGTCTGTCACGCTTTCTGTTGCCATGGCTATAACTTCTACAGAAAAAAAGAAATGATACTACCCTCCCCACCCGCAGGACGCGCCCAGCTCCAGCTGGTGTCGGCTCAAGTCATTGCAGATCTAGATGGAGAGGCCATTAAAGAGTTTAGATGGAGGATTGAATTGCCTGATTAATTTTGCCATGACCCCCAAATCAAGGGTGTCCCCTCTGCAGCGGTAGTAGAGAGCTCTAACGTTAGCAAAACATGTAGAATAAGGATGCAGTGTGTCTAACGGGTATGCTTACGTCTGTTTGCAGTGGACGCTTCAATCCTGCCTGGTTCTGCTGGGAGCTTGTCAGGCTACTAGCCATGCAAGAAGCAGACTGCTGATGGGTTGGGACAGATACGCTTTTAATCTTGTTAGCCGCAATATGCTGATGTCTTTAGCCATCGCATTCGCTGCAGCTTCCCAGCTCCGACAGTCTATTGTACTACAAATTTTTCAATTTAGGCGTGCTTCTCGTAAAAGCCGCACCCTGAAACTTTGAGGGCTGTCCATGATTGAATTTCTGTTTCCACCACTGGTCAGACAAGATGACTACAAATGATCTATTATGTTATTATTTTTTTCTGGGATTAATTTTGCTTCTCTGGATAAGTTTCAGAGAACCCACTGGAGCTATCATTCACCTCGACACCCAAAGGCTTTTGTGAAGTGTGCTTCACATGTATTTGACTGGTAATGTGACTGGCTGTAGTTTTACTTAATCTCTGTTTTGTTGTATTATATGTGCATGCGCATATATGGGTGCCTGTGTGTGTGTGTGTCTGTGTGTGTGTGTGTGTGTGTGTGTGTGTGTCTGTGTGTGTGTGCGTGCATGTGCGTGTGCGTGCGTGCGTGTGTGTGTGTGTGCGAGCGTGCGTGCGTGTGTGTGTGTGTGTGTGTGTGTGTGCATGTCGAAGTCCTGAGAAGACAGTCACTGTTTTTTTTTTTTTAATTCCCCTCCTTTCAGTTCCCTCTAACAGTTATAAAAAGACAAGGTATTTTGTCACAAACATGCGTTGCCCTTAGCAACACATATCTCTGCTGTAATGTGAGGCCAGACATATGTGTGTTTGGAATATACACCGCCGTCTGGCCCGCAGAGTGGCATATGCAGTGGTATTTAACACCTTGGGAAACAAAGGCTGGTCTTCGCGGGAAGCCAGTAGGGACTCGAGGATAGCGGGAAAGAAATCGACGTGTTTCTGTGGATGAGTCGTGCTGTTTGGCTGAATCCCGACTGGCCAGGAAAAAAAAAAAATCAGCCCTGTTTTCCACTGGAGGCTCGTCCAGATTTTATTCGCTCCTCACGAGGATCCTTTGATTAGATGCTCAGACTGCCGCCATGTCTCGGTGTCCTGAGAGCTGCAAATCGCACTAGTTATTTTTAACAAGACTGGGAGTTGCTCTGTAGATGGCTGATCATGTCTGCAGGTCCAAGGCAATGAATTCTAACTAGCAGCATGCTCTAAATATAAAAAATGAAAAGATGTTTCAGGCAGGTCAAATAAAGACCACACATGGGAGCTTGATTGACAGGTTGGGTCACTCTTCCCTCCTGACTCACTAGAGCCGCAGGCTGGCCGGTCAAAAACACATTAGTGTTCAGTAACTGGACGGATAACCCGGGTACAGCTCAGGCTTGCAGGCTACGCAGCCCTTGGATCAAAGCGGGGACAGCTTTGAACTGCAAACCCAGGGGAAATGCTTGGTTGGCCATTGCTGCTGGAAAGGTCACCTGACTGTTGTAAAGGCTCCGTTCCTGCTTCATCTGCATATGCACTCTGACGTCTCTTAGAAAGCTTCAAAGGGCCAGTCATGCTGATATTACATGCTGGTAGTTGGGCAGCCCAGCTGTAAAATGAACAGTGACAGCAGTGGCAGAAAATGATAGGAGAGTCAGTAATTCAGCTAAAAACACTTCGACACAGGAGATGAGAGCTTCCCGCATCCACAGGTGGAAGGCAGGGATGATCGGCTCTCTTTGAGCTCGGTGCTCTGCTCTCGTCTCATGTGCCGTGCCTGTAATTGGCCGCTAATTGGCCTCTGAATGGTTGTACCGGATCAAACGCTAGCAAATGTCCATTATCAGAGGTCGCTCTTGAACTCGGAGGACTTCGGTGTATGGATTCCCCAGGGGTTCACACGGGGCCGCGGGTAGCGTAGCTGAGGAGGACGTGGTGGGGGGGGGGCTTTAATGTGTGTAGGTGGAGTGTGGAACTGCACGAGCTGAATGAAAGCTGCTCTTGTGAGGTTAGGTATGTTGATATCATGTGATTTTTTGGTAACTGACAGCGCCCCCCCCACCCCCCTTCTCTCTTAGCATGTCAAGCCCGTGTCTTTGGCCAGGGAGCCCCTTTTTCAGAAAAAACGGAGGAGTCCTCCTGCAAGGTAGCGTACTGCCGGCCGCCGCACGCCTGCTTGTGTCTGTGGGCGCCGCCCCCCCCGCGGGCGGGCCGCGCCGGGGGCGGGCGGGGGGGGGGGGGGGGTGGTCGGGGGTCGGGGGGGGGGGGCGGGGGGGGGTGGGGGGG
>JAODJX010000041.1:12735771-12746896 GCA_026776945.1 Isichthys henryi
GGGGCCCACCGGGGTTTTGCTGTGTTTATTACCACTTTGTGTTTTTTTCGGGGCCCCCCCCCCCCCCAGGCAAAGGACAATGTTTATTAAAGCATTGTGTATCTGTGTGGTGCCCGCCGGGGCATGGGCAGTGTTAATTTGTGTATCTTTGTATCTGTGTGTGGCGCCCCTTGGGGGTGAGCAGTGTTTAACGCACTGCATGTATGGGTGTGGCAGCTCCACTGGGGGAGGGGACATTGTTTATTAATACACTGTTTATCTGTCTATGGTGCCCCCGGGGCTGGTTAGTGTTTATAAACGCACTGTGTGTCTGTATGTGGCACCCCCCGGGGAATGGGTAGTGTTTATTAACGCACTGTGTGTCTATATGTGGCACCCCCCTGGGGGTGAGCAGTGTTTATTAACACACTGTGTATCTGTGTGTGGTGGGCATTTGTCTGCTTGCACACTGTAATTAAATAACCGTGACAAAGATGTCAGTTTGGATGTTGAATTAAGTATAAACTTAAAGGTGCAGGAAGTCTCTTGATGAATGAGGAAATAAGCATTTAGACGCATCTTCAAGATTTGTCTCCATTTCATCCTGTTGGTCTTTCTCACTGGGGTTTATTTACAGCGAAAAGCAGAGTTTGATGTATTTTGAAAATGGTATGATTGTGTTTTAAGAGCGAACTTCAATCAGCGTCTTGTTTAAGGCTGAAATGCCCAACACAGGCAGATTCTTACGGGTTAGAAATTAATTAGGTGTTTTTAGGAGGCTGCCAGAGAGTTTTAGATCGATGAAGTGTGCTTTTATCCAAAGCAATTAACAAGTCGGACGATTTAAACATCTGGACGGTTTATTCGCTGAATTAGCCCTTCCTTCAGATTACAGTAGCTCACTGTGTGTCTGCTGTATGAGATGTATTCTTATATTAGTATTAGAATATTAGTATATTATATTAGTATTCTTATACGTCTGCCCAATACATATGTGTAAATGGTAAGTGTATGCTAATGACATCACTGTACGTGACACTCTGTTTCCCTCATTGCGTACACAGGTCAGTACCAGGAAGTTTCCGGGCGCGTGGTGACAGCGGACCCCCTGACGACACCGGCGATGGTGACGCCGACTCCCTGCTGGCCAACAGCGACCCCAAGCAGGACCACAACTACAGCAGCGCCAAATCGTCCCATCTTCGCGGCGGTGCCTCGCCCGGGTCCGACCCAGCGGAGGAGGGTGGCCGCCCAGGCGACGGCACCGGGAGCGACGCCGAAGAGGACGAGAGCAGGTCCCGGCCCGGGAAGGGGCTGGCGGACGCGGCAGCCGAGCCGAGCCAGCACAGGAAGCGTGCTCATTGGACAAAAGGCAAACCGCGAGGGGACACACTGCCGCTGAAGAAGAGGCGCACGGAGAAGCCACCCGAGAGCGATGACGAGGAGATGAAGGAGGCGGCCGGTTCGCTCTTACACCTGGCCGGCATGCGCGCCTGTCTGAACAATATCACCAACCGCACGGCTAAGGGTCAGAAGGAGCACAGGGACTCGCTGAAAAACTGAGGCTGGGGGGACGGCAGCAGAGCGCATCACCTTATCCAGATATATTGTTTCTTTAGGGCATCAGGTAAAGTTTAATAATTTGTGGCAATACCAACCGTCACTTTGTTTTCCTGCCTTTCAGTTCCTGCGGGTTTTTCCTTTTTGTTTTTCCGTTTGTCTTTTGTTGTTGTTTATGTTGTTGTTGTTTTAAGGAGATTGAAGCCATAGCAGATCTTACTTTCTGATACGCAGCAGCAGCGATCAGAGATGGCTACTCTTGTACAGGCCGAACAGGAAAGCAGGTCTTCAATTTTCCAAAACACGAAGTTCCATAGCATTTTCCCTATTTTTAATGGCTGTGGGGGTGGGGAGGGGGTGTAGAGGGTAGGGGGGCAGATGATGGTCAAGCCCAGGATGGGAACAGAGGGAAAGGGGTCGAGGTTGCAAAGTCGGTCACTCCAACTTCCGGAACGCCATGAACAGGGGCACGGGGCAAGTTGCGGAGCCGTTGACCGCCGCTGCGGCCCCGAAGCCACCAGTGGGATCCAGTCTTCTGTGAATAGTGAGGAAAACCAGCCAGTTATAAGCCATAAGTTCTTACTAAGCAGCAAGCAAAAAAAAAAAAAAAAAGTTAAATAAATAGTCAACGTCTTCAACTGTGCTGTTTATAAGCAACTGAATCAATGGTGTAGATATGAAAAATAACAATAACAATGTCCTCCATTTAGCAGCAAAGCTCTGGATAAGGAGGGGAGACAAAGAAGAAAAAAATAACTGTGTTGTCAGTGTGAGACCGTTACAAACAGCGGAAAGATTGTGGAGTCTTTTTCAACATCATTTTTGTTTCCGTCATGACGCTGTTTTTACGATCCTCATGTCAGAGTAAAGCAATTTCATTCAGTCAGGATAACGCTGTATAGAAAATCACGGTCGATATATTTTCCTTTGTCAACTGAAGCGATGTTACCAGGCGAGTTTTTATCCATTTCATGTTGCATGAGTTCTGTAAAGAAAAAAAAGGAGATAAAACTGTTTTTTAAATCCAAAATTCATGTAAGGTAAATAATGTATTTCGCATGGAGCATGAATTATTTTCATATGAATATAGATCCTAGTGAATAATGACCTTGCCTCTAATTTTTAAGCCCTTAGACCTAGATTTTCGTTTCATTTTATGTTTGTTTAATTCATTTAGTGTCTTTCATATTCATTTTAAAACGGGCTTTTAAAGGTGAACCTTTATTTCAGGGACTTAAAAAAAATGACTGTTGGGAAACTCACTCTGCAATATGAAGGTGTCCCACTTAGGCGGGGGCCAGGACAGCCTGCTAAAGCCCCCTCCCTCCGGGACACTCGGCCGTGTAACATTTGGTATCATTGAGGTGAAGTTAGTAGTGAGTGTACTCCCACATTCCCCCCCTTACACACAGTCTCTGACGTTCTACCTCCCTCATGCTTCCAGGTTCCAGCTAATCACTGTCCTCTCACACACACCTTCACTTCGGCTAAGGAAACCCCTGTTTAGGTTTGTCCCATTAATTCTATCACTGTAAACAAACAAAAAAAAAATGTAGAGGAAAAAAAAAAACTTCTTAGCACACATTTATGTTTATGTTAACCCATAAGTTTTGCACTATAGCCTGTTTGACATGTTTTATTTCTGTGCCAAAGCCTTTACCTGTTATGGGTTTAAATAAAGTGAGTGGCAGGAGGTCAGTTTATCTACTATCTCAATATTCATAGTGATATTTCAGTCAAATACACTTGATAAACCAAACACTACACTGCCACTTTGGGAAGGTTTACATAGGGATGTAGTAACAGACATATACATTATTGCAATATTTGGGCTGGCCATGTTGTTATTGTTCAAATACTCGCGCTAAAAGATGTTGTTGATTCGAGCTCATAGTATGCGTGCTTCTCCTGCCCGTTAGTGATGTATGCACTGCCTGATGAAACGTGTAGCTTGACTGGGCCGAGAGGAAGAGCTCTCCATTAACGTGGTGCATTCGGTTCGGCCGTCGCTCCCGCTGAGGCCCGTGCCATTCCTCACCGCCCATGTGCACTCTGCCGCCAGAATCATTCATGAAGATGCCACGAAGCAGACTCCTTCAGGAGGGTCCGCGGAAAGTGGGTTCCCACCCCTGAGCGTCGGTCATAGGGCCCACAGCCTTGTCATTCACTACCTGGCTCTTCACCGCATCCCCTGTTTGAGTCACCGGCATCCTGCCGCGTGAAAAAGGCTGTAGAGGAAGAATCCACTATCACAGCAGCACCACTAGCCAAGCAGGCATCGAGAAGCCGGTCTGTCTAGCATCTGAGTTGCTGGTTTAATATTATTACACTTGTTTTGAAATGTTAACTGTTATTTTCGTTTGTCGTTGGAGAATGACATTCTGCAAAGGATACTAAAGGGGACAGCCCAGAATCGATGTGTGTTTTCATTTACAAATGCATTCGATGGCATCTACAAGGGATCCATCCATTCTGAGCAAAGACTATTACCAATACGGAGGTGTACCTGCATTCTGTGTTTCTTTGATGTGTAATCATATTGCCAAAGACAACCTACTTCATCAATGTAAATATCACTTTGTCCGTTATTATGACGAAAAGGAAATGTTATATTCTTTTCTTTTATTTTTGTTTTTACTTTTCTGAAACCTATCATAAAGGTTCTGTGATGTATTGTCTTCCAGTTGCAATAAAAAAGGGTTGCAAAAGTAAAAAGAAAATGATTAATGTATTATTAATGCAATCACCTCATTCAGGTAAATATTCTCTTAATGTAGAAGGTGACTTCACCCACAATTCTCTCTTCCCACTAATTATGAGTAATTTTTCTAAGGCTCATTCGTGCCCCATCTATTATCTACCTCATGTTGACACAGCTGTAATATATATCTGTTTTGGCCAAAACATTTCTGTAATGAGTACATTACACCATTAATTATCATTCAGATAAATCATTTAAGAGACTCTCATAAATTATACATACTTATATGTATGTGTGGTTAAATACACTCATTATATCACATGTCCTGTTCATTTGACACACACCCCTACCTACTGTACAGTGAATTGCTAAGCTCACAGTTCAACATCTTTACATTTGTGCAACTTTCCACACTTGGCTTGCTCTCTTTCATTTGTTTAACAGATAAAAATGTAAAGGATTCTTGACATGGCTCCCCGTTGTTCACTATGCTACCTTCCCATACACTCAACTCATCAAAGCCTTCGTCAAGTATGACTTTATTCACATGGTTTTGCTTCCTGTCAAATGGACATCTGGCGCATAGACGACTTCAACTCCTTTGGCTCGGCTTATCAGTCCTCGCGACAAGAGGAAAGATGTACGATCATCGGCTGAGCGGGGGCTCTGAAGATACAATACCCATAATGGGGAACGTGATCCAGAATGAAAGTAAACAATGTTCAGCAGAGCAGGAACTGTCACAGAACTGCCCGTGTACCCAAGAGAATGTTCCAGAACCAAGGTAAACACTGTTCATTGTTTTGCAGGACAGGAGCACCTACAGTACTGCATATGTACCAAATAAAACTTTCTAGATCAAACATAATCAATGTTTTCTTTTAGAGGCAGGAACATTTGCAGTTCAACATGTGCACCAAGAAAAACTTTAGAGGGCAAAGGTAAATAATGTTCATCGTTCCCCTGCGGAGGGATCTCTTCATCTGTCATTTCATCTTTGAACAGCGTATCCAGGTCAAAGTAAGAGAACAGGCCGAAACACATTAAGCTCTCTCTGTGGTCGATGGTAAAAATGCTTTGCTCTCTACAGACAGTGGTCTGTGAGGTCTTTGAGACGGTAGGATTTCGGAGCTCTGCTCAGCTCAGTGTTCAGGTCTCTGGTTCACCCTTTTGACTCACGGAACGCTGGTCCTCTCCCAGTATGGAGCAGGGCTGGTCCTGATGTACGCCCCCCTTGAAGTATTCCTACCTGGCTTTGGGGCTCTGAGATGGCATTCAGTGGAGGTCAAACACCATCATCATCATTATTTATCATAATGCATCTGCATAAAGAGAGCCTGTGTTCAAAGGCACATGGCTTAAGTGTTATGCATATACTGTACGTCAATGGTCCTCGGGGCGTGTACCTTGCTGACATGCAACCAAACGTCATCCTCCTGACATTCGAATCTGTTGGTCTGGTTCCCAAAACCGGATTAATAGCTGACTAGACAGCATGTCAAGGTTTGACATTACAAATGGGCTAAGCCAATGACATCACTCCTATTATTTAGACTTTGTCCCAGCTCTTAAATGTACGATAGAGCTTAGAATGTAAACAGTTGCTTTAGAATAGACATGATCTTTTCGAGCACCTTGTTCGCAAGCACCTTTTGTAATTAATGGTTGCCATTTGTAAGTAAAGAGCAGATAGGGTCTCATTTATAATTAAAGACGTGTAATCGAAACCAGAGCCCGCTGCCTCGTTCATAGCCGCTCCCTCACCACACCCATGGCTAACTCTGTTGCTATGCAACAAAGACAGTGAAGAACACATGCATGTTTGTGAGCTGTGCAAGGCTGCTGTGCAGACTGCCGCTTGCCTTCATTTTGTATGACCCACGAAGGGCTAAGTGCCGTCACAGCCTTTAGGTTGTGTGCTTCTGAACTGCCCAGCTAGTAGATGAAGAAGATCCAAATATGACATCATAGCAGAACATTGGTGCACAGCCAAGTAGAAAAACCTATTGGTTTTGCATGGTCTGCATGACTTGCTGCTCCTGCCATGAACTTACCTGCAGTCATAGTCACTGCACTTAAATTTAACTTCATAAAATGTAATTCTAGAGGTACTTTTTGGTACGGCTTTCTTCCTCCTTTGGGTGTTTCATTCAAATATCTATGAGTTATCTGTGTCTTTGGCATGTGATGATACAACTGACGCATATAGTTAGTTGAGTCCTCTCTCTGGGGGGGAATTTCCATGG
Source organism: Isichthys henryi (assembly GCA_026776945.1). Taxonomy (NCBI): domain Eukaryota; kingdom Metazoa; phylum Chordata; class Actinopteri; order Osteoglossiformes; family Mormyridae; genus Isichthys; species Isichthys henryi. Next base: position 12,742,258 of record JAODJX010000041.1, read on the forward strand.
AGTATCATTCTGTGGGATATTTTAGGACATGTTGGAGGAAGGTGGTCATCACTGATGGGCCAGTAAAAGGGAGTTATGCATTGGAGAGCTCTCTTGGGGAGGGGCGCGATGTCAGCAGCGCCTTCCGCCGTAGCTTCAAAGTTAATTTCAAGGAAAACAGACTCCTTCATGGGGCTTGGACACAACCCCCAGCCAGTGACCTTTGAGTCTACAGAGGGGTGGCGACAAAAACACACGGCTGGACTCATTGCCACTAAAGCCTGTGAATATTTGTACCACTGGAGACGGACGGCGGAAGTACTGAGCTTTATATTCAGCATTTCAAGACTGGAGGAGGTGCAGGTGGAGCCAGAAGCTTCAGATCATTCTAGTTCTTCGCAACATCTACTATGTCACCCATAGTGACCAAGGCAGCATATCTGAGCTCATCTGGATTTTGGGACAGAAAACATTGATTTGCAATCTGAATAACGGCTACAGTATTAATCCAGTTTCTTATTTTTCCCAGGTCAGCAGGGATAGAAGAAGATCCATTTGAACATTCATTTGAATGAATCGTATGTAAGAAAACATGAATGAGGATTATGGGCTTGCTGTTCTGAGAGATGAAAGTGTGGTGACTTTATGGGGCTTGTTCTGGAATCTTTGGAGCTCACCTGAATGCCGGGGCAATTTCCCAGCTTGCGTTCTCCTTACCCTCTCTGCCTAGTGCGGAATGCCAGCTGTTTCTCAGACAGCCAGCGGCCTCCTTATTCTCGGGTTTCACTGCTGTGGGAACATTGAGGAGTCAGAATCTGCACGTAGACCACTGACACGTAGACAGCACTGGCGTAGGGTTTGTCTCAGGACATTGCATCTCTGAAAGCTGGGATGAGATGGCTGGTCTTTGCAGGCATGGAAGTACATGGGTGGTGATGAAGAAATGAGGACCCCCCAAAGAGTGTGCCATATTGAGGGGGGGCAACTGGTGGGAGGTGTTTGTCACCAATGCAAATCAGCGACCCAGGGAATGGAAAAAACAGAAAGCAAATAGCCAACGGAATTTGTCTCACAGCCCCTTAAATTGCCCCCTGGCACTTAGAAGTCTGACGCAAACATGGCTGGATTAAATTGAATCGGGGGTATTAGCGGCTGATTGCCAGGATAGATTTCAAGCTCTATGCATCTGTATTTTCTCTGTAATTTGCCTAAACACAAGAAGAGAGGGTTTTCAGGGGGGGAAAAAATGCTGTCTCCCTTATGGCCTTCAGAGGGTGCCACAATTTCGCCACAGCCAACACACTCAGCAAGTCATGGAGGGCTTCTGTAACGATTCTGGGAGCATTATTTACCAGACACCGAAGTGACTTTCGTTCTTTGGTGGGTCCTCGCCTCTCATGAGAATCCGTGAGCCTGAGCCACAATCCTGAACACTCCAAGCACGCCAACGATGATTAGAATCAGAAGCGGATGTCTAACTGCCTTGGGAACGATGAATATTCATACGCACCTGCAGTCATCAAGACTGCTTGGGTTCTGCACCGCGCGTCAATAGGGCTTCCAAGGTGCCGCTCCCGGATTGTGATTCCCTGTCATGGCGGCTAATGGCCCCTCGTCGTTTTTATCTCGACCCTGATAGGCTGTTCCTGCCCCTCTCGACAAAAGAATAATCAGACACTTTTACTCGGGCACAACAAAGACATTTGGTGTCAAAGAGCTCAAGCTTGAGGGAAGACCTAATATCGATTTGCTTCATTAAGGAGTATTAGCCATCTACATATCAACGTGCAGAATACTCAGAGATTGATTTGTGGGTCAAAAAAATCACTTAGAAGAGGAGCGGCTCATCCATGCAGTTAATCTGACCCTCCGGCCCATCGCTGGGTCCCTCGGATGCGATGTCATGAGCTGCAAAGTGGAGCATATTCCGAAGGTAGCAACGTTCCTTGCTAGCGACCATGAGGAAGTGAAGTAGTACAGCAGTAAGGGAAACTGATTTGCCTTTGCTTCCCCACGTCTGACACCCATCCCAAACATTCTACTTCACGTAACTCTTCTGTCTCTACCTCTGCTTTTCCCTCAGCCCGTCTCATGCACTGCCAGGCTGTCGTCCTCTTCGGCTTCCCTCTGTACACATGAGACTGCCTTAGATTGAATTCTCCATTACAACTGGGCAGCAGCCGGGGCTCTGCTGACCCCAGTGACCTTGGCATTGCTTCATATGGGGTCTCCCAGCAGCCCGTGGCCGATGCCAGCTTTGGCGTTTCGCGAGGGGCCTGCATGGAGCCTCTGTGAGAGCCAGTAAATTAAGTTGTAGGAGGAAGTCTTGCTACTCTATATAAAGGTCACCCGTACTCATCTCCTTCTCCCTGTGGAGAGAGTTCTCTTTGTGTCCAATTTGTATTTTTTTTTATAGTTTACATTTCATTTAAATGGCACGGTGGCTCAGTGGGTAGCACTGTCACCTCACACCTCCAGGACTGTGAGTATGATTTCCACCTCCAGCTTTGTGTGTGTGGAGTTTGACTATTTTCCGCATTCGTGTGGCTTTTCACCAGATACTCTGTTTCCCACCGCAGAGCAAAAACACGCACTTAGGAGAAGTGCCGTCTTTAAATGGGCCGCAGTTTGTGACTTTGTGAGTGCTCTTCAACAAACCCTTCCAGGGTGTCCCTTGCTGCATTCCCTGTGCATCCTCCGGGTTCATAAGCAGTTATGGAAGATGGATGGATTTAATTTTTAAAAACACAATGAAGCTCAATGGCTGTTTGCAGGTAGGTTGAAAAACTCAGTAGGTTGTTGGTTCAAGTCCCAGTTGGGGGTCTGCTGCCGTAACTCCGAGCGAGTGGGTTCCGGAAGTAAAGCAATCAGATGTGGACTCTGTGTAATAAAAATTCCTTTTGGTAGAAAATATGGGTCAGGCAGTTATACAATGTCTTGAAAGCCAGATGTAAAAGTATGTATTTCATTTTCTTTTGTTAATACAATTCATAGTTTAAATCTGTATTCAATAATATATTTGGTTTGTTCAGTTGTTGTTGTTGTTATTCATTTTTAATACACCTTTTTTACACCAGCAAACAAGGACCAGTGGTAATTAGCTGACAATCAGCGGTGATTAAATGTGGACCAGGATAATTAAACGTCTGTTTCAGAAGGGTGCTGTTTGTCCTACAGCCACCATAGTCACCGTCAGCTCCCATTAATCTGTGAAACAGCAGCATTCAATAAAGGGCTCCTGCAGGAGCACGCATGTGTGCGGGGAGCCATCCACCCCGGCACATTCAGGATGTTCATAGCTCCGCTCTGGTGCTGTTCGGCTTCCATTAGCCGTCACACACCAATGACCCCAACATGGCTGCCCCAAGGTGCTTAACACGAGGTGTGGAAGCTCCTTTACAGACAGACCTAAAAGGCAGTTAGTGAGGTGTCAGTTTAACAGCTGTGAAGGAAACACATACAGTAAAAGAAAACTTGGTGGGTGCCTGTGTTTCATGCCTGTGTGTTACACACCTGTGTGTTTAACATGCCAGAGTGTTATATGTCCTGTGTGTAGTACATGCCAGTGTGTTACACATCAGTGTATTACACACCTGTGTATGTTACATGTCCTGTGTGTGTTACATGTCCCGCGCGTGTTACATGTCCTGTGCGTGTTACATGCCTGTGTGTGTTACATGTCCTGCGCGTGTTACATGTCCTGCGCGTATTACATGTCCTGTGTGTGTACACGCCTACGTCCAAGTCAACACTGCTGCGTTTGCGCGATAGCAAAGTCATCAGCCACTTGAAACCTAACAGCTTTAGCTAGAGTCATTAACGCTGGTCTAACTCATGGCAGTTACGGTATTGAACGCATGCTGCCAGTCGCACCGGTGGCCTCTCGTGATTGGTGCATTAACGTACAGAAGGAGGGGTGTATGGCCAATCGCTTGTGTTTTTTCCACATGACCCGCCAACCCTTAGCCTTGTTTGCAGAACTGCGTCACCTGTGGACAATGAGGGTCAATTGATTTTCCCTACCTTAATTGAATCTTATCTGGGTGAATTGGCATGTCTTGGCCGGCAGCCGTGGTTGTGGAGCCCAGGGGGTTGTTACTGAGCCGGGATGTACGACAGATTTACCCGCAGCTGCTCACCATGTCGATTTATCTTTCGGGTTTCATTTAGCACAGTTGACTCGCCGCGCATTCGACACAAGTGCACGCCTTCAATCCCAGAGTTCATTGCTCCAGGGTGGAGCAGAGAGCATCTGTGGACAGGCTGGGGTTTGTTTTATATGCAAAAAAAAAAAAAGGTTGAGGGAATGAATCCATGATTTGAAATTCCTTAGCTCTCCATTCCCTTTCATACTTCCTTGCAATGTCAGTATTGTAAATGGACTAAAATATGCATGTGCCTGAGAGAGGCTATGAAAGAGGGAGCAGAAAATCCAGGGAGCGAGGAAGCAAGAGAGAGAGGGGAAGCTCCCGCCATCCTAACTGTGCTGAAAGTAGGTTAACCAGAGGGATAAATTGGCAGAATGAGTAATGAATGAACAGGCAGTGGGGAGGTGCTGATTCCTCTAACCTTGACTCCCAAACAGCCTGAAACAGCTTACAACCCTCACCAGTCCACCCCCCCCCCCCCGGCACGCGACCCTCCCCCCCCCCCCGGGTCC
>JAODJX010000041.1:12746944-12761633 GCA_026776945.1 Isichthys henryi
ACCCCCCCCGGGGGGTCGTGCCCGCCCCCCCCGGGGGGGCCCGGGGGGGGGGGGGGGGGGGGGGGGGGGGGGGGGGGGGGGGGGGGTACGCTGGAGATCCAGCGCTGGCCAAGCACTGAAGTCCAGGCCAAGCTGTGGAGGCCGGCTCTGGGCCAAACACAGGCCCAGAAATGGCAGCATAGGACGAAGAAGACTGGGGGCTGGGTATGGCTGGGCCCGGATTAGAAACACTTCAGCAGGGAAGGGCAGCCATGGCTGCGCATGAGGACGTGGGAAAGGAGCAAAAGAGCGAGTTTCTATCTTTATAATCCTATGGAACTGCCTGTGTGCGAGGTCACATGACCCCTGGGGAAAAAATGGAGAAACATGATTTGTTAGTACTCACACTCTGCCTCCACCACAGTCAGCTCCCATTGGGCAATAATTAAAACACATTATTACTCAGATTTAAATGTATTCAAGCAGTTATTAAGGTCCTATCACCTCCATTTCCATCACCCATTCTCTCCTGTGACAAGTGGGATCCTTTCAGAAGGCAGACATTCACGTCTGTCGTCTTCAGCTAACTGTTAAAGGGTGTCGGTCCTTTTAAGGGATGAAGGGGAAACTTAACATCTTCCATTCTCTCGATTTAGACATTCAGAGGGAGCACGTCATAATGAATTCTGAGTAAACAGCAATCCTTTGCAGAGCAGATTAAGAGACATGTTCAAAATGAACCGAGGACATCTTGACGTTCGTACCTATTAATTACGGCAAGATTTAGCCAAATTATTATTGCCGCAAATGTAATAATTAGATGTTGCGCTGGGTAAGTCTTTCTGACATCCCGTGTCTTTAAGCTCGATCAGGCTGTGAATGCCTGCAAATGGCCTCCAGTTGACTTTGCTCTCCCCCCGCCCCCCCACTCTTCCTTCCCATTTTCTCGCGGTGGTGACGGTTAGTGAATGGTCACCGTAATTTAGATAGGCTGATAGCCTCAGACTCACGAGGAAATGCTGCGCAGTTATTTTAAGAAGAACAATCCATGTGCCAATTATACATTCATTATATTATGAAACACCATTATTATTGTGTTCTTCTCGTTGTTGTCAGTAATGCCGCAGTAATCCGGACTAGGTACCCTTGTCAGGAGCAGAACAGAAGCGCTGTTCTGGGAACTGCACAGGCAAACTTCTGTCCCATTTTCTTAATGGCTGTACTATCAGCTATCCTATCAGTATATAGTCATTATTGTTATTTTTTAATCTTTTTTAAAACCCTTTTCCAAAATGCACGAACTAACTTTAGCCATAAAGATATCCCTTTCATCTATTTTCCTAGAACAGTTAAAAGTTCTTGGTTTTGCTTATGACTACTAGAACAAATTTCCTTCTGAGAGTCAAACGAACGGTATCATACATCAGAAGTCCGTGTTTTACAGTATGTGACGCCTGCAGAACAAACAGTTAGCTGGGGGTAACTGCATGACCGACCCCTGCCGAATGGTGTCAACCTAACACAGTGATTACACGCTTTTAGGCGCAAAATAATACAAGAAGCTCTCATAAGCAAAATGCGTATAACAATCACAGCTATTGTTATTCACCTCTTTAAACACAGATTATTACTGCGCCGATGACTGCGTAGCAGCTCCGTAGAGATAACTTAATAAACAGCGGGGAGTTACGTCTATCTCGCCGCACAGGCAAAATTACAAGGAAGCCTCACTCAGCTCATGAGCTCTCCTGCCATCTATTGGTCACAAGTATAATAATTTTTTCCTAATAATCATTTTCACTTAAATGTCATACTTGCATCCGTCAACATAATATTGAACGTTCTGAAAACTCTAAATTGCGTCATTTTTATTTTGGACTAAAGTTTCGGGATAAACTTTAATATTAAACCCCGAAATGATATTTTTCATAATATGGGCTATTCCAGTATAAGAAATGTAAATGCACCTTGTTGAAAGCGTTTAGTCTGATGCTGATGTTATAATCTGCCGATGTTACATAACGGAGTGAATTACGATGTTTCAGTGCCTTTCATCAACCAGACTGAAACTTGAAAGGAAGCCGGAAAGCCAGCAGTGAGCTGTTCAAATAAAGAAAATTTGAAAAGGAATTTGAAGAATAGCGATGATGGAGGCAGCCTGGTGGTTTGGGTCAGCAGCGCCTCTCAGGTTACGGGTTCCATTCACGCTCCCGTTCTGTTTGATAGGACATTTCCTCCTATACCCATACCAAATTGCCAATAGCACGTTATTCTGTGTGAATGTATGTGTGTGTGCTATGCAATGGACCAGCATTCTGTTTAAAGTGCCTCCTACCATGTACCCTGTGACTCCCGGGATGGATGTATGGATGGATGTATGGATGGATGAATGGATGTATGGATGGATGGTTGTAAGGACTTTCTCCAGATACACAAGTTTTTTTTCTGTAGTTCAAAGACATACAGTTCGGCTAACTTATATCTCTAGATTGCCTGTAGTGTGTGAGTGTATGTGCTCTGCATTGGACGGGCTTGCGGTGGATGGTGTATCAGAGCCCGGTGCTCGGAGCTGCCTGAGACAGGCTCCAGGCCTCCCTGTCAACCCTCCCTGTCCGCGGTAAGCAGTTGGAAGATGCAGTAGATGGATGGATGGTAAAATGGGCTTGACAGTCAAACCTCAAACTGCCTAATTATATTACAACTAATGTCTAAGTGTCAGAACCTAACAAGAAAATACGTTTATATCCGTAATAATGATTCTACAGGCAGATGACTGCTCATTAAGGGAGACAAGAAATGTCTTTTTTATATATATAAGCACATAACTATTTTTTGATATATCAAGTATTTCTGAGCTGAAATGTAACAAAAGTGTAACTATGGAAACAAAGTCCAAACATTAGGAGATGCAGTCAATGCTCGCCCAAAGGCGCTTGAGGGGAGGAAGCGAGGGGAACATCAATCACATCACCGGGGCTGGAATTCTGTCTTCATATGATCCCTGCTTCTCTATTCCACTCGCAATGGTAGTGATGTACTGAGCTGTCAGAATGCTGCGTGCATCTATCTGTGGGTCTGTGTGCGCGACTCTCTCTCAGTAGATGGAATAAATAATGTTGTTTTGTTCTGCTTGCATCAATTGGCTGATCAGCCACAGTGCATGTCTGAGCTAATTCCCCCATGATAATTTATGAGGCAGTGAGAGAAGCAGCTAGTTTCCATGGCGATAATAAAAATTGGTTTATTATTTATTTTTACCAACAATTGTGTTGATATATTATCAGGTAAGATGCTGGATTTAGAGGTTTCAGATGGTTGCAAAACAAGTGTATGAAATACAGATAAAAGTGTTTTTGTGTTTTATTTTTGTTACATAATTCTGTGTATCCCATTAAGGTAAATAAGGCCAAAAATAAAATGAGCTTCTAATTTTAATTATCAGGATAAAAAGATTGAGAACTTGAGATGAGAAAGAGCGCTAAATTGCCTCGTTGCTGCATGAAATCTGCAGTACGACAGTAGATGCCGCACTTGCTGTCCTTTTCAATTCTCCACAGTCTTTGTTTCTGAATAATACTCATTTTCTCTCAGAAAAAAAAAAAATCAAGGAAAAATAGCAGGTAAGAAGCCAGGTAGTTATTTTTAGATAGAACAAGAATTAATGAACTTTAAAAAGAGGATATTTTCTGTGTACGTGAGAAATTAGAGTGGATGGAAGTCTTTCATTCAAAGCTGTGTTTTAAAACACTTTTAACGGATATTCTCCCTGCAATGATTGATGTAAACGGTTTCAAATTTACCGAAACACAAAATGCAGAGCATTTAAGTGTAAATGCCATTATTCCAAGTAGTGTTACAATATGTCATAACAAAATTTACAGTGTATGTAGGCCTGAATTGTGAAGGTATGTAGCAGTATTTTTAAGTCTCCTTTCAAATATGCAGTTCCACTAAAGCAGTTATTCTAAAAAAATTTTCTCTGCAGACACCTTTCGAGAGTCGCCCTTTTAAATCCTCCGTCCCACGACACATTTTGGGGCCCCGCAGTTTGAGCTCCATTTCGCGAGACTTCACACAAAACGTTTTATCTTTGTAATGTGCTGCCCTCTTGTGGCTAAGATCAGTAACACACTTAAGTCACTCTTTCCTGGCAGTGCCGCCCTCTTTTCTGCGACTGTCTGCCTGTCCAGACGGACTTGAACGGTAACATTCTTTCTCGGCCCTTAAACTGTATGCTTGCTTTACAGAAATTAAATACTGGGCCTTTGGAAGGATCGCTGGGTGAATGTGTTGACCGGGGACGGATTATGGGTTGTGTGGGCCCCTGGGCAAAACGTTCGCGAGGCCGCCCCCCCCCCCACCACCACCACAATTCAAGGGCCCTTGGCAGCCAACGCCCTCCCTAAAGGGTCAGGGGCTCTTGTAGGCAGAGGATCAAAGAATGCAGGCCCTCTAAAATAGACAAACGAAAATACATTGTTGATAAGCGTTGCAAATTCTTTTGGGCTAGGGGCCCCATGGGCCCCCTGCACCCCAATGTAATTCTTTTTAATTACATTGTGTGGTACAAGTTTTATTCTTGGATATGTTATTTACTGCTTGTTGTAAGACCATAAAAAATGGCTGTTGCTCACTTCAAACTTTGCTTTTGGGATAATGAAATTTAGAAATTAACCTATTGTCTGTGTAAAAACTGCACATTTTCATTTACATGCAAGTCTGAATAAAATAACATATTAATCAGGATTCACGTGTATAACGTTATACAAAACCATTTTTGGTAAAGATTAGATCAACAACGCAGAAATAACTTTAACGGCCATAATCATAACCGTTTAATAATGTAGCTGGTTAAAAATTGTTAAATAGGCAAGTTTGGATAATTTAATGAGCGTCTCGGTAACACCCATAATAAGTAAGGAGCGCGACATTTCCCGTGGACGCTGAGCTGTATCCGTATGTTAAAAGCGCGTAATCCGACCGCGGCCGGCGCCTCGCAATTCTCGCGATATTTCATTTAATGGCCGGCTGGAGTCTGCCCTGTGTTTCGCGCATTTGCAGCTTCATGCTCCGTATATAAAGGAGGGCCTCGGCGAAAGAAGGACGGCTGAGCGACGCAGCCTTGGGATTAACGATAAGCTTGCGATCAATTCGCGATTTTATTTGCTTTTTTTTATTTTTGTTCTTTTATTAACATAACAAGAGCGTGATGTCGGATTCTTTTGAGGTTTTAAGCTCCTGTTAGCCGTTTCCCGTGTGCTTTGGCGTCCGCTTGCTTTTCTTTTGGGTTTTTAATACTCCGCTAGTAATGGCGAGCTCGGCTAACTCTAACCCAGTGGTAAGGACCGGCCTTCCGTGCGGCCCGACCTCCGGCGCCGAGTGAATCCTCTCTGCCTGTTCGCTGTGTGCCGATCGCGCTGCTGCTTCGCGGTGGAGGGTCTGCCGAATGTGCCGCGTTTTCAGCCCGACGGGCCGCGTTTGTGTAGCGGGGTGTCAGCTGGCCGCAAGCGGCCATTTCTTCCAACTTTTCTCTTTTTTTCCCTCCCTCTTTCGACACGGATTTTGACTCGTTTTCGGATGCGCCATCGCTGCTCTGGCTTTATGCTGCGATCGCGAGGGGGGATATCGAGTGTCGCTCGTTCTTAGCCGGGTGGCTTTTTATACTGAATGTGATTTAATGCTAATGGCTCGTTGGTCGTCGGATAGGCTCTTGTCCGTCCCGTCTTCCCCATCTCACGCTAGTTAGCGGTCCAAACTGCACACGCACATGTTTTTTTTTCCCACCCCCCTTAGTAAATCGCTTTTTTATTGCAGACGTGGGGCTAAGCGCATTCAACATTGAATGTTGGTTTAGCGAGGCGGTCTTGTGTGTCCCCAGTCGGAAAGCACCATCTCACGCAGTACTGCCCAGCGCATTTGTGGACGTCGCCCACCACGGCAGATCTGATTATTTTAATTTTTTTTACAAAAAAAAAAAATATGTATAACCAAGCTGCTCGTTTTGCAGTTTCGGGTTTCGCTGCTAAATTATTTTCCAGCCCCCTTCATAAAATTATTTGATGTGCATTTGGTCACAAGCCCCTCTTTGTGTTCGACCCTCATAACAAAAAAATCAAAATCCAGTAAACCCACACCACACCTTGCCGGACATAATAAATGGCGGCTGCGGGTTAGAGGCGTGGGCACGGCGGCGCCCGACCGCCGTGGCTTTCGTTCCCTTCGCCCGCCCGGCGGCTCTGACCCTCCGCCGCTCCTGCTCTTGGCTTATATAGAGCCATAGCGGCTCTCTAATATAGACCGCCCGGGATGGGAAGGTGCTATTCAACGCTACGTCACCGGCTCTCCATATAAACCGGCGGATTGTCCTTTAAATAGAGAGCCGTCAGGCTGAGGGAGGGAGGTCCGCTCCTAGCGGCGGCCGCGAGCGCTGGCGCGCCCATCCCCGGCGGTCTGCTTTTTAAATTGGTAAAAACTTAATATTATAACGTTGGCGAAAGGACGTCGATGTCCGTTATTATGCCTCCAAGTGCGTTTTATTCGCGGATCAGGATCTAGCTGTCCGTGGGGATGCTTCCCTCGTGCCTGCGGATGGTCGTGGTGATATGGGGGGGGGTCGATACTCCGACCCCCGCGATACCTTTAGGAGCCGATGAATCCCGGCGTTTAATTACCGCTGAATCGCCGTCCTATGCATGCTTTTGTTTATTTAGAATGACATTAGTATGGAAATTCAGCACTGCCATGTAGATTAGAAAAGACGCGTTTTTAAATAACGCTGCCTATTAAATATCATTGTTTGGACTCCCATTGTTTAGTTCAAATGAAACAAAAAATTGGACATCCTTAAAACTCTTTAGTGTGTCTGGGTGCCAGCTGCAGCTGTGTTGTTCTGCTTGGTATTTGACAAATTTGTGGTCGCATCCCTGCGTTTCTTCCCCCGCCACCCCCAGGGTTATGAAAATGCATGTACTACTTGTCCTGCTGTACATTTTGGTGAATTCAGAAAGGTTCCACAAACACAGGAATTTCCCCAGTTTTTGCATTGTGTTTCTAGTAAGCAGTATGATGTTATTTTTTGTTTCCTTAAAATAACTTTTTTTTTTTTTTTAACACTAAATCAATTGCTGGGTAATAAAAGCCAGTGGGGGCGCAGCCTCTTAAGGTTTTTTCTTTCCTCCACGGCCTTCCTCACATTAGACATGCTATTTCTGTGGCCAGACTTGTCTGTATATGTAGATGGAATTAATATTTATAACCTTGGGTGGCAATAGGTTACGAAAACCTTGTGGAAGGTTTACATTTGGGCTGTGTGAGTGTAGGTCAGTGTGACTTCTCTGGGGGGGTGGGGAACCTCGCTCCCTATCCCACGCAGGCTTTCTTTAGACGTGTTGAGCAAACTGTTTTAGGCAATTTGCTATAACCTAAGTGTGTACTGAATTGTCCCTTTTGTCAGTCAGTGATTACCTTAACTTGATAATTACGGGCAAATAAAGTACAATAGTAGTTGCCCAAATTTTTTTGAACACCTCATATTAGTAGTGAAGCATTTTGGGTAGGTTGCCCATCATGTTCGGTCCCATAAGCAGGGCACCATATGTCCTCTGAAGGGCTGGTTGTTCCCTCTGTTGTGTGAATGCCCATGTAATGATGATGGTTCCTTACTTGTCTGCATCAGAAGAATGAGGGACAATGGGGGGGAATGGAGAGAGCACTATGGTGGTTTATGGTTGTCATGATGCTGCTCTTGGGTTTCCTTAGAAACCGAAGCTGCGTTTGTCATGCCTTAAGGTTCCTTTGTACTGCTTTAGGTTCATATGACTTGTTTTCCTCCCCCCCCCAGCCTAAACTCTATCGGAGTGTCATCGAGGATGTGATTAGTGACGTACGGGAGCTCTTTCTGGATGAGGGTGTCGATGAACAGATCCTACAGGATTTGAAAACGGTACAACTTTTGTTTTCATCTTTTATTTCTAAAGTGTTTTAAAATAGCTAAGAGTTCTGGTGGGTGAAGTTGGCTGGTAATATTCCAAAGTTATTGCAAGGTGATGTATACTTGAAATGGGTTTAGCTATGTTGGGCCAGATGGTCAGTTTGATGCCCTCAGGTCCTTTGCGACTTTTCTGATAGCCCCTCCTTCTTCAGGCCTGTTTTCTGTCAAAGGAAGAGTGAGGGAGAGGTTTATTTTCGTGGTTTAGAGTATATTTGGCTGGCCTGCTGTGACTCTTGCTCAATGACACCCCCCCACCCTGGCAGCTGTGGGAGAGTAAGCTGATGCAGTCGAAGGCGGTGGAGGGTTTCCACTCGGAGGAGCAGACCCTACATGCGCAGCCACATCAGCATGTCCCCCAGGCCCAGGTACAGGCACAGCCCCAGCAGGTCATCCTGCCTCCCACCCAGCAAGGTAAGCCCTGCCCCCCCCTCTGTGGTCTCCTTGAACAGGTGGTGCTCTGGTGGTGATAGCTATAGGGCTTGGAGGTGCTCTGGTTGCATCTGTTAGTCTGTGGCTCACTTGGCACAGTGTGGGGCTCTGCAGTTACGACACTGTGCCTGTGATTGGGTCACCGGTTCAAGTGCCATGGTCGAAAGAGCGACGTCATCACGGGACCCTTGATCAAGGCCCTTAGCCCCAATTTCTCCAGGGATGCTGGAAACTGGCTGACCCTTCACTCTGACCCCAAAACTTGCTCTCACCTGTTTCTGTCTCAGAAAGCATGATGGGCTACGTGAGAACTGCCCAGTTTCCCCATGGGGGTTAAGTGTTTCTATTCTGTTGTGACACATGTTAGTGGGGCATCCATGGCACGTGATCCAAAGTCAGGATGATGTGAGACACCCTCTCAGCTGACAGAAGATGGCTGCCGCAAAATGCCAGTGTTTAGGTTTTCCGAGAATAACACGATGTTGTTCCAATGATCTGGACCAAGTTCTGACCTCAGCTTGGGGAAATGTCTGGGTTGAGAGGCCTGGATGACATTGTGATGCTCCAATTCCTCGTTTCCACCAATGTGGTGCTGGGCTTTTTTCCAATCCGGAACTGGTTCCGCGTGTTTCCACCGCAAAAAAACACTGGCCCTAGGCCAGAAAAAAACGGCTTCAGAATAGCACCACAGACAAGCTGGTCTCAAAATTTGGAACTGTTACGTTAGCGAAAGTGGGTCAAGCTGTCGCGTCCAAACCCTAACCCAAAAAAATGAATCCATAACCGATAGTGAAACAGCTTGCCAGCTTATTCGTGAAATAATGTTACATTGTTTTTATACTGTGTAAAATAATTGATCAATCTATTGGCCAGATTTATTAGAAGTTTATAAACATGTCACTGATCGAATAAATAAAATGTGGCGCTCGAATGGTGAGATCATAGACAGCAAAGTTTGGCTTTTAGCAGACTCGTATTGTGTGAGCCTTAAAAAGACAGCAGTAAAATTCAGTGAGAATAAACTCGCTTACAGACGAGGGAGCCTTTACGGAGACAAAAGCGGATACAGGGTGCAGTGAATCATACTCTAAAAAATTGAGACTTTAAAGTCAAATTTTTTCGGTTCCGCAGCTTATAAAATCTTAATCAGAAACTAAGTAGTTAAACCAACTTAGGAAAAAAATCTGAAAATGGAATAGATATGTTTTTTTTTTAAAAAAATATTTTTTTGAGAAACTGTTGGAAGTGTTGGCAGGTTCTTGGCACCAAGCGAGAACCAGCCCAGCACTGGCACCAGCACTGGTTCTGTGTTAGTTTGAATGAGGCATAGTTGTGGTGTGTAGGGTTCACCCTGGAATCACTGCTTTTAAGATGTGGTCTTGATTAGTGAGGTTTAATCTTGCCAACTGTGACTTCCGCTGGTATGTCGTTTCCTGTGTATAGAGTGACTGAGGTGTGTGTGTTTATGTCCTCGGCCTGCAGCCCCACAACAGCAGGTCATCATGCAGGATCCCAAACTCCTCCAGCACATGACCGTCACAGGAATGGTGAGTCACCCGGCTGGCACTGAGAGAACTTCTATCTGATTGAGATGCATGCTGTGCAGCTACTGCCTGCACATCTGCTGGACAGCTGTGTGGCTGTGCGATGCTGTCTCTGAGTGTCGGGTGGGGATGAGCTGGATAAGATAGCAGCTGCAGTCTCGTCCCTCGATATGCTTCTGCTAAGGCGTCCCCTGATCTGTGTCGGCTGTTTGTCCACGCAGAGTGCGGCAGCAACTGCAGCCACGCTTGCCCTGCCCACGGGAGTCGGACCTTACCAGCAGCTGATAACCAATCAAGGTAAAGCCCCCCTGGCATCTCTGTGCCCATGAGGTGGGTCCAGACAACATCAAAGGACTAGTGGAGGGTTCGCTTTCGGTATTTAACTCTTGTGCCTCACACTTGTTATATTGGATGGTGTTTTAGTCCAGGGTTGAGAGTGCTAATGACCCTCTTATGATAGTTTGTGTAGGTTTCTGGATTTGTGGTTTGGTTTCCAGGTCAGATCCTGCAGGTAGTGAGGGGCCCCAACGGTGCCCAGTATCTCTTTCAGCCACAGCAGCAGGTGGTGCTGCAGCAGATGCAGCCGGGAGGAGTACAGGCGCCAGTCATACAGCAGGTAGATGTTCTAGGGACGTTCTTGGGGGTGTGGCTTGCTCATTTGATGGGCGATGTGCCTTTGACCCAGGGTTTGCTCTCTTCTTAGGTTCTGACTCCTCTGCAAAGTGGGATCCCCCAGCAGACTGGTGTCATCATTCAGCCTCCACAGATTGTCCTGGCTGGCAACAAAGTCCCACAGAACGCCCAGGTGAGCCTTCAGGATGTTCTAATTTACGATTGGCCCCTCCCTCAGTCATGTGGCCCGAGAGCCAGGTTGGTTACTGTGACTGCAACGTACAAAGGGTATCTGAGCGTATGCTGGGCTGCCCTTCTCCTAGGTCACTATGGACTTTTAGGGGCTTCGTTAATGTGTAGCTTAGCCTTTGGATGATCATCCAGGTGTCTCTGACTGCCACCTTTAAACTTTTATAAGAGTGTGAGATATATTGTCTATGGGCCTGAATAGTTTATATTTAGGCTTAATCAGAAGAACGTCTTCAGAAAAATTGGCATGTGCTGTTCACTGATCAACAGTTGGTCCGAACTAAGGGCTGATGGCCCTCATGCCTGGAGGCTCCATTTCAGCTGGTGGTGGTAAATACCTTTTTAAATGGCTCTCATCGGATGCGTGTAACGTCAGCTCGGATGACTTTCAGTCCCCGTAATCCCAGTTAAGGCTTATTGACTATCCCCTTATGGGACTCTGGTCTGATTTGTTTTAACAGTGTAGCGTGTTTATTAAGCCCAGTCGCTTAGTATGGTCTGTGTAACACCTTGGCTAGCAGAGTGGCTGACTGGGCAGCCCTGTTCCCTTCATAAATCCAGCCCTGCTCTGTGTGGAGTTTGTCCTCCTCATGCTTTACAGATTTTCTTCTGTAATTCAGAGACGTGCCTTTAATCTAAATGGTTGGAGTGTGACAATGCAGTTTGCCCATAGTTCAGTATGTATCGCGGTGTTGGGACCATGGCAGTGGTGTCTGGCATCCTTATAGTTTAAAACAAGCGTGTATCTCCCTTTACTTAACCAATGAACTCTATATTTCCAAATTACCATACATTTAGCTTAGTCGCAGCATACTTAATGTGTCACTGTACAAGGTATATCATAAAACCCTTTGGTACACCCCCGATGGTTCAGTATGCACACGTGGCTCGTGATATTACGATATATTTTTTTCCTATATGTAATGGCGTGAGTATAAGACGGTGTGTTTTCCCCAAGAAAATACATCTAAAAAAATTGGGGTCTTATTTTCAAAGGCTAGAATTTAAATACAACAGCAGGTGGCTTACCAAAAGGCTTGATGGTATACCGTGTGTAAACAGTATTGTTACACCCCTACTAGATTGGTATTTCTGAAACATCTGTTTTTAGTGTGCTAGACTGACTTCCCTTCCACTGTGTGGTGCCCTCTAATTTGTGATCTGCATTGTGGGGAATATAAGTTTTGCTGTAATGGAAACAGCAGGTTCTTCCGTTCGTCAGTCTGAACTGTAGCTCCTGTGTATGACAGGTCATGCAGGCGGCTGCGATGACTGCGCAGCCGAGCCAGGGAGCCGTGCAGATCCAGCAGCAGCCGCAAGCCCAACCGCAGCAGCAGGCAGCGCAGCCCCAGGCTCAGACACAGCAGCCCCAGCAGCAGCAAGCCCCCGCACAGCAGCCCCCTCCCATGATGCTCCAGGTGGACGGGGCCGGGGATACGTCCTCGGAGGAGGATGAGGAAGAGGAAGACGAGTACGACGAAGATGAAGATGAGGACAAGGACAAGGATGGCGGAGAGGATGGACAGGTGGAAGAGGTCGGGTATTTTTCCGCCCCGTTTCCTTCAGGCAGGAGGTCAGGTGATGGGCAGCAGATAGAGAAAGTCCTGAACAGGAGTGTGGTGAGCACAGTGCTCCTTCCTAACAGCTCCTCACCTGCCTTTCTGTCTTTGTGACTCAGATGTGTAGCTTGGTAATCTGTGCCCATGTCCATAATGTTGTTGGTTTAAATCCCATGGCCAACGGTAATCATATCACTGTTGGGCTCATAATCCCAAATACTCCTGGGACTCTGGCTCACCCATTCTGACCCCAAGCTTTCCTCTTTAGTGTCGCTTTTAACAAACGTCTGCTTAATTAATGTACATTTAAATGGTTAGCCGCCGTCCTGAAGGCACAAGTCTCTGAAGACATGAGAAAGAGACATGCGTTAATCAAAGGCCCAGGTAACGATTCAGACTGGTCATTAGTCTAAAGCATGCAAGTAACCTTGTGCTTTGAAATGTCTGAGTTGAACTAATGTCATGGTGATACAGTAATAATGGCCTCACAAATTGTGCAAATAGCTGGGGGTGTAACTCGTTGACCACAAGCCAGTTTGATTTACGATTGAGGGAATGAATTGACCCATTGGATCTTTAATTTATGTTACAATTTGATTCCATTCATTGATTTTGATTTAGATTAGATTAGATGGAACTTTATTGATCCCACAGTGGGGAAATTAGAGTGTTATCATTTTGATAATCAAGGTTCAAACTTTTTAACTTCATTTGAAAATTTGCCCAAATATTACCAGGGGAATTTAATTACATGCTTTTAATTGAAATTAAATACAAAAAAAGAATATCACAACATTAAAAATCAGTGTTATTAAACAGGAAGAACATGCCAGTGTAAAATTGTCAAAAGCCAGCTACTGAATTGTACAGTGTAAAAATTGAAACGTTAAAGGAAGCACTACGTTATGGGGGAGGTGAGACTCGCTGGTGGAGAATAGCGGTAAGAGATGGATCATTTCAGGTTGAGGTCGATTTTGTTATTCTTAACATGTCGATACATAGAGAAATTTTAATAATGAATTATCCCTTGTAACCGGACAACCACAAAATGCGTTGCTTTTTCACACCTGTTAATCTCAGGCTCGTAACTTTGGATAGGTATAACACACAGATGTGAATCCCAACATTGTTATTGAGAAGTTACTGGATCCAGTCGTCTAAGTTACAACATTGTGTGCTGTAGAATTCCAGAGTAATCCACCAAAATGCACCCCAAAAATCCATAAAACATTGATATTATTCACATTAGACAGAAAATATAGCGCATGTTTGCTTCTGCAATGATCCATATACTACATCCTCTAGGGGAAAAATATTTATTGTAAGTATATAAATAAAAGGGTAAAAAGACACTCAAATTGGCTGGAGTTCTACTGCAAATGCCAACGAAAAGCAGCGGTCTATTCGTTAGGAGGACAGTTACTTTTATTTTTGTAATATTTATTCACAAAAGTCAAAACAGCAGAATAGAACACACCCATCGTGTAATTCCTCCTACATGTAAACACAATGACATGCCACAGCACTGGTTTGTTGTTTGAGGCTAAAATGCTGACAAAGTTTCATTTCCTAATTTCACTTTACCAATCAAATCATATATAGGTGGGAAAATAACAGCGATAAACATTCAACATTGGCCTCAAACCAATTCAGTGGATCATAAACTAATCAATGGTTTTCTATTTCACTTTCCGACTTTATAAATTAATAATTGTGTGTGTTGCTGTCTGTCATAACTTCAAAAAGTTACCAAATGGATGGAAAATCAGATTCCTTTTGGTCAATATTGAAGTCATGTTAAACCAATACTCAATCAGTACAAATATGTATTTTTTTGAACTTGTGAACTTTAACAGTGGATTTCCTTTCAATTGAGAAAAGGCCGACACTGGGTTTGTAACGCAACACAAAGCGTAAGCATCATTGCGAAACAATCATTTCCTATTTTTTTTTTATATATATATAATCGTTGAAGTCAAAATCATAGTTAAAATTAAAATGCAATTTAATTGCCCCCTTCTACTAGCTAGCTACCGCTTGATCATTGTTCTTTTCTATAGTAGCGTTTTCGCACTACAAAGCAGATGTTTCCCTCAAGCCTTCGTAGCTCAGATATTACCATAACGCAAAGATCATCCAGTAGCACAGCCTTTATGGACATTAACGACCCTTCCCATACCATCCTACATTTTGGAAATTTGCACACTGGTACAGACACTTTGTTCACCTGTAGCACATGAATGCTAGAGTGCCCGGGCGGCGGCGGGGGGGGGGGGGGGGGGGGGGGGGGGGGGGGGGGGGGGGGGGGGGGGGGGGGGGGGGGGGGG
>JAODJX010000041.1:12767925-12799487 GCA_026776945.1 Isichthys henryi
GCGCGTCATTGCGTCTTTGTTTTTGCGCGTCATTGCGTCTTTGTTTTTGCGCGTCATTGCGTCTTTGTTTTTGCGCGTCATTGCGTCTTTGTTTTTGCGCGCACGCAGGTCCGTTCCGTATAGTGAACTGTTCACATTGAAATTGATATTACCCACATTAAAACAGAGTAATGTGAACAGGCAAACAAAATAATCCGATCTGAGCAGAAAATCAGGATTGAGCATTAAGGCCTGCAGTGTGAACGTAGCCTTAGACTCAACTTCAATGTGCTAATTGATCAATTACCAGAACGAGTATGGCAGTAGCTCACTGGCAGCCAGAAGGATGGTTTACATGAATAATGGCCGAGTTTCGGACAATGTCTCAACAGAACGACATTACAGGCCCTATGGTCAGATTGCTTTAATCTCTTGGACACATCTAAAAAGTCAGAGCAAACCGTTTGTAAGCTCTGTCATAAACACACCCCTGTACTCCAGAGTAGAATTCTGGCTCTCAGTTATACATGTTTTTTATTGAGGTGATTGCACTGTATACAAACATGATGATAAAACCAACATAGACCCTTCACTGCCAAGCAGTCCAAAGGAAGGCAGTGTCACTGCAGCCGGCAGGACACACTCCAGTGGAGTGAAGTGGTTACCACGCCTCAAAGGCATTTGTGTTGCCGTAGTGTCTGTCTGGGTTACAGAAAGATGTAGGATTGGGGCAGCAGGAATATGTCTGGCAGCTGCTCGTGGCTTCCTACCCCAGCGGTGCCAAGCAGGCGTCAGGAGCTCGCCGGCCAGGCCGTTGCTGCAGGCGGAACCACATTTCACTAGCACCCTTCCTCCTTGTCTCCGGTGTCCCCTGACTCGGAGCTCCGCCTTTGCGGGACGCGGCCTGGCCCCGAAATCGCCGGGCCCGATGGCGGCAGAGGCCCACCTTGCTGAGTAGGATGAAGATGTCACCGCGGAAGGCCTTGGTGAAGATGGCGTACAGGAAGGGGTTAGCGCATGAGTTGAGAGGGTAGAAGAGGACCAACAAGAACTTGGAGTCGGAGACGGTGATGAGTGGCCGGTCCAACACAGCTGACATGGCGTAGAAGGAGATGGGTGCCATGCACAGGAAGTCAGTGAAGATGAGGATGGCCATGCGTTTGGCGATGTTGGTGTCCTTGCTGCCAGGCCGGCATTCCGGACGGCGCACTGCCGAGTAGATCCTGGCGTAGCAGATGCAGACAATGGCGAAGGCTGCGATGTTGAGGACCAGGACGGAGATCACGTAGGCCCGCGCCCCCCCTGAGTGGACGTCCATGGGCAGGCAGATGCTGACTTTGCTGTAGCTGCTGATGCCCAGCAGGGGGAGCAGCGCCAGCAAGAGGCAGAAGAGCCAGCCGACCACCATGGCGGCGATGGCGTGGGAGAGGCGCGGCTTGCGGTCCAGCCGCATGGCGAAGACGATGGTGTGCCAACGCTCCAGCGTGATGGCTGTCAGAGTGTACACCGACAGCTCGCTGGCGAATACAGTGAAGAAGCCGGCCAGACCGCAGCCGGGACCTGTCTGCCAGTCGATGGCATGGTTGTAGTATTCGGCACGCGTGTGGAGATCCACGGAGGCAATGAGCAGCAGGTAGACGCCCATAAAGAGGTCGGCAAGCGCCAGGTTGCACATCAGGAAGCGAGGCACGGACAGCTTGTAGTGGCTGGTCAGCAGCACCAGCAGTACCAGCAGGTTTCCCAGTATGGCCAGCAGGCTCACGAACCACACGGTAACCCGCAGGAAGCCCGAGCCCATGATGTCTTCGCAGGGGTTGAAATCGTCTGGAATGGGGGCGCAGTCGATCTCCCCTCCCTCCTCGCAGACAATGTAGTCATAACGGCTGTCAAAGTCCTGCCCGCTGTCCTCCTGCGGGTTCTTCAGCGTCTCACCAAAGCCCACATCGCTGTCGGCCTGCACGCCATAGTAGGGATGGTGGTGGAGCTCATAATGGCCGTGGTTCCCCCAGAAGGGGGCCTCCTCGCTGAATGCGTTCACCTCACTGTCGCCGTTCTGCGCGGGGGCCTGGAACATGCTCACCGACCGCTTGCGGTGCTGGTCATAGAAAGCGGTCAAGTTGCAAATGATGTACTCCAGGAATCTGTAGGGTAAAGCGGATCGAAAAGGGGTCAGTCTTCCTGCCAATACGTGCTTACAAAAAGCTAACGTGTCATGTTATACAGCGGATACGGAAGTTTAAAGGGAGTACATTATGTAACAGTATCCAGTGAGACAGCAGTAACTCTGGGAAGAGAATGGAAATAATACCAAATGTATTACTGGTCAGCTGAAGGGTCAACATTTTTATTTTTGTTTAGTAGTGGCTACCAGCTGGATTGGAGAGTAAGTGTTTGAGCAGATGGAGAGTCTAACATTCTGAGGTCTGTGATGAAGTACAGATGAGTGGGGGGCGAGGGGACCAAGGCGGCGTGGGCCCCTGGGCCCCAATACGAACCCCTTGCGCTTCTTGAGGCCCTTGAGGCCGCAGCAGTGGCTGGGGTAGGTCAGCTCAGCGTTGGTCAGATGCTGGAAGGTCCTAATGGGAGGCAGCTTCTTCAGGGTCCAGGTGTCCCGGGCCATGAGCTCCCGCAAGGACTGGAGGCCCTTCGCGGGCAGGGAGGTCACACGTGTCTGGGAGACGTCACTGTCCAAGCAACAGTGATACCAGATACTCATGACAGTAAATCAGCGATAAATACGCCCCACTTTGAGCTGTCTGTTCACCACCAGATGTGGCAGGTACTTTTGGGCTACGTCAATGTTTCGCAACCCGGTCCTCAGTTACCCACAGACTGTCCATGATTTTCCTTTTCTGGGAACTGGGAGGGAGCAAAACATGGACCCTCTGCGGCTTCCCGAGTACTGGGTTGGGAAACATTTTCATGTATTTTCTGGTAGACACTTTTGTCTAAAGAAGAAAACATGTGAATAAGATAACAACAAGCATACAACTTTCCAAGAACCCACTTAGATACAAATGCTAATTTGCCAGAGGATCAATTCCAAAAATGGTTCTTTCATCTTTAGTGGTCAAATTTGTTTTTTTTGCCCAACTACAATGGCAGACTCAGGTCAAACACAGTTTAATATCTTTAACTTGTTACATATCTATTTTTCTATGGCTTATCCGTTCCAGGGTGACATGGAGCCAGCAAATAGAGACCTCAAGACAAGAGACACCCTGGACAGGAGGCCAGCCAATCCCAGGGGATGCACGCATAGTGTAATCGCACACTTAGAGGTGCATGGGAAGTGTGGCACGAATGCTCCAGCACTGTCTGCTAAGTGCTTTTTTGTGACTCCGGCCCACAGACGAGTCCGTAACGCTTCTCCAATGAAGTCTCTTCTCCAATTCGCTCCCCTCTGGGAAAATTACACAATTGGCGGCAGAAAAACATCTTGCACACTTCTGATTTTGTAATTAGGAGATTTTTAGCCAATGACCTCAGTGCACTGACTTCACTCGCCTGTGTTTGACCGTGAAGGAGTAAGAGAGCATTCAATAATGAAGCTATTACGGGCCTATGATTTAACCAGACGCACGTTCCAGGGCTGATAGACGGGGCTAAGGTTTCAGCCTTTATCCCCTTTAAGAGGGAGAGAAGGATATTTCCACATTTCCAAACAAAGAGGGAAAAAAAAAGATTCATAATTGACAATAGGTGGTTTTCGGGTCAGTGCAGACAGGGCGAAATATAACGTGCTGCTTGATTACGACGCGTCCAACTTGCCGTTAGAGGAACTAGGGTCCGAGACGTTCGTGCTTGACATGCTGTTTCTTCTCTCACTTTCCAAAATATTAAAGCTCCAATGTTTGCTTTTATTATCGTTACGTGTCGTCAGGGCGATGTTGACTCCCAACGACCATTCCTCCAGAAAGTATTATGGTAAGAATCTTTTTTAAGATGATGTTTAAATAATAGCACTTTTAAGATAAAATGAAAAACAGGAAGATGCGGAAGGTTCCAAATATGCTCACCAGGAAAAAAAGAAAATTGACATACTTGAAATTAATAACATAAATTGTTATTGCGTACATTATACACGTGCATCGTGTGTCATAGATGAATGAAAGTGATATAGGAAACAGGCATGCACACTTTGGGGACCCAGTCTCACTTTTATATTTTAGTGATAAAATAGTGGGAGGGGCACTGTCCCAGCAGCACCAGCCCCCGAAATGCAGCACTCACAGAAGCAGTGGGCCATCAAGGACACCAGCAAATGCCCTCTCATCTATCCGACTCAAGTCCTTGTTCCTGTGAAGATAACTGTCAAAAGGAGGGGGAGGGGTGAGTATTTCCTCTGCAATTTTGACTGCTTTGTTTTGTGAATAAGGGACACTAACTAAATCACTTCCTAATTTTAGCTGTCAGTGTTGATACTACTGTAGGTCTTTTTGGTGTAGTGCTGAACTCTCCCTCTGAGAAGGGTGCTGCCTAAAAGTGTCCTGTCTCTTTAAATTACGCACTATAAACGTCCTTAATCTAATTATGCTAATGGGCTTGGTGTTTGTCTTGGATTTATTGCTTGGGGGTCAGCGCTTAGGCCGAGCGCTCTCCGCGCCAAGGCAAACTCCAGTGTGGTAAAGCTTAGAGCATCGACCACCAGCGATATTTTAAGTGACCATTATGTCACCTAAATATTACTGCTAGGGCCGTGGGGTCAGTTGGCAGCATCTCATATCCTGACTGGACACAAGAAAAAAACGAAGGACTGGAACGGAGTCGGTGCGGGGGACGTCCGAGTTTCCCGAGCTCGCGATTCCCATGAGAACTCTGCACGCCCCCAATCCAGAATGAGATTCAGCTACAGGACTGTACTGGAATATTGTATTTCAAATTTAATAAAGTCTTGTATTTGGGTTCGTTACTTATGGTTAAGGTTAGGGCTCGGTAGGAGTTAAGGGTGTCGTGATTGGGATTAGGGTGTTTCCCACAGAAATGAATGGACGGTCCCCATTTAGGTAGGAACACCAACTTGTGTGTGTGTGTCTGTGCATATAAGCTGCCTAGCATAGAGGTTGCTATGGATACAGTATAGCCTCACACAGCATCCAGCTTGGTCCCATTGAAGGCATGTCTGTGGACCTCCGTGAATCCATTGTTGTAGAGCATCCTGCAGACGTAAACAAACAGTAAGTTTCCATGGAGCATGGGCACCCTGTCTGCATCTGCGCACTTGGCAGCCCGGTTGCGTCTGCATCCCGTCTGCATCTGCACTGCGCACTTGGCAGCCCGGTTGCGTCTGCACCCTGTCTGCATCTGCACTGCGCACTTGGCAGCCCGGTTGCATCTGCACCCCGTCTGCATCTGCACTACGCACTTGGCAGCCCGGTTGCGTCTGCACCCCGTCTGCATCTGCACTGCGCACTTGGCAGCTCGGTTGCGTCTGCACCCCGTCTGCATCTGCACTGCGCACTTGGCAGCCCGGTTGTGTCTGCACCCCGTCTGCATCTGCTCTGCGCACTTGGCAGCTCGGTTGCGTCTGCACCCCGTCTGCATCTTCACTGCGCATTTGGCTCTATGGCCAGACCGCAGGCTTAACTGAGCTCTCTGTGTTTCAAAACAAGGAAACTCATGCGGGTTGGGCCCTGGCAGGAGCACGCCTCTGCAGAGAGCAATGCTATCAGCGGTATCAGTGCCATCAGGCTCGCCGACCGGTAATTCACAACTGATGTGGATACCGGGAATGTCTCAGAGAAACATTTCAAAGGTGACATATTATACACATGAAGCCACATCTGGACCAGCCACACACACCAAAACTTCCACCACGCTATGCTCTGTCTAACAGTCTATCAGCTACGGGTTAAGTCATAAATAAATTGCGAAGACTAAATAAATTAGAGGAAGGGTTGGTGGTGTGCCCTGGAGTGACACTCCTGACAGGCAGGGGGCAGCAATGTGCTCCTTATTTTATCATGCCGTTGTTTTGAAGGTGCTCGCACGCGCACTTACACCGTCAGCACGTTGCCAGTGATTCCCTGGAACGCATTGGCCGGGATCTCTGCCATGTAGGGATTATCAGCAATTTCGCTGTCAAAAACAAAAATGGGGGAATTGGTGGATACCCTGTTTTGGGATCAGGAGGACAGGTGATCCCCGAAAGATCAGTCCTGTGGGATCACTCAGAACTCAGATCAGATCACATAGGTCTGGAGGGCCGGGTGATATGGCCCTCGCCTGATCACAGGGCTCCCCATTCGGATCGGCACGAGCAGCCCCGTAGCCGTGCCTCTGGGCGAGCAGGAATGCATCAGGCTCGCAGCTCGCAGCTCACTTACAGTATGAAGTTCTTGTCGTTCACGTGGATCTTGCTCAGATCGGGGATGGTGGTGAGACCCGTGTTGAAAATCCCCCTGTGGAGACATAAAGACGCCGACCTTTTGGAGAAGTGTGTTTTTACAGAGTGCATGTGTGTAAGACAGTTATATGTGTGTCTGCTTTCATCCATATATGTAACTACCGAACCACCACATTAGCCAAGAGGACAGTTTTCCCTCCTGCGAGAAACTCCTTTGTGACACTCGTCAGGAAGACTGTGACTGTCACTCTGTTAATGTCTTATTTACGCTGGAGTAATGTAGAGTAATAGTACTCACAATAGTCTGACAGTACTCACAAAAGACTGAAAGTACTCACAAGTACTCCAAACTGGGCAGGCTCTTAAACGCTTCTGGGTCAACGCATGTCAGACTCCTAGCATTGCGGATTTCTCTGAAAAATAGACACATGATGTGACAGGTAATGCAGTAATGTGACTGAAACGGTACAACGTTTTAACGCAGCAGGTTTCGTTTGCATACTACGTGAAAGTATCTGCCTGGAATTTATTTATTGTTTTTGTTGTCATTTTTAATCAGCATTATTTTGATAGCTTATTTTCAGCTGAGGTCAGACATTCAACATTAAATGTATGCAATGTCTAGGTTGGGCAAGAAGATGGACAAGTTAGTAACCGCTGGCCTAACACAGGTTCCCCTGGGCTGGTTAGTGCCAGTGATGTCACATTTTTCATGGGGACTTCCTTCTGCACTCATACATACAGCCTGCGTTCACACACCTGGAGAATCACATGTGCACCTAGCAGTCCCGGTTGGTAGATTCCCCACTGTGTTACATATATATGTGGCAGCATTCCCGTTACCTTGACAATGGCCATAAAACATTGACAGCTGACGGGAAGTTTAATATTAATTTCCTACTCATGAGAGAAACCTGAGAGACAGCATAATTTGAGGTATGGCACACACTAGGCCCATCTGGGCCAAATGGGTGAAGGGGATCCAACCCAAACATCTTTCAAATTTATTTCTCATAGGTGCCGGCAGCCAAGAGGAGCCAATCAAAACTCTGGGAAAAAGCCCTACAGCACAAGCCAATCACATGTCCGGAAACGAGCTTGTGCAGCTACATGTCGTTCCAGTCGTACAAAATTAGAACATACTAGGGCTGAGGGCAGTCCCATTTACCTCCATTCTCCAACATAAGATCCTAAGTTATGAAGTGTTTCATCAGCGGTGTTTCCTGCAGCCTCCTTTAAGGAGCCCTAACTTTCTACTGACGCCTCCCACAGGTTCCGGGGTAACTCCCAAAGGTCCGTACACGTTCAGGCAGATATTTTAACCGAGATGCTTCAGGCTGAGGACTTTGCTCAAAACAGCAGGCCTGTCTTTCCGGGGACCTGGTTGGACTGGAAAGTTCCTGTCGCGGGTCCAGCTCCTTAATCGCTGTGCTTCCTGCCGGACCACTATGCAGACCGACATCCAGCTCGGAGACGTTATTGTAGCGAGGTGCTTTCTCACCACACGTGTCCTGCCCCAAAATATGTTCAAACCTAGTCGACGCTTATTTTTCTTTCCCTAATGGTAATGATGGAGACAGAGATATATTTGTGATGCTTAAATAAATGTGCCGACTGTCGTCCTGAAATGACACGAGCCCGCAGCCCGATATGGGTCGTTTTAATGGGTGAGCGTCTCTGCCAACAGGGGCTGCTTGCATTGAATCACAGCTCATGACTCTGTAAACCTGGAAACCCATCAACAGTCCTTAGGATCTCATTGCTTAATACTTTATATTTCATTAATGATAGATCCATGTTTCATTAGCCAAAGAAAAAACCCAGTTTCACAGTAAATTAGAAAATAAAAAACAAAATTGCAGTCGAATGACTCATAATTAAATTATTACGCCATAAAAGTACCAAATTCCGTCCGCTCTCCTCTCTGCTTTGCCTGAATACCCACAATCCTCCCCGGTAATTCAAGATGCTGCCCCTTATACTCACATGTGTGTGACTTTCTTCAGGTTGTAGAAGGAATGTTTCTCCAGCCTCTTCAGAGTCACGTCCACCGACATGTATCTGTGGGAGACAAAGTGTCACCACAGCTGCAAAACCTGAAGCTTGCGCTTATGGGCTTTTGCCCTTTAACCACGAGGAGAAAATGTCACTCATGTCGCGTGTGAAATTTCACATTTTCACACCATCACTGTCATTCAATTCAAATTCCAATTCCTACAAGCAAAATATATATTTTTTGACAACCTGGACAGCAAATTTAACAAGCATTGATTTATAACATTTTTTTTCTTTTAGTTGAATTTTTTACTCATTTATTTTGGTAAAATAACTTAAATTCATAAAATAATTATTCTCTGAATAACTGTACCATGAAGAATCATCTCTATATATGCACCTGTTACTGGAAAGGTTTATTATTATAAACGAAAGTGTGTATGAAAGCCATCCATTTTTCCCACTGGCAATTAAACATCCCCTGCATTGTTAGATCTGCAGACGCCTTCTCATCAGCCACTGCTTCCCTGGAGCTCAGGTACTCGATCACGCTACACACTGCTGAGGTTAAATGGAAACCAGTAGCCCCTTGGGGGGGGGGAGAGCCACTGACGGTAACAGGCCTTCTGCTGAACCGTGCAGCTGGATGTGTGGTCAGAGGTGTAGGGACAGGACAGGCAAGGCGGCCGATTGTCTGTGGCCTCAAAGCCGGGCTGATTACAAAGTGCATTCAATCTTTTTCACAGAAGTGAAAATAAAGGAAGTGTTTTTATTAAGTTCTCTTTTGTCGATATTATTTATTTAGACTTCATGCAAAAATAATGGTCACAAATTTTATCATGTTAGCGGGGTGCGTTGGAGGGCTCCATAGAGTTTTTCACCCTCCGGACCCCAGACCCCCTAGAATCGTCTTTGTGTGTGTGGAGTGTGAATTTTGGATATCTAGCACATTTAGCTACTGAAATCTATTCATTAAGACAGTACGGCTGGTGATGAATGCTTTCAAAGCTTGGGGCTAGTTTTAGCATGGCAAACTATATATCCATCCATCCACTTACCCTGGCTAGTGTTACTAAGCAAACTATAAACTGTATTTTGTAAATATCTTTAACATTTTTATGAGGAATAAGCAATTAAAATGGTTCTACAGTTTAGTATTCATTGTGCAGCAACTCATAATTTGATAAGATCCCATTATTATTGTGATCTGTCTTGTGTTTTATGTTGCACTTATGGTCATGGAGAATGATATTTCATCTCATTGTATTCTTATTGTCTATTGTTGGGATGACAATAGAGCTCTGCTTACTAACTTACTTAAAAGATTTGCATTCAATTAGCAGATTCGTTAAGTTTTCTGTAATTACTTTTACATCAGGCCGTACAAATATATAATAATATTTTAACGTATTCAGTTTTTATTTTGAATCCTGAGATGAAGACACTTTGATGCACAAACAGAAGCTCATTACGACTGATTATTAATAAATGAAATAAAAATTTTTAATAATCAATTAACTGTAACACTAAACCTAGTCATTTTCAGATTTGAGGGGATGAGGTTCTATCGTCAATCCTTTGCACATAGTTTTTAATTTACAGCACAATGTTTACATTTAGAGTGAAGTTCACTGGAAGATGAATGACATTCCAGTAAGTTAAGATTCGGTATGAGAGGGATGTAGGTCACAGCTCTCTGCATTAATAACAGTTTGTATAACTGTGTCTTTTGCGATGGCCCTCATGCTGAGTGCCTTAGGCCATTTGATATGTTTCTGCGAATCCTCTCTCTTTTCCCCGTATGTTCACCTCAGGTGATGGTTGCTCCAGTTTTTTTTGCCTTCCTCTGAATTTGGGGCTCTATGGTTGGGCTGAAAGACCCAGGTTATTATTAGTTTGGAACGGTTGTGAGGAATCTGACTGTTCAATCCCTTGTATGGTGAGATTTTACCAGCTGCCTCTTGCCCCATACATACTCTAACCTGAAACTGATTAACCTGAAATTATATGAATTAATTTCTACAGTAATATACTAATTTGACTGAAGAGTCTGGTCATTTCTGATCAAATATTAAATGTTCTATATATACACTAGTGGACAAAATTGTGGAAACATAATTTTTCGAGATTGCAGAATTTTATTCAACTGCTGTTACTTATTTAATCATATTTATTAACAAGAATGTATTTGTATCATTGAAAGATTATAAACATTACCTGCAATATTTGTGCTGTAATTTTCAAAGTGCAACGCCAAAATCGCTAGGTGTTTCCACGCTTCTGCCCAGTAGTGAATGCGCCACACCAGTTGTTCCAGTGGGAAGTTAACATAGCAATCGACATAGGAACTAGCCGAACTTGGTAGGGGAAATGCTTACTCACATGCGGGAAATGTTGACTAGGTTTGCAAAGGCATCTTCTTTCAGGGACGTCAACCTCGTCTCCAACAGCCAACTGTTAAAGAAATTAACCTTGAAAGTAAGATGGGGTGCGTCTCAGGGAGAAATTCACCGTGGGTCAGTCCCTGATTTGTGCTGCTTTGGTTTAGAAAATATTCGTTCAGAGAACTTCGCTCTTTGGTACGTAATGCTGGCCGTCCGCGTGATCGTCATTTCTACAGTGTCCGCTGGTGTGACGTGACTGCGCTGCTCATTTGCTTCTGTGGTGTAATGCTGCTGTTTGTACTTCTTTGGCAGTTTTTCTTACCCCTTTAAGTATTTTCAGACCGAAGGCTTTACAAAAGGCTACAAAAAATAGAATCGGTCAGTAATTTAACTTTCACAGGAACCAAAATATCAATTAACGGCTGAAAAAAAAAACACAAGAACTGCACTCGATTTCAATTATTCTGTAACTGTTTGATTATATTGCCGATGCACTTTATAAGATGATAAACAGTTTGTTTGGGAACGGAGACTATCAAAATAAAAAAAAATAGCTAAAAAGAAAAAAATATATATCAAGTTTCACACTATTCTAGTGTTACGTAACTAAAAAAAAAGAAACGATTCAAAATTAAAACAAATTTTTATTCACGCATACATGAGTACAAGAAAAATAAAGCCCGATATAATAATATTTATCGTCTCAATAAATAATGATTCAACTGGAAATACTGAATTATAAAAGGGAAAATTGCTCTTGCAGTAGCTAATATAGTTAATGGTAGAACTTCGAAGTTTAACTAATATGCTCTATAGATGTTCTTTGGAAACAGACCAGCATAATGAATAGCACTAAAGGGAGTAGAAAATGGCAAGACACAGATGAGGAAGGGAATAACTGGAGTGTCGGAGACACAGCTGAAAGCCCAGTTATGATTATTTATCATCGGGCATATGTACCCCTCCCTAACCGCTTCTGCCGCTCCCATAATGCCATGCGGCGATACAATGCCTGGTTCTTGTTATAGCTTCTGTAGACAAAGCCTCGGTTTCTTTCCTTTCTTCTCCAATGTGTAGACTAAGCGCTTCCTTTGATGTTCACGGTGTAAACCTTGTCATAGTAACATTCAGGGAAAAAAACAGAAAATGAATACTGGGTCTGATTGGACCTAAAGAAGGGGCCAAAACAAATAGGATGTGGGCCTCTTCTGGTAGAAGAAAAAAGCACTGGGTCATTTGTATAAGATGGCAGACAGTCCAGGACTGGTAAGTCAGTCAGTTTTTATAAGGGATAGAGATCCAGTTAATGCATGGATGGATGGACGGACGGACGGGTATTGATATTGACATTGCTCTGCAACAGGTGACAGTAAATAAGTCATATATTTGTAAACACATTCCGTAAACTCTGTGATTTCTGCTTCTTAGAGGACTGTTATTGTGGCGTTCTCAGTTAGCCGAGTCACATGAGGAATCACTGAACACCAAAGTAACCGTGCTGAGAGGCCCGAAGAGATGCTCTCCACAGTACGGTCATAAACTGGTACCATATTCAGACATGAAGTATCCCCTAAGGTTGATTTTATATGAGGATAACATGTGTTTACATCCAGACGGGAATGATCACTTTCAAGTGTGTGTGAATTACATTACGCCTGCCAGGAAACTGTATTAACAGCAGGGACTGGTGAGTCTTAACCTAGCCCTTTGTAATGTATAGCATACTGGTATTATTCTTAATATTATTTGACCAGCAGATTTTGGGGTGAGGTCGGAAGGGGGGGGGGGGGGTGGCAGGGCAATAGCTTGCTGAAACAAAGGACCAATTCAGAGAGGAGTGGGGGCTTCATCTGAAGAGCTGAGAACGAGGCACGTTTTTGAGAAATGGAAAGAAACACAGAGACACTGAGCAGAATCTGGCCGGTCGCTCGACGCAGAAGCTGCACGTCGTCCAGATGGGAAAAAGGCCACCAATCAGAACAGGGGAGCTCCGGAGTATGACTCAGCGGTGGGTTTTAAACACATGGGGGGGTACCTGCAGAAGCCAGAGAGTCTCCTTAGAGTTTATGTCCAAGAAAGCTCTAAAATGGCTGAATATCCAGCGATCACCCCCAGTCCCCACACACACACACCCTTATATATACTGTGTATATATATATATATATATACATACATACTGTATAAAGGTATATATCATCGGATGGACAGGTTCCGTTCTAATGATCCATCCATCCATCCAACTGCTTTTCCAGTGCATGGTCATGGGAAATTTATCATTCTTATTCTTGTTAATATATAATTTCCATTAATGTAGATATACTGATAAATTGAAGGGGTGACTTCCACTTCAGATCACATTGTGACGGTCTCACAGGGGACACAGTTACACAGTGATCCCACGTGACTCATGGGCCCATTGGCAACCACAGTTTTCTCATAACAGGCCTTTAATTAAAGGGAAGCTCAGGTTTTGCCACGTTTTCCTCGTTTTAGTACATTCTGGCCGAATGGTTTAGTGCTACTGGCCTTCTGGTTATTCACCGCTGCCAGCAAACTGCCTTTGGCTTTTAAAAGTTCACTTTCTCATTCCTAAATTCTGCTAAAAACGAATCACAGGAATACAAATGCAATCATACTGTTTTGTTGTCATGCGATTTATTCCAGTAACAACCACAGCTTAAAAAAAAATCTCTTTCAATGTCCACCTTTTTAAACATGCTAATCCTTTTTGGTAATCAAAGATAATATGTTTAGACACTGGATAGCGGAGAGATTTTAACTGTAATCACAGATCGCAGGGAGTTTGGGTATGAACCTTGTTGTGGATAGTTTCATGGCACTGGAAATGTCGGCCTTAATCAAAGGCTGTTGATGGGCCTTATTACAGATGGATCACACATTCTCCATCCACTCCCTGCACTGGGGCTCCTCCAACGAAACGCAGCAGGCTTCCATTTTTGAGCCGTGCAGTAAAGTGTAAATATTGTATTTGAGCCCCCCCCTCCCCCCGAGGTTCAGAGGGAGCCAGCAGTCATACCGCCAGGGCATATAAAGAGCGTTTTTGCTTTCTTTTACCGCTCCACCCCTCGAGTGCCTCAGCCTGCCTGAGAAAACACCAGCCAGTCCATGCACACACCAGCGCACACACAGAAACTCCATCACACCCGTACGCATTCGAACACACTCGCCCCAATGATCTCCGTTCTTCGCAAAGCTAGTCCAGCCATCACATTATCCCGTCAGGCAGTCTAGCTCAGAGGTGGGTCAAAGGGAACGCTGCAGATAATACCAGCTTCTCGTAGCAGGTATCTGTATCCCTCTCTACCAAATCCAGAGTGGAACACCAGCTTTGGAGATGAGGATTCTACCACAGCCGTGGGAGACTAGCGTGTTTGCGTTGTGGATTTAGCCACCATTATATCCGCTCAGCCGGGGTTTAATGGACCCGCAGTGCGCCAGGAAAAGGGGTCTACGCGGGCACAGCCAGCCTGGCCTTCTATTTTCAGCCCCCATATTTTCCGGATATTTTTATCACCCGGTTTTGTTTTTGTCGTCTGCTCTGGTTCTCATAGCGGGATGAATGAGTATTTCCCCCAGCTATGGCACTGTCAATCCTGGGAGTCGTATCGGTGCACTGGTTGGATGTAATTGCATGCGATGGGTATGAATTGGTGGTGGTGGGAGGGGGTGCTGCGACCCCTTTGGAATAGTGTAGAATGTGGCGGAGAAGAATGTCGGGACTCCAGCGGAGTGAAAAGCCCCCGAGAACCAGAAAAGCATTCCCACCGGATGCGAGCCTTCCATCACCTTTCTGACACCATTGACTCTCTCAGCTGGATCTCAGTAAACTGCCTCCAAATGTCACCGCTCCACCAAAGCGGTACGTTAGCAAGCTCTCTTTTATGGTGTCCATTTCAAGCGACTCAATCTCTGCAGTATTTATCTTTCATGGTGAAGAACTTTGTATCCGAACCAAATAGATGCGACGATTCAACGTATGACGGAAACACACCGTAAATATTCACTCACTCGTGGTAGCAACAACAACATAAAGTGTGTTTGTGTTGTTTCTGTTCCAGCCACTACGATGCCATCATATCCTCGCCAACGACGGCACACAGGCAGCACGACGGGAGCATCTGCCTCCGTGTCACTGATGCTGTTTTCTTTGAGTCTTCCTGTCACTTATCAGTATCGTCATTTAATTTCATCTTCTGTGATTCTTCAGCTGTTAAACACCACTGTAAGTGGCTTTCATGTTTTTGTTGGGACTGCACACACTTCACTGGGGTGACTTCACTGGCAATGGCTTTTTTCATTACTACAGCTCAATTTTCCATATTTTTGCAGCAAAATATTTACAGGAGCACCTCGCTCCTTCACCCGGGGTAAATGAGGGGTTAAGCAAAAGAACAGGACTGGTGATGAATTAATTTGATTATGCAGGTATTGCACAATCCAGAGGATTCCAAATCCCAAACCTTAACAAAAGTCACTCTCTCTCTGGAGTTACAAACCTTATGGGCTGACTGCCTACATCTGCATGTGCTGCTGCGTTTCACGCCTCGAGTACAGCCCTTAAACTCAGCCGCCAGGCCGCCTTGCAGACCTACACAAAGGCCTGCCTTTCCTCAAGTTTGCTCATCAGATCACAGAAGAAACACTAGACCTCAGGATTTGATGCGGGCACCTTTGAACTAGGGCTAGGGTGACAACCAATTTGTTTAATAGTTAATTATTGATATTATTATTGATACTGTTGTTATTAATAATAACAATAATAATAGTGATAGATAGATAGATAGATAGATAGATAGATAGATAGATACAGTAGACAGATAGACATTGATCTTGAAGAAAATTTACGATGACTAATTAATTATAATAATATAATAATGAATTATGATAATAATAAAGAAATCCATTGTACAATTCTATATTTCATTTAGCATGTTTAGGTTTCCTTTATCGCTCACATATCTTATCGTTCAGTCTTCCTGCGTAGCCTGGGGCTAAAAGCTGTGATTAATTTATTAAATGACTTCTTTCTCAACTATGTTAATTGGCAAGCCATCCACCGCAATATGAAAAATCTTTTCTGTGATGTCTTTTGCTTGACATAGGTCAGCCTTTTACTCCAAAATACGCAAATGATCCCTTAAGCTTGTTGTGTTGCCTGAAAAGGGGAAACTCTTCTCACATTGTTCTCAGGTAGCTTTTTAATTTTGGTCCCCAGACTTATCAAAATACTGCCACACTTCTGAAGGCATTTTACGGCCACTCACTGCGGTGCTCACAACGTGAGCGCGTCCGGAAATAAAACCAGGACTGAAGCTGTCAGATAGGATGCAGCACAGACCGCTTAAGGCTGTTACTTATCATTTCACACGTGTTAACAATAATTATCTAAAAATCGATAAGTATTCCCGGCCCTAATTTGCACACAAACAGAAACACTCTTCTGCTGTCTCTGATTACCAGAAGTTCTAGTGTTTACAAGAATGTGATTGATGGAGTTTGCAGCTAACAGTAAAATGTGTAGCTAAATTCTTCCTGTTTTTTTCTGACCTTTGACCTAAACTATATATATATATATATATATATATATAAAAAGTTATTAATGAGTAACACCTAATGTTCTAGCAGAAGTCTGATTTCAGGTGGACCCAAGGTCTCTAACTCCATCAGAGCCCTTACATGAGGGGCGTTCAATCTTATCCGCAAAGGGCCGGTGTGCTTGCGGTTTTTCTCTGCAACTTCCTAATTAGATCACTCGTTAGAGGACTGATTGGCTGAAGAGTCCTCACACCTGGGTTTGAGCACCTGACCTACAGGTTACCCCAAAATCCAGCATACACACTGACCCTTTGCAGATAAGATTGGCCACCCCTGCCTTAGATGATATTACAGAGTGGATCATTATGTCCTAATAACTTGCGCATTTCCAAGTATATAAGATAATTAACTGCAATACGATAATGTGAGGAAGTAGAACCATCCGTGTGTTCCCTTTTATCTTCTACCTCTGGCTGGAAACACCTTTGAAATGAGATTGCTAACAAACTGCTCCTCCATGCACGTTTCGTTGAGAGTCACACTGAAGTGCACTCTGAGGTCACTCTCTGCGGCTGACGGAGGGGACGCAGGCGACCTAAAAAAACCCCACGGATCAGTGCAGCCAGAAGTGTGTGAGTGCATGGAATTATCCTGAGGAGGAATGAGTGCAATGACCTCTCCACTCCCACTGCACTGCTCCGGGGGGGGGGGTCATTTTGGGATAAACTTCTTAATCAAATTCCTGTCAAGGTTCTACTCCCTTAGGAAATACGGCTGTCAATGTCTTTCAGAGGTAAGGCCTCAAATAAACAATGACTACACATGGGAGAAAAGATATTCAAGTTTTATATATATGCTGCAAGGACTGAAACGCGGAGTAAATGACTGTCTGATGTTGACTGATGGGATTTCAACGTGTCATAAGGTGAAAACTGTGACGACCTGCAAACTGCAACGCAATGCACCTTCTCTGTGATCATATTTAGGGAACTGGCATGTGCACATGGTGAAGAGAGGTGAGGATCACGTAGAATAATGCAGTGCTATCAGCAACAAATATAACAACATTATTATTATTATTATTATTACTCTTAGGCATATTATTATTGTTCCCATTATATAGGATGCCACTACTAATAATGAACATTTGTCTACCAGTATAGTTTTTATATACATTCCTCTAATAAAAACATTAATCAACGTTAAAGTGACCATGCTACATTCATGTCACAAAACCAATTATAAACTCTTTTACTCGGCCAGAAAAAGCAGTTGGGCATCCTACTAAACGCTGATTTTTCAAATAATTATATTATAAAATAAATGCAAATATATAACAAAAAAAAAGAATAAATACATAGGTAAGTAGATGGGTACTTACAGCGTCTCGGTGCTGGGAGGGAAGGCAGGCAGCACGTCTATGTCGACGCACGAAACGGTGCGGCTCTTCCACTCGGAACACTCGCAAATCAGGGGACAAGTTTCGAAATGCCCCAAAGCGCCGATTGGGGACCCGATAAGGAGAAGAAGCACAGGTGCAATACATTGCATTGCTATGTTGCTATTTTTCCCCCCGTGGTATTTAAGCAAACTGCAATTACGGTAAATATTTGAGTAAGCAGCAGCTGTGCGATTAAAATTCCTACGTGTCAATATTCCGAATGATGCAGGAACCAGTCTGTCGTTCGTCCTCACCTGGTCCTTGGTGAAAATTGATGCTGGGAGCGCTTTTTTGTCACACAAACTACTTCTGTCCTTTTTTTCCATGCGTTTCGTTCAATCACACGCACCTTGCTCTTATTGGCTGTCGACTTTATACTTGAGGGATGTAAGATGATTTGGGAAACTTTGCGGTCTGGCTGGGTACAGGAGCCGTAAAGTTGAGGTTTGAGGCTCCCTTGTGTCAGCGACTGGAACTGACAGTTTTACGAATTATGGCGCTTTTTCCACTTCTGCGCTTTGCACCTTGTTAATGGAAAATTCCCGATAAAAATGTTCTTGTTATATATAGAATGTCATTGCCACAATCACATCTTATGACAATTCATTTTTCATGTTCTCAAAGCCCGCGACCTTGTATATAGGACAAGAGGTATAGAAGATGAATGAATTAATGGAAGTTGTCAACGCATTAGATTATAGTAAAACGCCCCTTTTTATTTCGTACGTCCGATACATCTCGTAAATAAATATAAAGCTGCATTATATTTTCATAGTTTCAAGCAAGTTTATTTTGTAGAAATAATTAAAAGATTTATTGAGATAAACAAACTACACAGCAGTAATAATAAAGATGATAAATTCCCGGAAACACAAATGCATAATTCCTTACTTTTGTTGTGCTGTAAGAAACTAAATAAGCCTATTTTTTACGTTCATGGAAAACATTAATATGCATTTCAATTATTGGCTGATTGCAATATTAACATTTTCATATTTGAACTTATACTAATGATGTTTCTTTAGTTAATAAATAGAAGGTGAACTCTGGTCAAAACAGAAACCGTTGATGACAAATCCAGACCATGTCAAATGTCCAAAGACCACAATCAAAAACATTTAATAAGGTTCGCTGTACCATCTGGGATGTCCTCTAGGGGCAGAACATTACAAATACTTAAAATGCCTTCTTTTAAAATCCGATGATATCTGGAGGGTGAATTCAGGCAATGTGGGACACTCCTAGGTAGAGACTTTGTGAAACTATATCAAACGTTTACTGTCTCTAGTCGGGGTACCATAAATAGTTGCGGGTGTTTTTAACATTTTTGCGTTGAAATATCATCGTTCATAAGCCAAACCCCAAAACAGATGACTCGCACAAACATTTCAATACATTATAAATGTACTTTATACTTTGTGAACAGGGTGAGAGGAATTAGCCATAATCCTTCCTGCTATTTTCAAAGACCTGGACTCGTACAGGTCCTGTAAAGGTGGAAGATCGCGCTGTAGTCTGCTCTTGTCCTTGGCAGTGGCAGCAGGGTACTGTACCAGACGGTCATGGAGGTGGTGAGGATGGATTCAATGATGGCAGTGTAGAAGTGCACCATGTATTGTATTGGTGTTCTAATATTTTAAAGGCTCTGTGATGGACACGCATCCTGTCCCATTTCTTCCTCATGGACTCTGGGACAGACTACCAGCTCACCATGACCTTGTACAAGTAGTCGTGGAAAATGGCTGCACAGAATGTTTAAATCTCACCATAACATTGCAAGCAGGGTTGCCACCTATCACGCATATTGCGTGACATTCACGTTTTCAGACCCTCGCGCTATATTATTCCATTATAAACCTAAAATATAATCACTAAAAGCGCTGGGACAGTTTACAAAACCTACAGACTATTTACAAGATTGAACATCTCTTATATACATGTAAATGTGTGTGCAGGCTTGTCTCGAACTGAAAATCTCACTCCAGCCAGCTGACCAGAGCTGGTAAATCTCTATGACACTATACTTAAGTACAGTATTATTTGGGCTTAAATTAGTGTGTCCACTTAACACAAAAATATGAACATTTCATTAGTGTAATTTAAATATATTGCTTAACCTCAATAAAATAGTCCCCCATAGACCTTGAATCAGAAACTTTCAGTAATCAATTACTGTCATGTTAAACAAATTGGAGAAGAGTGGAAGAAAATTAGACTGCATTTTCTGATCCCTAAAAGCGCAGGTTTTAAAAAGGAACACCAGTTTTCCGCAGATTATTTACCATTAGGCAGAATCACCCAGTAATTTTTTTCACGGTACTTCTTCGTACAGTTAACCCATTTTATTGGGCGGGGTGTCTGGCGCGTAGCGAATCCGGCAAATTTAAAAGTCCCCTCGTTTCAAAAACGAAAATAACCGAGCATGTTATTAGAGAAGAGTTTGGGTGTTGTAGTTCTAAACGATCCACCACCCCCTAGAATGCGTCAGTGAAATGTCCACTACAAAACTACATATCCCAGGAACTAGTGTGGCGACTTGGGTCCTTGTCCGTTTTCCCCGATTTAGGGCGGTCAGTTCAAGTTGCCATAGCAGGGAAAAGGAAGTGCCATCATAGATACAATACAAAGCAGCAGTATTACAGCTGGTTAGTTTGCGATTTATATATTTTTTGACGGTAAGAGTCACTGCGTCGTTGGTGTTCTAGTAACATTATTTATTAATTAGTATATAGGGAAAGCGTAAACGGTAAGGTAGTTTATAAGGCTTCTAGCTGATGTAGTAGTTAAACAGTTTGCAGAAAGCTCCATAAAGATGTGCCATTGTAAGTGAAAGGTGCAGGGAATCGTCAGCCTGTCTGTAAATCCACAAACGTGTCAGTGGCAAAACGATTTGACTGAGAAAAAAATACTATGTATGTTGCGTGTTTTTAAATATAAAAATGAATTTTGATCGAAATGTCTGTTAGAATACGTCATGGTGATGACGCCTAGAACGTGTAACATCATCTTTCATTCTGATATCCGAGTTACATAGATGCGATTGAGATAAAGTCCCGTTGGGCGTGCCGATGCCAGCGGCGCCCGGACCATGGCCGAGTCCTCCAGCGAATCGGACACGTATCTTGGCTCTCGGGGAGGCCCGTCGAGGGGGCGGGACGGGCGTCACAAACACAGGAGTACGAGGCCCAGGGGGGACGGCGACATTTCGAGGAAGATTGACACCTTGGCCGACACTTTAGAGGTGAGGTGCCTGTCTGATGTAGATGGCTGCCCACATGTGATAGAGAAACTGACAGGTCAGCGAGGAGTGCTGGTGCAGACTGGCACCCTTAGATGTTGGATTAAGTGACTGGTATAATGGATAACCAGCCTTTAGCAGGTTGTCACAGAGATGGTGTGATGGTTCAAGTGGATATTCAGAAGTGGCACTTTAGGGACCGCAGTTCGCCAAACTACATTAGTTCGGACAGTGGGGGGATAGGGGAGGGAACCTATGCATGTGACACACACAGCGTCAGGAGCCGTGCTGCCGCCCTGCTGGTGGGTCTAGAGAAGTGAAGTCAAATTAACACAGTATGACGGCATTTACCCTGTGTAGTAACTCATTATGTTGTGGATGTGCTGTGAGGTTTGGAGAAGCATTTGTATAGTGAGTATAAAGTCCTGGCGATCAGACATGGACGCCATGTGACAGCCAAACAACTTGTCCTGGTATTTGGGAGTGACAGGAGTGTCACCTTGGAGGAAGGGTGGGACAGAACATCCCAGGTGTCACTTTGAAAAAAAATGAGTGACTTTAATGGCTTTTTATATCACTATGTATTTAAATCACTGCATATAACCGGTAACGCTGCCTTCTTTCCTTCGTAAGGACACCAGTAGGAATCTCCACAATGTGGATCGGATGTTGGGTCAGTACAGGCAGCACACAGACAACCAAGCCAAAGCCATGGCGGCAGTAAGTATGGCGATAAGTCCAGCGCCTGCTTTTTCAGTGCAGCCTGACACCAGCCTGACAGTGCCGCGTTCCCCTTCTCACAGCTGAGGGGGGACCTGGAGGACTCCATCCAGCAGCTACGGAGCCAGCGGTCGCGGGGGGCGGCCTCCACCCACAGCCCCTCCCCATCCACAATGCACACCAGCGACTTGGAGGCAGGCTACAGCTCCGGTGAGGGGGTGTGGTCAGGGGGGTGGAGCCATGCGATCATGTTGTGCTATGTATGCGGTGGGTTCACACCATATGACATGCGTGGGCCACAATGCACGAGTTAAGGTGTCAGATTGGTGAACACTGCTGTACTGTCTGTAAAGTGATTACCCACACTGAATATACCCATGAGTATTAATGAGAAAAACATAAAATCGCTTCAGAGGAAACCATCATCCATGGGTGTGATGGGACTCCTCTGTCTATGAGGGGGGGTTCTACATGTAAATATATGGCCACCCTTCCCCGCACCAACTCAGCAGTTTCTAGCTGAAAATCCTAGCCAAAGAAACCCCTTTTCGTTAATCACAAGGCGTGTCACAAGGTCAGTGTTATGTGACCTCTTGGAGCCAAACTTTGTCTTTGGGGAAAATGTCGTCCATGGGCATCAGTAAAGACACTCTGTGATGGTCTGTGTTGAGAGTTTTTGGAGAATGAAAACGTATGCATTATTTAGGACTGACATGCTGCGGGTACTCCTTTCAGTTTCACAAACATCGCGTTAATGGTATCTCCGCCAGGCTCCTGCAGCTTCTTAGTGTTGCAGTCGTGCACTGTTCTCCTTCCATAATCCAGACAGCACCCCAAGGTGCTCAACCTTAATTTCAGCCCATTTCATGCATGATGGGCAGCGGTTGACTTTGTGTTGCTTGCGTGTGATGCTCAAGCACTGTCTTCTTAACCAGCTGGGGCGTTTCATTCCATCTCTCTAAAAGACACGCATTGTTTTCATGGCTGTGATGGAAACCTGCACTGCTCTTTACCTTAAGCAAGGGCTTCAGTGAAGTGAGACCAAGCACGGCTAAGTTTATTTAAGATTCTTGTTGCTATAGAAACAATAGTTTATTCATCTTATCATTTTTACTTTGTGTGCAGGTCAGAATCAGATGTTTATTCAGTATAGTTAATTGGTAAGTCTTTTGTGTATAATGAAAGTGTGACATTTTAATAGCTAAATGATACAAACTAATCAACAACAAATG
This sequence comes from Isichthys henryi, assembly GCA_026776945.1. NCBI lineage: Eukaryota > Metazoa > Chordata > Actinopteri > Osteoglossiformes > Mormyridae > Isichthys > Isichthys henryi. The sequence goes on from JAODJX010000041.1 coordinate 12,790,817, forward strand.
AGAGCAGTCAGTGATGAATGGCATCTGGGGTTAGATGTTATCGGAGTGCATTGACTTTAATGTACATATCTTGCACGATATTCAATGCAAAGAGCTAAAACGTGTAGCTTGAATAAATATATAGAACTGTTAAAGAATTACATTGTAACTGGCCCAAAATAGAACCACAGAATGAACGTAAAAGACCATAAGCTGATGACGTACGTTGGGTGGTGGATGGATTTGAAGCTAACGGTGCTTCTCAAACTTGGTACGGTCCTTGAAAAAGGACCCTTAAAGCCCTTTGCTTTTTCTGTCGAGTGTTGTGCTAGAAAACGTATTCCTTCTGAAGAGGTTTTTTTTTTTTGGTTACTTTCTCTGGCGTTTGGCTGTGTGGCGCTGAAGTTTGGTGGAGCACATTTCATGTTTTCTCGCAGCAGTCTTGAGGGGCGTTGTGCTTAAAAACGCTGAATGATGAATACAGGATGCCGAATACATGCATTTTCTCTGACTGAACTGCTCGTAAGGGGATATCTGTTCATCAGCGGTTAATAGAAATGATTAATTGCATTTGGAGCCGCGGGTCAGGAGGCATGTACCAGTTAGCGTTTACTTGTGCTCACGCAGAAGGTCATCGCTACCTCCCAACCTCCCCTTTGAGGCACCATGGTGGTCCGGAGTCCGCGGCGAGGAGACGGTCCCGGTCGGCCTCCGTGCGATTCAGGGACCCCGGGCATCAGGATGTGAGTGTCGCTTCCTGGCTGTGTAGCTGCCTTGGCTTCAGTACACTGCACATGGGGACTCGGTGCGGTCAGGTTCCACCTTGACCAGGCTGTTCCATGTTAGGGTTGGTTCTCTATGCTGGCTGCCACAACACTGCAGTGTTACCCCTTTGACTGAACAGGGCGGGTCTGCCTTACAGCCTAGTAAGATAATTGTACCAAACCTCTTCCTAGACGCTTACCGCTGTACCGCTGTGTTTGTGGCTCCTAACCTGCTCATCACGCCAGGCCAATTAGTAACAATCAACCTGTTATTTGGTCACAGGCTCTCATGATTTTTGATGCACTTTGGATGATGGTGTGAGCAGTTTGGGCCTGTAATTAAACTGGTGTTTATGACGGTGGATTAATTTAATCCTACTCATTTTGTTGCATAACCACTGTCTTTGCCCGTATAGCATGGGGATTCCTGCTCTGTGTACCTGGAGTTTTGAATGTTATTGAGACTCTGCACAATTCTCTCGAGGGTACAACTGCAGGCCCCTCTGCGACCTTATGGTCTGAGCTTGGCTTTTCTAAATGGCTACCTGTTGTCTTGACATTTCCTCTGGCGCTAGTGGACTTATCTCCCATCCCACCCAGATCCACAGCCTGCACCAGTCTCTCAGGGACTTGCGGTGTGACCAGATGCATCTTGGGGAGGATGTGGACAGGGAGATCTTGCGACGGAACAGGTGAGGCTCTTGGAGGGCGGGGCCATGTCCTCATTGTCCCGCCCCAGCAGTATGCTTTATAGCAGTGGGGGGGGCACAACCAGTCCATGTTTTTGCTCCCTCTCTGCTCCTTGCCAGACATTTCACAATTTTGCTCTTCACCAGGGGCTGGGAGGGAGCAAAAATACGTTATGTCCGTAGGTCCTTAAAGACCAGATAGGGAAATGCTGCTTTAAAGGGTATAATAGCTTTTCTATATAGTTACTCATGGGATGCATTTTCACATGATGCTCTTCCTGACATTACATTTTATACATTAATAACACGAGCACAATTCTCAAAGGTCTGATCTGGAGACCAGGAAGACCCTAGAAGCTCTGTCTGACCAGCTGCGTACCTCTCAGAGGGACGAATCGGTGAGTGTGTGCAGGGGCCGTGGGGGGTGATCTGTCACGGTGCCTGTGTGGCACTCGCCTCGCTCGGGGACCTGAACTCAGAGTGAGCTGCCCTGCGCCGTGCGTCCTGGGGCTCTGCTTATCCGGTGAAGCTGCTTCGTCATTCACATGCTCTCATTTTCCGAGCTATAAAATAAATATGTGAAGGAAATTGTTTAATTTATGGAGCAAATTTAATTAATTATGCAAGATCCTGATCCAGATGATCCACCAGAGGCTGAGACCCCGACAGGATAAAAGCTGAACTTGTTTTTATTAATAATAAATAACTTAAAATACTAAATGTATTGGAATATGTATGTGTTTTTTTTCTCTTGCTCATACTAAAATTCATGGTGTTAACGCCCCTAATCGTAATGGCGATTATTATATCGAAGGCACGGTTTTAGTCTTGCTGCGTATTGGTTGTGGAGCGCCGGTTTCCTTGTGCTCATGTTCGGTGTGCCTTGCTTTTATCACGACCACCTCTAGGTGTCATCGCGGGTGGAGCGGCGTCTACTGGAGATGGAGAGGGAGATGCGCTCGAGCCGGCAGGCACTGGAGGGGCGTCCGGAGCCCCGGGGGAAGGTGTCACCTGAGCTGCAGGAGGTGCGCCTCCCCCTCACACCCCCCACCATGGACTGTACAGTCCAGCCCTACCCTCTAGTACCTGCACACCTGGCACGCCCGTGCAGTATTAATGTCGGTGTGCACCTGCGGCCTTTCATTTTCTCAAGTTGCAGTGCCATATGGACAGAGAGCCGCATTTGTTAAAAGCTGACAGGACATACATTTCATGGGGCTGATAAACATTATTTGTGTAATAGGTTCAGCTTCAGAGAGATTTTCCGTAGTCGAGCGTCATACCACAAGGGGGCAGTGTTCCCACATTGAGTTTGGTGGCGGGTTCCTCATCCCCCGCTGCCGTGAAAGATAAATGGTGACAAATTTGCATTTGTAATGTTTGAACTGCACTAATGAGGAGACAAAGTGCAGTCAGTGCTGCGGCAAAGCGTCCTCTAGCCACATCCCGGCGTCCGTGCGCTTCCTCCGTGTCCGTCGTGGGACGACGGCGAGATATCCGGGATGGAGGGTAGCTTTAACGTCCCTTTAGGTCGGTAGGAAAGGGGCGGGGCTTCTTCCTGAGACCGGGAGCTTTCAGGGTATCAGCAGCAGCCGCGTCACTGACCGGTGTCGCGCCCAGGCCAGTTCCTCTACAGGATAAGTTTCTGATTTATGCTGTTTCCACCCATCACCTTGCAAACACCCCTTTCAGCCTCCATTTCAGACCTGCATTCTATGTTCAGAGGATGTTTGTATGTGGGTCAGTAACGGAAGGTGTATGGAAGTAAACAGTAAATGTGCACATCGCCAGCTCATCAATGTCCTGAGTGAGGATTCACAGCTGTCCGGATCTGATGGCAGGTGCTGAAGAAGAGAGAGGAGGAGGAGGAGGCCATGAAGAATCGACTCCTGAAATCGGAACGTGAGCGAAGCAAGGTAGAAACGTGTGTGAATGCCCGGGTGCGCCCCCTGGAGGGAGCCAGGAGGAAAACGGGGGCAGCACCAGGTGGGGTGGTATTTAACCTGGCAGTGTGCGCGTCCTGCTATCACTGGGGTGGGGAAGCACGTAGGAGACAAAGAGAAACAAGCCAGCGCACGATTTTGTGCAGTCATTAAAAAAAGAAAAACCGCGTGACAAACGCATGGGAGGAAGTCAGAGGTGTCGAAATGAGATGAGAGACGCGGGGCCGGGATGCCGCCTGCAATCCTGCTTCGGGCGCCAGCGAGCACAGAAGCTCGAGATCTGCTGGCAGATACGATAACTAAAAATAATGCACTCAAAACAGAAAATCATTAAGAACAAACGGTTTCATAATTCAGCCAAAGTATGACAAATAGACCCAGTGGATATTGTTATTTATCCATATATAAATGGAAAATAAACTGAAAAATAGCTTTGTCTGATGATTAAACATTTCTAAAGAGTTCAAATTACGGAGAAGCAGCCCAATAAACTAATTCTCACTTTTAGGCAACATGAGGATGAATACGAGATTAGATAAACGTGTAGATCAGTTATGACTACATGGGCGAAATAACTTCTTGAATTAATGGGGTTTCTGCTGTAATATCACTGCTGGCTTCATCTACCGCCTATGGAGGCTTCATTCACATATGCCAGTTTTAAGTAATTTTTCTCCTGGGAGAAGAATAATCCCTCGTTAACATGGGCATTGTAATGAATTGTGTGCCATGATGGAAAGTCTCTCAGTAATACTGTAGTGCGGACAGGTATTTATAGACATGTATTACAGTTTTTTTATGAAAGGGGGGGGTCTTCTCCAGGCTTTCAAACATTACACACAACACACATGTCAGACATTCAGTACTTATGTTTTTTTCTTGAGCTAAAGTGGTTTACATAGTTTCCCCCCATATCTATACTTGTGTTAAGGGCAACGAAAGTGCAATACTGCCACTACTCTCAGTAAAGACCAGCACACTTACCACTGTACAAAGTGGTATTTGTATGTGCCAACTCACTTAAGGACAAGGAGGTATTGCAGTTCTGCGGAGAAACGTAATCAATTTAATGGTCATGGTGCTATTAAAAGAGAGAGAGAGAGCATACTAGTGTTCTGTGCAACATTCCAAGGCCACTGAGAGATGCTTTATTGACAGAAAGAAAATGGAGTAGATTATTGTGAACACAAGCTACGAGGAGAAAAATTGTTTGAGAGAATCTCAGATCTATATCCAGATGTGATGCCTCGGAGCCCTCGACACGTGAATGAGGCATTTGAGGTGGAAACGTCAAGGGATAGTATGAGTCTTTTTGAATCCTCCATCAAAGAACTGTTTGGCTGCGATGACTGCTGCGTGAAAGTCTGAGATTTATGGCCATGCTGACCCGCATGATGCTGACACCTGCCTACTGCCCTTATTAGAATCGAGGGAACGATGGTTCCAAGACTGCGGCCCAAAACGCAGTGATTCAATCTCAAACTCTGTGATTGTTGGGTGGAATCCGCCCACTGCACCTTAACGGATACCCAGCGTTCATTGTAACAAATGTAATTCTTTGTCACAAAGAAATCGTATTGAAATCAAAACTGTAAGAGTGTGAACACTGCAGGGAGTGGGTGAGGCTGCAGTGATTCTCCTCTGGGCACTGTTCAGAGCACTTTGGGAAGCGGCCCGATAACAGTGCAGCGACCGTGTCGTCAGTCGGATCAAAGCTCTAGGTGGAGTGTAAGGTACCGATTACAGGAACAGTTCTGATTCTGCCATCTCCGCTTTCCATCCAACGATCGGCTAATTAAAGTGTATGGATGTTTTCTGAGTTATGTTACAGTTGAACTTATTCTCTGTTTATCAGAGCGAGAATAAAATCTTTTTGTCATGTTTTTGTTAGACTTAACAAGGGTCTGAATAATGAGGATGGGTTCTGCAGCATAATGTTTTTTTTGGTGGTTTTTTTCATACTATTAATTCTGCAATTTTTCTCATTTAAACTGGCGAATATTCTTATTAAAGCGATTTTGCTGAATTACCTTCCTCGAGAGTGAGACAGGAGCGCCACATAACTTTCCCATAGTTAGAATGGCTCCTGTTTCATAACGAGAGCTCGTGTTGGCAGTATGTAGTATGTAGTATGCTTTGCTTTCTGGAACTTTCCAGAATTTTTTTTTTCCCCGAATATTTTAAATCCATGTTTGGTTGATTCCGTGGATGCGGAACCTGCGGATATGGATGACAGACTTTTATCAGCTTGGACCATGTTCTCTTCCTCTGATCTCCTCTTTGTCTCCTTCAGAGGAGTGTAACATCAAGCCGGAGCGCTACTCCACCTTGAACAGCGGGTCTTCCTTCCATCCCTGTGACGTGTTCATGTTATTGTACTCCCAGTGTGATATCGGACGAGACGGCTATCGATCTAGAAGTTTCCCTCTCAGTATGGGGCTCGTGTTGGTCGTCTTTTTGTGTATATGAACACGCACACTGACGTGTACTCCTGTTTTGCCAGCTACATCGGACTCTTAGTGAATTTTAAGTGCCCGCCGCAGCGGTATTCTCAGCTTTTAAATGGAACGGAAGGTGCTACACAACCAAACACGTGGAGGCACTCTCACAGCTCTCCTGCCCCTAAACCAAGAACCGCAGAACTGATGGGGTTGCCGGGAGGTCAGCGTTCAGGTGTCCTGGTGGCTCTGCCTCCGTTATGGATATGTCGGCCTGATGCTGCGTTCCTGACAGGTGGAGCTGGAGCTGGAAAGGTCCAGAAGGCAACTGGACAAGTCAGAGGGCAGCCGGGATGCTCTGCTCCTTCAGGTAGGCCAAACGAAGGGCTGGCCAAAGAGTGGCAGGCCCCATACACTGGTGTGTTTCCCTTAAATTAGCATCTTACCCTTAGCTTACCAGGCAGGCATATAGCCGTATCGTGAAATGGGTTTGAACCTCCCCTGAACTTGGCCTGTTATCAGGTAAATTTCAGTGTTCCAGTAAGCCTGTCCATCTGTCTGTCCCTCTTCTGCTCCAATTACCTACAGTTAATCAGGCTATTAAATGATGTGTTACAACTTCGTAGCTCTTCGGGACTGACAGGTGAAGAGGGACTCTATAGGGTATTATCTAAGGTCCTGGTACATATTAGTATTTCTCCATGTGGAGATATCTTACCTGCCTATACAGGCTCTCATCATCGCCGCAAAGCCGTTAATTAAACAACACCCCATTTACATTTCCTGATGCTGGGAAATGCAATGGCCATGGAAGAAGGATGCGAGTCATTTCACTGTGATGCCTCTTGCTATGAAGCTACGGGCCTGGGCTAATTTAAATGAAAATGAACGTATTAGAGGTATACAGCAGCCGGTGTAAATCAGCATAATCTATGAAGCACACCAGCTATGTTTCATTAACAAAAAAAATCCTATTAAAATTTCCTTGGTGTGTTTCTGCGAACGTTGTGAGTGCCAAATTAATGTAAAGATACATGAAATATTGCAGTGCACGGATTCTCTGATGGGTCACGCTGGCTTTCCATGGGAGTTAAATCCAACCTCATGCTAAATGGCTAGCATGGTTAGCATCCTTCTTCCGCTGAACACTCCCCTCTGTAACGTCCTGTGCCGGGGGCATTGCCGACAGGCCGCTGCAGGGGGTCCCGCAGCACGCCACCCACCCGCGGCACTGCCGCGCCTCCATCTGCCGATTCCTCCCAGGGGTGGGGATGCTTCCAGCGCGGGGGGAGGAGGGGGGGGGAGGAATCCTAGGCTTAGGGTGTGACTCCAGCTTTTTAAAGTCTGAGATATATAGGAATTCGCGGGGTGTACGGTAAAGCCAGCCATCTGCTCTCAAGCCCTGGAACCTCTGTGACAGTATCACTCACTTTATTAGCTTGGAGTATCTTCCTAGGCTTTGAGAATGTGGAAAGAACAGGATGGTGAGAGGGGTTTAACACCAGCCCTGTGTGTGTGTGTGTGTGTGTGTGTGTGTGTGTGTGTGTGTGTGTGTGTGTGTGTCAGGTGGAGGAGCTGCGTCTCCAGCAAGCACGGACTGAGAAGCAGAGCACGGAGGTGCAGCTGCAGGCGTTGCGGCTCCTCTCTGAGCAGCAGAGCACAGCTGATGGTGGAGATCTCTCCCGAGGCTTGTGTGAGTCTCCTGTGCATTTGAGCGCCTACTTAACACAGCTATGTGCACCATCTCTCGCCTGAACAATCCCCTGTAGATCAGCATTTGCCCAAACACGCTCCTTTAGAGCGGCACTCACCCGAAAGCGGCCCTGTGGGGCGGCACTCACCCGAAAGCGGCCCTGTGGGGCGGCACTCACCCGAAAGCGGCCCTGTGGGGCGGCACTCACCCGAACGTGGCCCTGTGGGGCGGCGCTCACCTGAACACACCTGACATTCAACCAGAACAAATATCTCTAAATTTCTGCTCTTTCCTGGAAACACTCCTGCTTGCCGCAAAATTGAATTTTGCTAGAAATATGATCATGTAATATGTTTGTGTTTGTTTTTACTATAAAAGGAAGCTATAACAAAGAGAGAGGTTTTCATGAGTGATATAATTAGTCTTCTCCTGGAGTGTGCAATTTCACACTTTCCCATCCTGTGAGTATTTTATCAAAGTACACTTTCCTTCAGTCTGAACACAGAACCTTTGAGGGAAGCTGTGATGTGCAGCTGTGATTCTGGATGAGGTAGATAGTTCCCTCTCTTTGCCTGGGTCCTGTCAGCACCCCATCCTGTTTCCTGCAGGATCCAGTCATATGACGTTTTCTTTTTCCTATGTAGGACAGCGTCTGCTGACAAACAGAATGGGCTTAATGTGGTCTTTGGATGGATTTCTGCTGTAATCACGAACTTCTGGGCCCGTGTGACGATGTCACGGCACTGCGTGACTGTTAGGGATGTCATACGCTGCAGTCACAGGTGCTCCTGACTTGAGCAGACGTGGTACTGTTGTCTCCCCACCCCCCCACCCCCGACAGTGGAGCATGAGGTGCAGGAGCTCCGTAGGCAGCTGGCTGGTGGTGGACCCCTGAGAGAAGTAGAGGAGCTAAGGAGGACTGTGGAGCGCAAGGAGAGGGAGCGGACCCAGCTGTCTATGCGAGTGGAGGTGAAGCTGCGCACTGTGTGTGTGTGTGTGTGTGTGTGTGTGTGAGAGATCCTGCCCTCTGTGTGGGTGTCCACATGTGTGATCCCGCCCTCTGTGTGTGTGTGTGTTTGTGTGCGTGAGACATCCTGCCCTTTGCGTGTGTGTGTGTGTGTGTGTGAGAGATCCTGCCCTTTGCGTGTGTGTGTGTGTGAGAGAG
>JAODJX010000041.1:12811865-12827448 GCA_026776945.1 Isichthys henryi
GCATTACCGCTATTAGCCAGTTAGTAGTGAATCCAGGCCCGTTGTCATTTTAGAAAATAAGCAGTTTTTCGCCTGTTTCGAGTTCCTAAATAAGTGGTGTGTCAAAGGCAGTAATTTGGAAAGGATGTCAGGCACCTGCTAGAGGTGTACTGCTGCTCCTCAGTCATAGAGCTGTCATTTTAATGATCTGCTGAGGGCTGCCCTGGAACGATCGATGGAAGCAATTTTTCCTTCTTGGTGTTTTTAATTGAAAATTCAGGCTGTATCAGCATTAGGACTGCATGAATATTTAATGGAAACAGGCTCCATTATTCAGAAAATAAATTATTTTTTGAGAATTAATATTTCTCTTTTGAAATGGATTTTACACTCATATGTAGTCTGGGAAAATGTGTGCTGAGTACTGTTGCGTGTATTTTTCATTTGACATTGTTAAGTGTGTCGTTTTGTTTGAGCGTCACCCTGTTGATTTTGCTTTGTGATTATTTAAAAGCAAATCTGTAAAAGTCATCACATAGTTTAGAGAATTAGTTAAATTTACCCTGGGTCTGTGAGGCGAGTATTGACACATTTAATTTGATCACTTGTAAACCACAGCATGGGGCTCAGCTGAAAGAGTGACGCTTTGATATTGTTTTGTCAGGCAATCTCCTTGAACCCTGGCCTTCAAAAGGACCCCCACCGCTGGCTGGCTGAGACCAAGGTGTGCTCCCCTCCCCCACAGTCACTGGTATCAACCCTTAACTGAGCTTCTTCCTACCAACCGCCTGTATCTCACAGACATTGAGGCTTCTGTGAGCTTTTTTGATGTATGTGAAGCATTTGCCGTGCAAATAATTCACTTTTTAAACTTTTTTTAACTAAAATGTGAGAAATCAGCTTGGTACAACAATGATGAAACGAAAGTCTTCATGCAGGAGTTAGTCACGTGCAGTCATGCTTGGTGGTGGATACATGATCTTGTGTGCCGTGGCTGATTGGCGGGTCACCTGACCACGTGCGTGCACTGGGTCGCGTGACCATACTTGCCCATGCTGGTTGGCTCCAATGGGTCACCTGACCATGTATGTGCCCAGACCAGTTGACACATATGGGTCATGTGACCGTATGTGTCCGTGCTGGTTGGCTCCGACGGATCACCTGACCATGTGTGTGCTCACACTGGTTGGGACAGACCAAGCTGCAGTGGCTCCGTGAGGAGGTGAAGGAGCGCGAGGGTCGAGAAAGGAAACTGCGACTCCATCTCCAGCAAGGACGGGAGCAAATGAAGGGCCTGAAGCAGAGCAGAGAGGCAGAGAAGCACGTCCTCCTGGAGCGCGTCGCTCAGCAGGAGCGCCTCCTGCAGGGCGTTCAGGGAGAGAAGAAAGGTAGGGCCATACTTACATGTCCGCACTCATTGAGCAAATACCTTCCTTTACATGTAGTTGCCCCCTAGTGGCTGCTGTGCATATGACTGGCATGCTGCATCTGTCGTTACACACCATATAGAGGGCGTATTGTGGGTAAAACTGCATCCTCACTCATCTCCTTTTATGAGTTCTGCTTGGTTCCTCTCCATCGCTCTCTCCATCACCACCTTCCACATTTATTCTGTTTTTATCAATTGCCTCAATTATCCGTAATCTATATGTTTCTCCTCATTCTTGGAAGGACGGAGTGCAATATGTTGTTGAAAAGAACAGAAGGCCGGCTCAATCTGTGAGTGAAATGTAATCATGTGAGCCCACGCTGTGGATCCTCAAGGCAAATGTTTGTTTCTCAGAACAGAGGCTCTTTGTCAGAGTGACCATCGCAGGGGCTCATGCCGGCTGTTAATCAGTGGCTCCTGCTAAATCCACAGAGCATGTTTATAAAGTGCTATATATATATGTGTGTGCTGGTGTCAAGTGTAGCTTTGTGTGTGTTAAGTGTTCGTGGTCACAGCGCCATTTGGAAAAATGTCTTCGGGTACTTTCAGTCAGCTTTGAAGTTGCCAGCTTCTCTGAGCCTGTTCTGTCCTCTTTAAGTCCTTGGTAAGTAGCTACAGCTTCCTAGCCTGGAATCACCCATCCATCCAGCAGAGGAAGCGTATCGTGTGGGGGTGCCACTGTGGCCTGTTCAGGTTACCATAGCGGAAATGGGGCTCGGGCGGCAGGGCTGAGTTTGAGGGTGAGTTTGGGGTAGAGCTGATGTGGAGAATGAGGTCAGCATGGGGGAATTTTTCCTAGAGTCCACCCCCCCACACCAATGAAGCCCGCCCACTCTCCCCTCCTCCAGTGCCCTATGAAGCCCCTCCCCAATTTTTCTTCTTCCTCTGGATTCCGTGGCGGTTTCTCCATCTGTGTTGTCTTTCCTCTCCTTGACATTTTAACGTCCAGATCCTTCACCTTATTGAGTACACAGAATCCATTACCGCGTTCTGGCTGCCGGTCTCAGTCACGGAACGGTGATCAGGTGACACATCCGGCGGTCCAGTACGGTCACACCAAGGTCCCTCGCTCCGTTCGCCCCCTGAGTTGGTCCCGGGACACCAATTTCAAATTCAGTACCGGGATAAATGTACTTCACCTTTGCCTGTATCTTTGAGCACCTTGTCCACCTCCATTCTCTCTCTTTAACATTGTGACAGTGGAAAGTTCCGGAAGTCCCCATCGAGACTCTCAGGCAGGCCCTTCTTGCCCACGATGGGACAGAATGGGAGGTCTCCAGATTAAAGGACTTGCTTCAGTGGCTTCCGCTGAGGATTTGATTAAATTAGCATTATGGCCGAGGATTGGCGTAAAGGTGGGATCGCGGGCCATGGGCTGGCGCTCGTTGAGGCGGATTGAACCCATCTGATGTCTGTGACGAGAGGCACACCTGTTTAGGTATTCCCAGTGCTCTCGCGGCCTGGATCAATGGGCAATCTCAATACAAATGAGTCCACATAAGATTGCCCTTTTCCTGATTGAATATCGAATGTGGGAGTCTTCCTGTTCGTCTCTTTCTTTCATTTCCCCCTCTCTTCCTTGAAGTCTGTCTCGACGGTACAAAGGGAGCGAGAAAGCACAGTAAATAACCATTCATTCCTTTTCAGCCCCACCTGAAAGGCTTTCAGCCAGCGCCCCGTTTGATCAACACAAGCCCTAAATGCGCTAGCTTCGTCTTCAGACCTCCGGGAGATAGAGCCGGAGAAATGAGGCGCGGACTGGGCGCCGCAAAGGCTGAATGCCGCATGTTTGTTTTCAGTTGCAGGGTATTCATCCGTCAGAGGGTGCAATGTCTGCTTCCCGCACGGCCGCGAGGCTGCTGCTCTCGCTGTCTCTCCACGAGTAATACACCTTCATCTGTACAGTCGCTTTCTACATGATCGATTGCCTGCAACACAAACGGTTTGTCTTGTACGAGTCTATCCTCGGTGTTTACCTGCTGGCGACGGGGTATATGCTGACCTGAAGGCCGTCTAAGCTTTCGTTTGTAGTGCGCTGTTTCAGTGTAAAGCCGCACTGCGCACCCCCACACGTGCTCAGATGGGCTTTGGGAGGAAGGCCCGTCTGCCCGTCTGCCCAGACTCTGCAGGCTTTAACTTTAGTTGAGGAGTGCGCCAGCGTATTCGCAAGCGTAGTGCTTGTGTATGATGTCTGCCGCTGCGTTGTTCACCTTACTTTCCATGCCTGTGCACGCAGCATTTCCACAGGCTGACCAGCTAACCTGAACCCATCACATCCAGACTGCATGCATGCTTCCTGTTTTGACCATTCATACATGGAATTCAGAAGTAGTCAGAATTTTTTCCTGTGATGATTAAGTACTGACTCGGTGGGTTATGGGTTTGAATCCCACTTGGGCTGCGCCTGTGTGTCTGTCAACTGAACTGGTACTGACCTCATGGACTACCCTTTAGACTTGCTTCCTCCCTGTTAATTGCTTTGATGTTTCATACATTTGTATTTTATAATAATGAGACTTAATTGATCTCTGTGGGGAAATTCTCTCGAAAATTCACCTACCCCGTCTTGCTCTCCATGACATACAGACACATATGTAGGTGAGAACAAGCTTGGCAGCGAAGGGCAGCCACCTGCAGCGGTGCCAGTGGAGCTGGGGGTTAAAGGGCCTTGCTGAAGGGCCCACAGACGTGACTGTTCTGCCGAGGCCAGGCTCGAACCGGTGACCTTCCGATCACAGGCATAGAGGCATCGCCCACTGAGCCACATGCTGTCCCCCTAAGCAGATGCCTTCCAAAGCAACATACCTTTTTACAAAAGTCAGGTCAGTCTGTCTCTGGAGCAGATGGGGGTTAAGGACCTTGCTCAAGGGCCCAATGGTGACATCACTCTGCTGAACCTGGGTTTCGAACTGGCGACCTTCTGATCACAGACACAGCATCCTTACTTGCTGAGCCCCTCCGTTCCGCCTGAAATGCTTAAAGATCGTGAAGAACTAATCAGAGAGCACAATTTTCATGTGTGCTGTGTGCCCCGCTGCTTTTTTGTACAGACCCAGGTGGATTGATATGGCTTTCTGTTGCGATCAGAAACCCTGACTGGGCCCTCAGCTGCAGGGTGGTAAGAGGCATATTCCCAGCGCCGCCCCAGTGGACATCATTTGTTTTGGTAACACTGCCACGGAATGCGGTGTCCAAATGCCTCCAGATTCTTTTTTTTTTTTTTGTTCTTAATCTCAGGAATCTCATAGCTGGCGCAGTAGAAAAGCTCTAGATTTTTAACACTTTCGTAGCGTAGCATGGCTAACAATAAAAAGCCCTAAATCCTTAAGGGCTGCACGCGGTGAATGTGCTGTTTCTCATTTTGGCTGTATGCTGGTAATACACCATGTCCTGTTGTTACACCGTTACAGTACTCGCTGGAAAACCCTGATATACCTGGGGCTTTTTTTACCAACGTCTCTGTATGAAGCATTCATCTACATGGCTCTCCTCGGGTGGATAACCAGTTGTGCAGGGAGCTCTTGTCAGGGCACGGGTCTCACTGTGATGTAGGGTTGCGTTGAAAAACGGGAGGATCGAGAGGCTGATTTTTGCAGTGCAGATGTACTCAGATACTCACTGCTGTAATGGGTTATTTTGCTATAGACTTCCTCATAACCAAACCACGCCTCTTTGCTCCTCAAATCCTCAAAAAGTGTCCTTTTATTGTGTATTAACACCTTTAGTCTTAGCGAGACTTTCTACACTGGGAGTGACTCTTGGTTGCGTACAGCCATTTCTTTCACATGGCATGTTGTGTGTTCACGGCGCACTTTTCACACTGACTGTCTGGCTCTGTGACCGGTTCAGAAATATCGGCAAGGGATAGTCAATGTTTATCGGCCCGGGACAGATGAGAAATCGATTGCTAAGGGTTTATTAAGGATAGTCAATATTTACCGCTGCGGTGCAGAGGAGGAATGGATCTGTAAGTGTTTATTAGGGAGAGTCGATATTTATCAGTTCAGGACAGAAGTGGGGCAGATCTGTAATGGTTGCTTAGGGATAATCCATATTTCCTAGTCCAAGACAGAAGTGTGACAGGATCGTCTGGGTTGGTCAGGGACCCTTGTGTAGCAGCCAAGCCTCTTTGGGGTTTACAAACTGAAACCCACGTGGTGAGTTTACCAGAGCATTGTGATATTTGTGACGCAATAATGAATATTATGTGAATATTCTGGAATTCTGATAATTTCCATTCCTGCAAGCAAACTTCTGCCAGCAAGCAAACTGTTTACTGAGCACATAATCATCCTTATAATTAGCATCGCCCAGTAACTGTTTTGAAGGACATCTGTTAGTTTTTAAGTAGCATCCACTCAAGTGGTTGTCATCACTGCGGTCACTTTTGGGCAGTTAGGGGCGGAGACTTAATGCCTCTGCTGGGACACTTTGTCGGGGCTGGAATTAATGTAGCAGGTATTTGGATGGTCGACTTAACAGGGCGGATGATGAAACTGCTGGCTTCCTCAAACGACCACACCATATCGCAGTTTGTAGGTTCAAGTAGGGTTCATAATAGGCTGCAGTGTACTGTCATTAACACAAGAGGGCGCTCTGCTTATTGCTGCATGGTAACAGGCTCCTGTTGGTGGAGCTGATGCGTTATTGGCCTTTAGCATATGAGTGAGCGTGCTGTTCCTGCTCCTGCCGTTGTTCTCCTTTAGTCCCGCCCCCTGCAGTGCCTCCGGCATCCCGCACGGCATGCTGATCGATGGTACCTGTCACTCACATGGCCTGTATATGCCTCGCTTGCCCCTGCCCGGGCTCCTCACACTCACTTTCATTAGATCGCACGTCCTTAAGGGCCGTCCTCCTCCTTGCGCATCGCCGGTCGCTCTTCCATCCCTCCCGCCTCCCACCTCACCCCACTGTTCTGCACTTGTTTTACGGGGAAATCGTTACCTGTCACGACACGTCCCCGTGATAAAGCGCGGGCCATCTGCTTATCGGCAGGTCTGACGCGGCCGTCCGTGGCACCCGTGACAGATAAAGGCATCAAAAGACCCCATCCGCCTAAACGGCGCGTCGATGGCCCGTGAGCTGGGAATCATTTTCCGGCAGAGCGGCCCGCTTCCAGCACCCCGCCCATCTTGTGCGGTGCGGCGGTGAAATTACACTTTCCGTGCAGCGATTCTTCACCGAGCCAAATGAGCACAGTTGGCAGCCTTGGGGGAAGGTGCACCTTTCTTAGTAATGTCAGAGGGGGCGGCCAGCACTTCGTGACCCAACAGGGGGCGCTGTGTGGCTCAGCAGGAACGGGCTCCCTGAAGGCTGCTGTTTCAAATCCAGAGGTCAGCAGAGTGAGGTTACTGTTAGAGCCTGCTTCCTCAAGCGCACGTCACTTTGGATAAAAGCATCTGTTACATAATAAAATGTAAATGTACCACAGTGTTGCAGATGCATTTCCTCTATATTTATTTGTTTACCTTTGATGTTGTACCGTGATTGGTTCACGCTTACGTGCTTTTGCTGATTGCTGAATGACAGAGGTGTGTCTTCTCACCCCGGGGCAGCGATCACGCCGAGGCA
This sequence comes from Isichthys henryi, assembly GCA_026776945.1. NCBI lineage: Eukaryota > Metazoa > Chordata > Actinopteri > Osteoglossiformes > Mormyridae > Isichthys > Isichthys henryi. The sequence goes on from JAODJX010000041.1 coordinate 12,818,845, forward strand.
CGTCTCTGATTGGTCACCTCATAAGCTGGCCCTTTGAAGCGATGTCGTCCGTGTCCTCAAACAACCGTGTCCCTGAGGACAGTAAGGGGACGCTGACTGTTTCACCCCTCGGTGCTGAATGGGGCGTGAATTCGATGGGACGTTATGCTTCGGTTTTCTGAGGCGTGACACGTTGCAGGCACACATTAGCGTCCCGGGGGAGCGTGTGCATCAGGGGGAGGGGGGGGGCAGAGCTCAACCCAGGTGTGTTGGGGTTTGTGTGGGGACCTGGATCAAATTTTTAGGTGCCTGGGAGGTGGGGGTGCTATTTAATGCACGACACTGAGGGAACGGTACTCTTCAACTGTACAGAAACCATTTACCAGAGTTATCACAGGTTACCAACTAAAAAGGCGTCTGGTGGAAAATGCCAGAAAATTACATCTTTCTATATTTCCAGAAACTGCCGCAGTGAAAAGCTCAGGGCCATCAGAGGTATTACTGAGGGTGTTTTCTGAGTATCATAAAATTCTCATTATATTGGGTTTTTTTTAATCTAATGAGTGCCGAGTTCAGGTTATCTTTATCATGGCAGAATTTAACCCAGTACACAGCCAGCTAAGAAATAGGCTGTGTTTTCCGAAGTCAGCATCTTCTGGAAGGTGGTCGTACAAGCGGCCCCCTCATGCGGGTCCGCGGTCCCGCAACTCTCTGGAAACCTCACGGGCGGAAGAGGCGTCTGTGGTGCCATAAGCTGCTGCCGGGGGGGAGTGAGATGTGAGAGGCGTTGGTGCATGGGCCATTGCGTCAGGCTGCCGGCGTATTGATTGGCTTCTCACTGCGGTGCATCTTTGTTTAATGGCACTCTCTAATTATAATTTTAATCGCCTTGAATTTCAAACTCTCTGGGAAAAAAAAATCCATTTTCTAAGCTGAGCCACAATATGCAGACGGTAATGGTGTCCTACTACGCAGCTGAAGACGCCGGATCGAAAGTCATTACGCTCTCGCGGTCCGCCCCCGCATCCCTGTGGGGAGTGTCGGAGTTCGGCGCCCATTTGAAGGGGGTGCCCCGTGGCGCACTGTCACCTCTGCCCAGCAGGGGGCTTGGTGGTCACAGCCTTACTCTTTATAAAGGGAAGGCTGTAGGCTTACATGCTGGGGAGGTGTGGTCCTACCAGACCGCTGGCTTTTGGGGGGAAGAGAGGAGCATCCATCTGTGACGCACACTGACACGCTGGGGTCTCCTTCCCTGTGTCCTGTGGTTTCTCACCACGACACTGGATGTACTGTGATGGATGGATGTTTGCAGTTGTGGGTCTTGGTGAATCAGTGTATATGTGAGTACTTCAGGATCTTTATAAATGGAATAATACTTTACCTATTTTCTGGGTAACATCCTTGAATGTAGCAAACATACAGGCAGTTTTCAAATGATGTACAACTTACTTAAGTAAATCCAGTTTACGCAAAAAATATTCAAGATACATAGAGTTAACTCTGTATCTTTTTATTTTTTTAATATGTGCTCTATAGTACGTATCGCTAGTGTATCTTTGGCTTGTGTGCTTTTGCTATATTGTGTCTCAGATGGTAAATCCGACTTTAAAAGTTTGACTTACGTAAGGGTTTGTGGAACAGATTACTTGCGTCATTGGCAAACTGCCTGCATCAACAGCGTTCTGAGCTTCTGCAAAGTTCTGCCCCCCCACCCCCCCCAGCCTTTTAGATACCCTTGGCTGGGTTTCCCCCTCCGCATTCAACTGACGGCAGGTTCTCATTGCAGAGCTGCTGCAGGAGATGCGCAGGAAGGACGAGGAGATGAGGAACCTACAGGTGAGCATCCCCTGTGCAGCATCCCCTGTGCAGCATCCCCTGTGCAGCATCCCCTGTGCACCATCCCCTGTGCACCATCGCCTGTGCACCATCCCCTGTGCACCATCCCCTGTGCACCATCCCCTGTGCACCATCTCCTGTGCACCATCCCCTGTGCACCATCCCCTGTGCCTGAGAGAGAGCTGCTGCCACTGTGCCCCCCACCCCCGCCCCAGCGCTCAGCTCCTTATTACCGCATCCCTCTGTCTTTGCAGGATCGAATACTGGATCTGGAAATGGTAAGAGGACCTGCGATGTTCAATGGTTTGCATGATTTTTGTAAAATACCCCGCATTACAAATGTCTGAAGCTTTATTACACTGCTTCTTACATTCAGTAGTAGGTGCCCAAGACTGTCAGATATCGGTGATTTTATTTTATGCTATGACATCATTTTATTAGGTTTCACGCATCTAAAATATTACCCAAAAAAGCTGACAGCCTCACACGCTTCACCTTTGCTCATGTCCGGAAGGTTGCTTGTTTGAATCCCGTGACTACTGAGTAATATGGCTGTCGGGCCACTGTACAAGCCCCTTAAGCCTCATAACTGCCCCCAAAGTGCCTGATAAATGACTGGCCCAACATGTCTTACCTTACTCATCACCTCACAGGAAAACCTGCCCTTAACAAGGTGACCTTTGCAGTCTGGGCACTCAGCCTTAATCTCTTATTGATCTTATTTACCTCTGAGAGAATGATTATAAAAACAGCAATAATTATATGTGGGATTGTTCAGGACAAAATACAGATCAAGATAGATAAGAGATGAACTTTAATTATGTAGAACTCACTTCAAACACACTACATATGTCTATGTACAGTTATGATATGGCATACGCCTAAAGCGTGAATTCATAACACTTACACATGTAACTAGTGTCAGAGTGTGGCCTGCCCTTAAAGTGTGGATCGAATCGGACTCCTAAGACTGGTTTGTGATGTCAGGTTGCCTGAGAGTATGCCTCGTGTAGGTATGGAGCCGGGTGCGAGACGTGCTGGGTGCTTACAGCACAATCTAATTGCAATAATAACACACCTGAGAGGCAGATTAGGCCTCCTGACTATATATATTAACGGTCCCGTTCGATCACTGCCGCTGACGTGCTATTGATCGTCAACCCTAACGGAGATCAGTTATTCTCAGCAGCTTCAACAGTAAGGGTGATTCTTTTATGAGACAGGCCTGTTTACGATCCAGAAGTTCCCCATTTTTAAAGAAAATGTTTACCCAGGAGAATTTGCGAGCGTGTCCGACCTTTAACCTCCCAATTAGCCTATCGATATTTACATCAGGTCCTGTAAATTGCAGCTTCCTGATCAAGTAAACAGCCATATCGTTTGGCCTGGCTTTCAGCTTGTGAAAGGAGCGGATTACTTCTGTAGCGTAAACGGAAAACGTGATCAGCTCAGATCAAACAGCACTTTTTACTAAAACTGGTGGACCTTACTGGTTCTGCACGGTCCCATAGATGGGAAGCGCTCGCTATTCCATGCTTTATTGGAGAGACAGCACAGCCCGGCGCTTCAGCCGGGATCAGCCGGCGTTTCTCTGTGGTGTGGCGTAACCCCATTCTTTCACATGGCTCTCACTCCCCTGGCAACGGTGACTCCATTTCTCTGGCATTCCGTCGGCTCTGGGGCTCCCCTCGTTACCGCAGCGCTCCTCAGGGATCGGTGAGCGCGCTAAAGTCACTGAGGCCTGTCAGCCGAGCGCCATTTGTCAGGCTGCATGCTGCTGGAGCGCGTGTATCAGTCTCACTCTCAACCTTCAAGATACACCTCACATCCATCTGTTCCTGCAACACCTCACCTAGCCCAGTAATATATGTATTTTAATTCCCTTTAGAGTACAAAATTAGCTCTGGATCATCTGGAATCAGTGCCTGAGAAGCTGAGTTTACTTGAAAACATCAAGGACCTTGAGGTGAGAAAAGCAGCGGCTTTGTTGTATTTATGTGATAATTGTTATTTAACGTTATGTAATAATGTTAATAAGAACTTGGCCCTTGACTTTGAGCTCTCCCCAGGAAGCCCTCACACTGCAGCCACTGTGCAGGTGGTTCGCTGGGCTCACTGTCTCGCCCGCCTTGTCGCGCACATTCCCACATGCGGTGTAGTTCGCTCGTGTCTGAACAGGCAGGTTGGCCGGAGAGGGGCTGTGAGGCCCAGAGGGACCCAGAGCCGGGTTGCGGAGCACCAGGCCGCCGTTCGCGTGCTGGACGGCCAGTGTAACCTGCTTGTCAGCCTGACTGCTCTGGGTCTGGCTGCCTCTGGAGGCCGCACTGGATGCTCAGCCCCCCTCCCTACCGGGAGCTGGACGGGGCAGCACCGCTCTCTGCTGCTTTTTCCTCTCACCTCCAGCAGGTTCAGCCTGGGGGCTGTGAGCGGCTTCTGATTTTATTTATCTCGTCATACTTGGACATAGTGGTTAGTGTCTGTGGAGACACACACACAGTTCATGTATTCCTGTTATTGTAGGGACTCATTTCATTACTAATGGCATAACCCTAAGTCTAACTATGATAACCCTAAGCCTAACCCTAACCTTTGCCTATCTGTAGTTTTTTGATTGCAGTTACTGATTTATTGTAAAATTGAGGTTTATATTGTGGGGACCTGAAAATTGTCCAAGCTAGTAACAGGTTTTGCCGTACTTTTGGGACATTTGGTCCCCACAATGCGGTGATGAAACTCATACACACTTAAGATGGCATGAGCTCAGTGAATGTGCTTGCTGATGGACTCGTGGCTTCCATTCCCACACCCCCTTGTGTGTGTCGATTCTGCACGGTGTGTGTGTGTGTGTGTGTGGACCTCCACTGAATACTCCGGCTTCCTCTCGCAGTCCAAAGGCACGTGATTTATGGGAACCAGCATGGCATCTAGCACCGGGGGCCCCCTGCCTCCAGAGTCACTGCGAACTGGTACTGGCAAATCGGCTGTGGGCCGGATGGAGCGAAATAGGACAGCGCTAAAAGCCGGACAGTCATTTCACAATGTTTTGGTGTCTGAAGCCAGTAAAACGTAGCAGCCTTCTTCACATTAGCATAGTCAGTACCTAAACTGCTTGGCTGCACTGCACTTCACTGCACTACATTGCACTGCACAGCCCCAGGCTCGCGTCACCTCCGTCCTGAGGACCCCCTGCTCCACCCGTCTGACCCAGGGGTCTGTCCGCAGGAGTCCCAGCGCCAGCGGGAGGTGGTGGAGCAGCGCTATTCCAAGTACAAGGAAATCGTGTGTGACCTGCAGCGCCAACTAGAGGAGTCCAAAAGGAGGATCCAGGAATACAGGGTCTGCGGATTTATTGTTTTACCCATAATGCACCAGGCATGGTATCACTATAAGGAGGATATTTGCTGATATATTTCTCTCCTCATTTGCCATTTTCTTTCATTTCTTTTGTTCTATTTCCCCTGTTTTTGTATTATTCTGGTTTAAAGATGTTATAATGTATCTCAACACACCCATGTTGTGAAAGGCGCTATATAAAAATAAATTGAATTAAATTTTTCATTAATTTGCACACATTTCACTAGCTTTTATTCTCTGTCCTCAAAGACGTATTGCTTACTGTTTTTTCCCCAAAACATCGATGATTTTAGAGTATTTTGTGTCTGTATCCTTGCTGGTTATACTACCAAAGGAGAGGCGTTATTGTTCACAGTCCTGTTTGGCTGTTTCTTCTGGAGTCTAGCTGTGAGATGCTGACACTGGTCATATTACGATATTCCCCTTCCTAGCAGCATTACCCCCTGGTGTTTAACCCCCATCTGCCTTTAAAATAGTGCGATCCGTGGCTAAATGACTTGCATAAGCATCAGTAGAAATTGGATCGGCCTAATTGCCCGTAGGCGGACAGAAAGTGTGTGGGAGCGCAGCGTTCACGATGACCGTAAACTAACTCTGTGGTTGGAGCGCTGCTGCTGCCTCCCGTAAATGCAAGTGATTTGCCAAAAATAAACGGAAAGAAGGGGGCTTTAAATTGCCTCTTATGTGGCCCCTCCCAGGCGCATTCATCGGTGCTGATTACCCCTGGAAGGCAGTCAGGTTTTCTCAGAAGCTGTGTCGGTCGGCCCCAGCACCTCACCTCCGCTGTGGTTTTTCAGGGTAACCACTAACACCCTCTTCCTTTTCCGTATGTTAAGGATGAGAAGTTAGACGCCATGTCCCGCAGCGTCCAATTGGCCGCCTTCTCCTCGTCCGTCGGCCAGAGCAGCTTCCTGTCCAGCACCCTCCTCAGTGACAGCACTTGTGAGTATCGGTGCAGTCGATTATCTCGGCGAAGTCGTGAATTCTGAGGTGCGTGACGTCACATCCAAACAATCTCTCATTCGGCCTACTGTACAGATCTCGGAACAAACATGGCTGCCACCACAAAGACGCTCTTGTTGTGTGTTGTTGCGTTATACTATTTGGAAAGAGATTCTTTGTTTCTGAGAGGCAAACAAGTCACAAACAAAAGAAATTAACGAGTCTGGTAAAAATCTGAAATTGCATGTTAGGATACTGTTTACACTCACAGTATTCACAGTATGCAATTACACTTTATAACTATTATACATTTAACAAAATAAACATTTTAAAATATCCTCGTACAATAAAGTTCTCTCTGACATCAATTTCGGAAAGGGGCCGTCTTTCCAACAGGAACTGAAGTGTTCAACACAATCTCATGATGATTTTCTCAGACTTGCAACTCGGAGAGAGAGAATCAAACGCGGGAAAAGGTACCTGTTTCACATGAGGATTGTGGGAGTTGTAGTCCTCTGCTGCCCAACTTTACCACAGCCACTATTGTCCTGTTTTCCCAATGGATTCTTGTTCATTGGTGTTTTTTCTTTATTCTTATCTTTGCTATGGACCTTCATTTTTTTGGTACAGATAAAATCAAATTGTTATTTTAATGTGCTTGTAACCAAATGAATGTGTAATTACAGATCTTGCAGTATAAAAAGCACATTGATCCCCCAGAGGCATTTCAATTAGAAAAATTCAACAAGCGATTTAACATACAAATGGTGCGAAGCGACTGCAGGTCGGGTCGTGAATGAAGCGGTTCTGAAGCTTGGTGGATCAGAGCCGTGAGCATCAGGCTGTTTCGCGGGGATACAGCCGCCATTCGGGCTCTGCGAATACAGCCCGTTTAAGGAAGCGAAGCCCCTTGGAGGCAACCCAGCAGGCACATGGTGGAAACGCTTAAATCCCTGCAGCCGTTCCGTCACGTGGCTTAAAAGCCATTTTATTAAGCGAAGTGCTGCCCATATCAGCTTCCACCGCTGAGGATTATGATGAATTCCCTTCACTGCCACATTTATAACCCCCCAATCTCCATTTTACTGGAGCTGTTTACCTTTAGAACCTCATTCACTAGTGTAAGAGCGGAGCGTCTCTCAAGGGACCCGCATGTAATGTTAGCGTCCGAATCCCGACTCATTTCCTTAATCGCCACGCCCCCTGCTGTCCCTAGCACTTTTTGCAGTTCAGATGCTCAGCTCCCTGTATGCTGTAGGCTAGAGGGGGTGGTGGAGAGGCCTGACCTGTCTCTATCTGTGGATTCCCGCAGCACCGCCAAGGCGTCCTCCCTCCCCGGGGCTTGGCGGCCTGCCTGAAGATGGACAGCTCCATGTGCGTAGTGCCAAGACCCTGCTAGACATGGGGCACATGTAAACCCCGTCTCGCTTCATCGCTAACTCGCGATTCTCTTCTCGGAGCGCGGAAACTGACCCCGAGGGCACTTCCTACCTCAGCATGCAGCCAGTCTGGATGGAGTGAATGGGGCCAAAGCCGGCAAGTGCAGGGCTTACAGACCCGAAAGACAATGAGGGAGCCTTAAACGTCCTAGTGGCTGACTTGCTGCAAGATGCATCCTGCGAAGTGCCGTTTACTGTATTTTAGGGAGTGCCATGTATCGGCATGTGTCAGATAGCTTTCAGTCAAGCCACATTGCTGGGGGATGAAGAGGAGGATGGGGGCAGCAGAATCCTGTGGACGGACGTGGTCCTCAGATGTTCCTGCTGTCCATGCGGGCTGGATCAGCGCTTCTGCTCCCCATTCTGCTGTTACTTGCCTTTTTATTAACCCAGACACTGCAGTGTGATCTGTTAACATTTGTATTAAATATTGACAGTTTTTTTTTTTTTAAACAAGGGTGCTTCAGTCAATATTCAGTGGTGGAGATGGACATACTGTGTTGTTTACTGGGCTCTCTTTTATAAATAATATGCTTAAAAAAATGTGTTTTATAAATAAGGGAACTTGTAAAGTCCTGGTGCCTTTTTCTGACTCAGTTGTATGCCCCCACCCTTTTACCCTGTTGTATGGTGCTTGTGTGCTGCAGCTCTCTACGCAGAGGACTGAAAAACAAGGACCTCACATGTTTTTACCGGGACTTGATGTCATTGCTTTGCTTTGATCACTGTACGGAACTTGGTGGTGTTTATCCTCTTCATTGCGTATGGTATATGTGTAAATTATATGTCTCGCGTGCAATTTATTTTGCAAAGTTGAGAGAGTACAAAACCTGAAAAAGCTCACAGAGCAAACGCAAAATGAAAATTAAACAGCCGAAGTCGCCCCAGCACTTCTCCTATTCCACCTCCTCTCAAGTGTAAGTGCTGTCACGAAACGGTTTGCGGTACACAGCTGGAGTATGGCACCGCCATGGCGCTGGTGTCTGTCTGTGTTACAACGATGAGTTCTGAAACATGGCCCTTTAGGAATGCAAGCATGTTTCCACAGGGAAAC
>JAODJX010000041.1:12848008-12870297 GCA_026776945.1 Isichthys henryi
AGGCGGGGACTCGAACCCGGGTCCCAGAGGTGTGAGGCAACAGTGCTAACCACTGCACCACCATGCCGCCCCTTATATATAAATATTCCACAAAATAAAAAATTCAGTTTTTACACCTTTTTATATAAAGCTATAACCATTCTTTTTACAGCCGATATACTTTGCTAACTACAGATTCATGCTGTAACTCTTTGAAGTATAGTACTGCAGCTATTATTATAGGAATTTCAGCTATGATGAAAAAATAACCTTTGAAACCGTAACAAGAGGCTTAAAATGTTTCACTCAATAGGGTTACGCCAAGTAGGAACTGAAATAGCGCTGAAAACAGTGGTGCGAAATTCCACGACACCCGAAACCATTTTTTTGCAATCCGGATATTTTGTCGGATAATGAAAAACATTGGCCTATGAAAATGAAAAGGATCGTGATACATTAGCAGGGGTTTGGCAGGGAAATTATCTTTCTGACTCGATGGTTTAAATCTGAATCTGTTTAACATCCACTTCAGCCTTGCACACTCCTGCTTCAGACAAGCGGCACCTCAGACACCCAGCTGAGCACGTCTGTTGGAACATTTTATTGCTAAGCATAACCTCAACCATTAAAACAACAAAAAAAAAACTATGACAAATTAAAAGGGCGCGTCCGACACAAATCTAAATAAATATACACATTGACCTAATTTAAAAAACAAAAAAAGCTTAAGGACAAAAGGTCTGCACACGTTGATCAAAACGATAGGAGGGAAGTAAAGCTGCTGCAAAATAACCAATTTAAAACACGATAAAAGGCTAAAAGGAGACGTGTAGCTGTGGCTGCAGTAAAATCACACAGCACCTCAGTGGGCTGACTGAACCGTGCACCAGCATCCATCATAATCTCTCTTTATTGTAGGCTTGGTAGTCAATTTCGAAACAAAACTAAACAAAACAAAAGAGAAAAAAAAAACAAATCAACTGATAACAATGAAGCCCTCAATACAGCTGGAAAGGGCTTTTCTTACTTGGTTGACAACTTCCAGTAGTCAAATATTCATGCGACTTAAAATATCAGCCAGGACGATTCAAGCGCTAACCCTAAAAGTAGTCTTCCCCCTCTCTTTACAAAATACGTATATATTTTAGTTGCTCCTGTATTTATCTCACAGAACAATTTCGCTTTTCTTCTTGAAATACATTGGTTATCCAAATAATCAGTCTGTACAGTAAAATTACAAAAAAAACCCCAAAAAAAAACAAATGTTATGTACAATATCAACCTACAAAGTACAACAGCTATAACGTAATAAAATATGTAAACAAATTTGTTGTTTGACACAGTTGACTGTGACAACAGATAATGTTCACACCTTCCACATTAGAATTATTTCCATTTAAACATTGGTAAGAGTGTTGAAGAACTGTAGCAGTCTTCCATCAGACAACGTGTCATTTCTCCTAGCAGCTATGTAAATAAAAAAAACAAAGAAAGAAAAAAAAATGTTGCAAAATATGGAAACATATACTACTCAAAGTCATCTACCTTTCAGGACGTTTTGTTGTTGCTGACATGAATAAATAAAGTTGAAGGAAGAGGTTGCTCTGATGATGGTCAGTTTGGCCTGGTAGGTCTGTTCAAGCGAGGTCAAACACGCCATAGCATCTGGACAGCATGCATTACAATGAGACACTTTCGTTTCCCAAGGTGAGGAAAGTAAGGACAGCTCCTCTCCACGGCTGAACGTTTACAAGAGACAACTTAATTTGGGCAACAGTGCTGTAAGACTATTGCATAGCTTTCACACATTTCTCTCACTCTTATTCATCCTTTGATACGTCGCGATTTATTATTTTTTTTTTGAACAGAGCAAGAAAAATTATAAGACACCACACCTTGTAATGTAGAAACGATTCAAAGTTGTCATTTTTTTATGGCAAAAAAGGAACTGTTTTTCTTTTTGTTCTGCAATGATCTTTTTTTTTCTGCCCCACTCTTGTAAAGACACCAGCGAAATGTCACACACATGCTGAAAATGGCCAAAATTCTCTTTCACGGGGTTACAATGAACAAGGTTCACACCAAGGATCACGTACCATTCAGAATCACTTAGGATAAAGAAGCAGTGGTGAAGTATCTACACGGATAACTCCTCCGACCGGACAGAAGAATGTCGCCACCGGTGATGCTCTTACCCTTCTTGAAGTTCTTACAGTTTGTAAGTGTGCTTTACGGTACAGCACTTTGTAGTGTCCGCTGATGCTGCAGTCCATTCTCACTTTTAGGTTTAACTTCCCAAGAGCTGAAGGTTTCATAGTGTCTTTCGACAGTATGTCTTTGTGGTCAAATTTTTACACATAATACTCCTTGTCCTTGTCTTTCGGTTTCTTGCCGCCACTTTTGGCGCCTTGCTGCTTGTCCTTCACCACGGCACCGTTAGTCTGCGCTGAATTACTGATGTAGTTTCTCGTCTCGTCCACCTGGTAGGAGCCCTCGTCTCTGTTTCTGTACTTGTACATGGCATACAGGAGGATGAGAATGCACAGGGCCGCTGCCGACACGATGCCCACCACCATGCCGGTGGTGCTGCTGGACTCGCGGACCACCTCGGAGGCATCCGGCACCCGTCGGACGCTTGGCTCGGTGGGGCCGGCGGTGGGAACATCGCGGAACATGGGGGATGTGTTCAGTGGACCCCTAGGCTTCGTGCTGTCCGACTCGAAGGAGGTGGGCAGCGGGAGTAGGACCACGTCAGGCTGTGGTTTTAGCTCTCGGTTGTTCATTTTCCCCGCGGGCAGTTTGGGCGGAGCCCGGGGTGTGGAGGCGCGAGCGGTGGCGCCCCCTATCGCAGGGTAATGGGACGTGGTGCTAGTCCTGCCCAATTCGGATGACTTGCTAGGTCTAAAGTCCTTTGTTTCCCACTTGGGCGCGTGAGCTTTGTAGCCACCTTCAAATGCCGACGTGGATAAGGTCTTATCTGTGACCAGGGAGAAGGTGGTGTAAAGATCCTCATCATCAGTAGGGGGCAGGCTAGAGTCGAATGCTTCCCCAGAGCCAAACCCTGATATCACCAAGCCATCATCATCATCACCATCATCATCATCACAATCATCGCTGCCTTGGTCCGACAAGCAAGGTAACCTCGCCTCAGGGGCCGTGGACAGGGAATCTTTGGTGCTCTCAATAATGGTATGGAAAGGGTGAAGGGTTGGGGGGGGAGGAATGGAAGGTGCACGAGTAACTAGGGGAGGGATGTCTATGGGCTCTTCCATATGAATGGGGATGATTAACTCCCCTCCTAGGATTGAAGAGACAGAAAACAGGAAACGTTAAAACCAGGCAGCACTCGGGAGGCAGTAGCTCACATTAAATACTGCCACAGAAATAAACACTGATAAAAAAACAAACAGAAAAATAAGTCACATATGAACTGTATATTCATCTAGAAAAGAAGGAGCATTTTATGACTGAAACAAAACAATACTCAAACGAAACGAACGAAAGAGTCAAACAAACAAATTAAATTTGTCAAAAGGCTTCAAGGGCTACGCAAGGGGAGCCAGCCTACCCCGCGCCATCCTGCCAGGAAGCTGAGATTAGGATGTGAGGCCGGACTGCCAGGTAGAGTCCACAATTGTGACTCTATCAACGACCCGTAATCAATGGGCTAATTAATGATCTAGCACTACAGACAGTCGATATTCAGTGCAGACCATGGTCACTGGTGCGTGCCTTACTGTTAGCCGCTAATGCTAGAAGGGAAAAGGAGGCGGAGCTTGCGTCTAAATTCACACGGTATCACTTCATGGGAGCAGGGTCGCTCACCGTTCCAGTACTCCTTAACCCTACGGTCAGCTGGCTCCCCAAAAGCCCCTGACCTCTAGCCTTTTAACTTTTGAGACAATTTTTTTTTTTTTTATACAGCTACCAAGATGGCGGGATGCTGCTTAGCAGTTCAACAGCAACTGAATGTTCATCTCTACACAACCGACGGCTGGGTGCCCGGGACAATCTGAAGATGTGTGCTCATGACTGACGGTAGCAAATCAGCCTTTTTGCTTAAATCGTTTCAATGATGACATGTAGCAATAAAATAATGGCAAATAATATGCTACCTTCTGACCAAATAGCAACAAATAATATAAGAAAAGACTGAATCATACTCTCACATTATGTATGGATACAAATACGTAGTTTTGGTACAAATTGTGTTAAGTAGGAATATCTACAAATGCTTGATGCACTTTAAATGTGTAATGCATACTAAGTTTTTAAGATATTTATGAGCAATATATTAGTCAGATTCAGTGAAGAAAATTTTAATGTTTAACAATAAATAGAGATTATGTTGACAGTAATCACATTTAAAATTAAGGTTTGCAACGTGTCTGAAGAAAAGTGTTTGGTGCTTCAGCTGGATTCAGTAAAATAGATTTAAAAGGGAAATCCACAGTACTAATACGTTAGTGCTTGTACAGGTAACTTGGGAAGAACCAAATGGTTACTCAAAAATCTGATGAGAACATAACCTTTTATGTGCTTCTCACAGGTCCCAGTAAAGCATGATCCCAATGGACAATTTGCCTTCACCTGGACCGTTTACCTCTCCCTGCTTACAGTACCAAGAATATAAGTGAAAGCCAGACATTACCCCAGAAAACTGCAGGGAAGACTTCAGCTTTAATGCAAACGTGCCTATGCATGAATGCTGTGCTGCATGCAGCAGATAAGTACTGCTCATCACTATCGCAGGTGCCGTTAGGTCCGATCACATGGCGCTGTAGCCCCGAGTATTTCAAGTCGGGCCCCGAGTATTTTAAGTCTAGCCCCGAGTATTTCCAGTCTGGCCCCGAGTATTTTAAGTCTAGCCCCGAGGATTTCCAGTCTGGTCCCGAATATTTTAAATCTAGCCCCGAGTATTTCAAGTCTAGCCCCGAGTATTTTAAGTCTAGCCCTGAGTATTTCCAGTCTGGCCCCGAGTATTTTAAATCTAGCCCCGAGTATTTCAAGTCTAGCCCCGAGTATTTCAAGTCTATCCCCAAGTATTTTAAGTCTAGCCCTGAGTATTTTAAGTCTATCCCCGAGTATTTTAAGTCTAGTCCTGAGTATTTTAGCCCCGATTCCAATCTTCCTTCAAAAAAACGCGAGGCCTCAGGTAAAGTTCAACTAGCCCCTGATCTTTTCAATAGCTAGAAACTTCCTGATCACTATTATCAATAAATGTAACTTGAATTTAGTGAAATTCAATTTGCAGAGCACAGGTCTGCAGGAATAACAATTTCAGAATGTTTTAATTGCTACTACGATTCCCTGTACAGGAACGGGTGATAAAATTCTGGATGTATGTTACAGTGGAATTCCCCTTTAAGCTGTACTTCCACAGATGCAGGCTCCGGATGAGAGCATCGCGGTGCCTCCGCACCTCAGTAAAGATGCATGCGTACGTATCACCTAAAGACACTCAGCATTCAGCTGGTCCCTAAACATTCAGCTGACTGTTGAAGCTGCGGAAAGAGTGGTCCGTGGAGGCCATGTCCATACATATCAGTATGTATAAACTGCAAGGGCTGGCCAATCGAGGATACTAAACATCAATGCCATTCAAAATAACAAGGAAACCAATGCAGAATAAACAAATCAACAACAACATGGCAGATATCATTCAGTCCTCACAACATTACAGCAGGCGTTAGACATAGAAACCAAAGGCACAGTTAGATCTATTCAAAAAAGGGATTAGTAATTTTACTGAAAAGAAAAACGTTTAAAAAAAAAAAAACCACTCTTAAAAAAGGCAGTTGGAAAATAATAAACAGCCTCCGAAAATAGTAATGGAAAGGCGAAAACATACCACAGTGGTCATCAACTTACATCAACAAATTGCCCGCATGTTTTTGGCATGAAGAAAAAAATGTACAAAGAAAGTTGTGTAAGAATGTTCTTGGACAAATAGAATTAATCTGGAGCTGGACTGGTTTTAGCAATTGTATTCCTCATGTAATAGACAATATGATACAGGGAGGCAACAACACATACATCCACGCCACATAACATGAAAAATAAATTTCACTTCAATTTTTTTTTCTTTAAATGATTATCTCTTTTCATAAATACAAAAAAATCTATAACTTCTGCTTGGATAGATTAGCTCTGTTTTTCTTAATAAATATCTGCAGTCTTATAATTTCTCTTTTTTAAATAGCTTTCATTTTACTTTTTAGTTTTAGAGGATGGCTGTACATATCGAAAGACTGCATGGGGNNNCCCCCCCCCCCCCCCCCCCCCCCCCGGCCCGACAAACAGACTACATAGGAAATGAAAATGAGGGGAGTGAATGTGTATGTCAGTCGCCATGTCCATGTATGGGCAGTACCAAGCGGTCGGGCGGCATTAGAGCTTTTGGCTGTAAGGAAGGGATGGGAACACAGAAACAATGAGCATATACATGCCCATCCACAAAAGAAAGAACATAACTCTAACACTGACGAACTCACAAACCCTAAACTGCAACTTATTCGCCATGCAGTTCAAATCAGTTTCAGTATCACTCAAATAACTTCCAAGGTTTCCAGAAAATCATTGGGACCAAAACAAAAATAAACCGGGTCAGAGCAGAGACACATCGGGAACCCCTTCACCGACAGAAATGTGAGGGTTTTTTTTTCGTTCTGTTGTTCTTTTTAATAGAACAATTTTGGGCATGTTTACATTTGTCCGGTCGGAATTACGGACCACGTGGGCAAACTGCGCTGTGTCGCTTCGGCTGGCACTCTGCCATTAACTCACAGGCAGCCGGTGAAGGAGTCGCAAGTCCATGTGAGAAATACGCAAAAGGAAGAACCTCCTCTCTAGTTGATTTTCAGTGTAATTTTCAGCTTATTCAGACATTTTTAAACAATATCAAACAGATCGTCAATTTAGAAAATTATGACAACATAAATATGCATTATATACATTAAGTATATATAATACATAGATATGTACAGTGTGTATATAGTACAACAGAAATAAAATCCCAAGACAAGAAAGTACAAAAGCAGTGATAAATTTACACAGACTATAATAGAGAGACACCCAAATGGCACAGACTATAATAGAGAGAGACACCCAAATGGTACAGACTATAATAGAGAGACACCCAAATGGCACAGACTACCACAGACACAGTCAGGAGGGATAGTTATTTTGGCAACTATCACCTCGGTCATGTGTTTCAAAGACAAATATATCTGTGATTAGTAGTTTCCAATATATATTTTATTAGTAGTTTGAAACACGTAACAGGCGTGCAGTCTGAGTCGCAGAGGAACTCGGTTGGGAATGGGTTACTTTACTGCAAGAGGTTAACGCATGCTTTAAGTAAGTTGCATTTAGGGAAAGTAGAAGAACATCACGGCAAGCTGGGGCAAGGAGGTCAGAGAGGAGATTACAGGAGAAGGTCAGAGATGTTCAACCAAGACGCAGAGGGGTATGGTGCCCCCTCCACATTAAACAGCCAGATAGTAGCTCCTGGATTTGCAAACCAGTCTGAACGTGCAGCCCAATCAGTCATCTTTAACTTTAGATTTCCTTGAATTGGGTATCATTATTCCTGAAACTGTGCCTGGTTTTAATATTTAAAGCGTTTTTATTAAAAGTGCAATTCATAGCATTTGAGGTCAAATTTCTAGTAGAACTCATTGCAGCCTTCAGTTGAACAGCTCAGACGAATTAATTTGTTGGAATTCCACAAGAGGGCACACAGTGTTAATGTTTGTCGCGTCAAAGGCAACAAGGTGGCTGACCTCTGCCTGACCGGACCCAGCTGCGCTCACGGCTGCTACAGTGGGACCAGCAAACGGGCCATTTCTGAACAAGGTGTTCAGGTGGAAACTAATTAACGTCGATTCTGTGTTTGTGTGTGTGTACCTGTGTTTTTGTCTCACTGAAGATAAAGTGATTATTCTTTCAGCTTTTGAAAAACCATGTTTAGAAGAGACCACCACATTCCTTTGAGAAGTAGGAACTTTTTATTGTACACTTTAGCACTATTTAATAATTGCACCTCGACACCTTACCGTTTGTGGGAAATGGATGGATGAATAAATTGCCCATATTTCTTTGATCTTAATTTACTGTCCAATTTATTTGTTTACAGCATTTTTTGTGAGGAAGCAAAATTTAAGAATCAAAATGCATTTCCTTTTAGTAAGCTACAGTAAAACCCTACATCTGCCTTAGGTCAGCCTACTAACAGTAGAACCCTACATCTGCCTTTAGTAAGCTTACTAACAGTAGAACCCTACATCTGCCTTAGGTCAGCCTCCTAACAATAGAACCTTACATCTGCCTTAGGTCAGCCTACTAACAGTAGAACCCTACATCTGCCTTAGGTCAGCCTCCTAACAGTAGAACCTTACATCTGCCTTTAATCAACCTACTAACAGTGGAACCCTACATCTGCCTTAGGTCAGCCTCCTAACAGTAGAACCTTACATCTGCCTTTAATCAACCTACTAACAACAGAACCCTACATCTGCCATTAGTAAGTCTACTAACAGAAGAACCCAAAATGTTATCTGCTGATGCTGTAGGACACTCTGGTGGGGCTCAGTTCATCTTACTCCTTTCCATTTGTCAGCGTTGAGATACAGCCATCCTTGGACCTCCTCCTCTTTCTCAAATGAGCATTATATATTTTATATTGTCTAACATACACAACAATGACCGTGTACACATGCAGCATTTGTATATTTTCAGCGAAATGTAATCACTGCTTTTCCAACGCACACAGTTAATAATTTACGCATTTATTATGTGTGATTTTTAGATGTGTTAATTAGCTTTGATTCTGTAACCACGTCGTGTTGATAATTCATGCAATTGCTATGGTTGTCAGTAGCAAATGAGTTTACATAATAATCTCGGAGACCTCAGCTGGACTGCGTTACAGAAACAGCCTGAGGATACAGTGTGAACAGAGTGTCAAAGCACAAGAAGTTTAAAAATAACATGCTCGCAGCCGCCTCTCTGCCCGTGTGGAGCTCGCGCTGATAATAAGTGGAATTAAGACCTTCTGCTCGGTAAATTTAAATGTCATACGTTTTCTGAGACAAATTTCAAGCTGAAATGATCGGGAAATTGTGTAAGTAATGAAAAATGGGAGCGCTTCCTTGAAGCCGTCATTCAAAATTAAGGCTGATCTGCAGAAGAAGGATGGAGGTATCGCTGTAATCTAATGTGTGTCAGACGCTTATTCCAGTGATGCTCTCCCAGGGGGTGGCCACCTCCCAGAATACTTTTTAATTAGCACCTGACTGGCACCAGCACTGGAGGTCAAACCTGTGTGTCCAAAACAACAAATGAATTTACGTAAATATTCGACATCAAATGGCATTAGCTCACTGGGCCTGCAGCTTGCCTGTTCTCTTTCATTCTGGGGGGTAAATTTACCATGGCCGGATATGCTGCCTTCCTCTCTGAAGCTACGAGTCTTCACACACGGCGTGAGGCACACACACCTTCCGAGTGTCACCGCCATGGCATGCACCCGACTCTCGTCTGTCTCCTCTGCTATCGATCGGCGGCTGAGCTCATTTTTCAGCGTGAATCAAGCGGCCGTCCCGGGCTGATGGACTCGTTTTCCTCTGAGGTGTGAATGAATTCTCGGACACAATGTCCTTTTATCTTTAAAAAAAACGCCCTCCCAGCCACAGCCTTTGTCTGCGGTGTTCTTCTGTCAGCTGCCCAACCATCTTCCCCCCTTATTTTTTCCACTCGGTTTCCCCCTCCATAAGCACAGAATAAAGGGGGTGGGAGCAGAGTCTACCCCCCCAACTCAGGCGGCGCTGTGCCGATTTGTGAGGCGAGCCCTGTCGATTCACCCAGCTCTCACGAAAAAACCTGCCAGTATCACATCAGAGCTATAAGTCACCATACTTCTGTCACATGCAATCAGTGGGCCCTACTCAAAATGTTTAAAATATTATAAACAGAAAAACTAAATAAAATACAATACTACTACTACTAATAATAATAATAATAATAATAATAGTGGAGTAAGTAAGGAAAAGAATATTCAAACTTGTCGCCTGTATGTTGAAAACGCAGGTTGATTAGTGTCTCAGGATTGAAGCAGACAAGAGCCATTCCAATGATGTGCAGGGGAATGTGAAGCAGCTGCATTCATCATGTGGGGCACATCCATCCATGTGTCACATCTCTGTATTTAAGAGGTACAGCTACAGTATTCATGTAAACGGGCCATGTTTGTTTTAGACTGTCTGTATAATTCTCTACAAAGTCACTACAGCCATAACTGTTTCTACCAGTATAAATAGAAATTATCTTATTTTTAAGCCGTAAGAACTTAAGGTTAAACTTAAAGTTGTTTTTCCTTCATTTAAACATATTATTATTATTTTATCAAAGCACTGAAAAAAGCACTTTAACCTCCCTGACCGCCACTCCCTCTGCGGTCACACTGGCACGGCCCTGAGCCGTTCCCATCCAAAGCATGCCGACGAGCTTTGGTTGCGCGTCAAGCCCCGAATGCATCATCGGGAAGTGAACTAGCTGGCTGTGTTCCCGCTACCAAAATAAATCGGAAATTTTAGAGTGATACGGAAGCGGAAAAATCGACATTTACGATGGTGGGGGCGGCGGCTGGGGCGCACGCATCTCCCCCGAAGCTACCAACGCTGATTAATTCACTGCGGCTCGGGCTCCAGCCTCCTGCCTACAAACCAGCACTCCACTGCAAATCTCCATGTCATGAAATATTCCTCCACTTGGAATACATGCATATACTATGTATGTCCTCCCAGGAACACCGGGTACTTAGATTGACATGAGCGGATAATTAACAAGAGCATAATCCCACAGTAAACACACAGAGGGCTGAAAGCGCAGAGTAAGGTTAAACCAGAGCCTGCCCTAGGGGAAGCTAGCGCCCCATTCGTAATTACGTTAATATTAATATTAAGTGGTTGATTAACAAACCCTTTTATCCCAAGCAATCAACGCAGCTTAAAATGTCTACACTTTCACCCATTTGCAAAGCGCTGTATTTTAATTAAGATTTTTGCATTCGGTGCTCAGGGCTGGAACGGCAGATGATACCTGATTCTCCCAAGACAGGCTCCAGTAGCTACTGCGCCATGCTAACTGTGGCCCTGCTTGCTTCCCCAACACCCCCCTGGGAAAATCCCTTCTGAGGAAGCACCGCTTTGCATTTTCAGGCGTTCTGGCATCTGTGCGGCAGCTAAACCCAACGCTCATAGGTCCCGATGTGTGTCAGCTGAATAACGTGACGTGGGGCTTTTTCCAAAGTGACAGCAAGTCCTCTGAGGGTCCTCTAGACGACTTCCACCACACCACCCCCCCGCCCCTAAGGATGAGTCTGTTATTCCATTCCATTTGTGCATCCAATTCAGCTGTTACATATAAGACGCTATATCTACAACCCAAAATGTCACCCCCCCGCTACGGAACAGACACTGTCGCACAAGAGCATTATCTCATTCCTACGTCTGCTGTGCTCTCCCCCAGAAAACTCAATCGAGTCAGAGGGACAGGATTTCTAACACGATTAAACAAACGTAGTGAACGATCCCTGACAGCGACAAGGGCCCGCGATGCGTTTGCATGAGGCCGGTCGTGAGAGGACGGCATGTGAGCTTGGCTCATTGAGCCCAGAGGACCAGCTGCTCTATGAATCCTCATGGTTTCCAAGATCACAGATGTCTCAACTGGCGAGTGAGGCTGAGTCATCCCCACTCTGCGTTTCGAGCAACATCAAAGGTGACACCTATGTAATTTCGTTTCCGGCGTGGTATCTCCGTGCAGAACGTCACATGAAAGAGTTCGGAAGTGCTCAGCGATCCTGAATTTTAACCACCGTTCACAAACTCAGCTGATATTAACCCAGTCTGAACGCATGGGAACGTGGGTCATTATTTGAATAATGATATACGTTAAGCTGCTTAGCAGAGGAACATAGTTAGAAGGAGCCCATAAGCATGGCTGTATCCCAATCATTCCGAAACACAACCGGGAAAGGAGCTATAAGCCATAGCGAAATAAAGAGCTGACCTAATTGTTACATCACCAAGGAGATATCAGCCTTTTGATGTTTTTTAAATGTAATGCGCAATTTTTTTTAATGAATTAATCACTCTTACAACGACACATTAATTATATTGATGGTTCTGTTGATATGGTACAGTGCTAGTTATGCTGCAATCTCACACCTCCAGCTTAGGGGGGTTCAGGTCCTACCCGAGGCTCTCAGAATGCAAGGTCTGCATGTTTTTACCGTGTTTGTGCGAGTTTCCTCCTACAATGAAAAATGTGCGGTTAGGAGAAGCGCTGCGTCTGAATTCTGTCTGATGTGTGTGTGCCTTGCAACCAGAGATGTAAAGTAACGAAGTACAAATACTTCATGATTTTAGGTAAAATATGAACCACAATTTTTTTCCACTCAAAAAATTCTTGAGCAATATATTTCTGTATTATATATAATGTAATAATCATTTATTATGTAATGCGTAATTCCTATTGTGCATCACATATCGTCACCAAACGAACAATATGTTGAGATGCACAATAGAATTAATGTTCGGTTAACGTTAACGAAACATTAACAAAACGTTAACGAAATTGCTGTCCAATATTTAATCTTCATCACAAGTTAGCAGCACTAGAAGTAATACTGAAACAATGGCGATGATTGCATTGGGCAATCAGCCATTTCTCATAGTGGAGGAAGAGGCTTGCCATTGGCTCATTCACTACTTATAAGATGTTTAGAATTCTTTATTAAATCTGGCCCGTAGATCGATAGTTTGTTTTCCACAGAATAAAAACGTCATTCGTCTCATCTGTGCCAGCAAGCTTGGCAAGTTTCACCACTTTTTCTGAATAAAAAGAAAATACGTGACTCGGTTTTCCTTATTCAGCTGCACTGTAAATTACAATGTTATATTCAAACTTGTCTTGAGTGAATTTATAAAGATGAGTTGCTTGAATTAATAAGGATGGGTTGCTTTTTGCAATATCAATAGGTTTGAATGTATAGTAATTTTTACTCAAGTACTTTAAAAAACATCTTTTTTGCTTTTATTTGAGTAGCATTTTACTGGTTTACTTTTATTTGAGTAACATTTTGGTGTGATATCTACTTAAGTGAAGTGCTTGTGACTGAATGGCATTGCATCTCTGCATCTCCTACCTAGTGTCTCTCGGGATAGACTGAAAGATGCTATGACTGGATTAAATCAATTGAAGGATTACGATGGTGCCAGTCATGTTTTATAAAAACAGATGAATATCATGTACTTACAATTACACATTTAACGAGTAAATCCAGTGAAAACAAAATAACTGAAGCGAAATTTCAATCATAGCAAGTAGTCAATAAACCTCTGGTTTTAAAAATGCACAGCTAATCGTGAGCCCTCTTACAGAATTCCTTCAAGGGTGGCAGCAGGGAGATCATCTGACTCTTCACAAAACTACAGAGCCACAGATGGACCACAAACAGATTATTTTTTTTTGTATTTTGTGTGTAGAATATACTAACTTGTGAGCACAATTAGTTTAACATGATCAGAAGATACTAACTCGAGCTCACAAAACCCCTAAAATGTGAGACTTTATTTCCATTCTCTCAATTTGCTCTTTTCAGCTCACAAATTAATTAAGTTTTGCTGGTAGGAGCCAGGACTGTAGGACAGTGAACACTAGATGTAAATAAATTATTTAAGTAAAACAAAAGGTAAATTTATGAAAACTGCTTGCTCACAAATGTGTCAAAGGCAACTTGATGACCACAAAGACTAATTTTTGTCCATTCAAAATACAGAAGAATAATTCAGAAATTGGAGACATTATGCATTATTATTAAGGCTCAGAGATGCACATCGGTTATTACCATGCACATTATTAAAAATCTGATGACCAAAACCCCTAATTACTACCATAGAATTGTTTGATACGTTGTGCAGACGTGTGTCAAATCTAGCAAAATAAGACCAAGCTGGAATGCAGTACATATTATGCATTGTTAGAAACATAGCTGAAAATAGCACATTGAGAGCATGGGAAGAAGAAAACCTTGTGCACGTTTTAGGGCTTCTTCGTGTTCGATTTAGTGTTTCTTTGGAACGTTAAGCTTAACCGTGCACACAATTTAGCATTTCGTGCACATGAAATAATAATAATAATAAAACTCTTTGTGGCCCCTCCAGGGCTACGTACGAAACAGAGTAACGGTGTCACGATATGACAGTTCAGGACACAGACAGACGGAATGCACGGACACGGAAGTAACAGACAGACAGACAGGGAGAGACAACACTGAGGAGGAGAACACTGCTCTTAAGGAGGTCGAGCTGAGAGCGGGAACACAGCATAAACCAGCGCGCTTAGCCTTAAATGCAGAGCTTTCTGAAGTCAGCACAGGAGAATGGGCACACTTAGAGTCCATGCACTGGCGAGATCACCAGGAGCTGGGGTTCAGTTAGTTTAGCAGAAGCTACAATTATCGCATGCCACAAATGACTGCTTAAGATCAACAGATAAAATAGAAAAACAGATATACTTTGTGGCAATAAAATTCTTTTTATGCCATCTGCATTGAAAAAAAAAGAGATTAAATGCAGAACGGCTGGGGACAATGGGAGAGGGTAGGTGGCGTTAAGGGTGGGGGGTGGGTGAGGTGGGACTCATACTTTCTCACACAACTTTCTTGAGACAATAGGATCGCCCACAAGAGGCTGAAAAAGGGTGATGGCAAGAAAAGATTTTGTTGCCGTTTTCTTTGCTTTGTTAATCAAAAATGGGGATGTTCAGTACGAGCCTATGGAACAGATACTTTAAAGAAAAAAATCAAAAAGAAAAAACAGGCTCACCACCAAAAATTCATGCGGAACAAGATGTAAGCGGAAGAACGAGGGATGTGTTCATTGTAGATAAATGGGCAGATGAAGATGTCAACGGAATGCGAACGGAGCCTCAAGAAACCGAAAACCACATGAACGCAAAATGAAAATGGCACCAGAACAGAGGAAAAATGCCCACACATGCTTTATGCCTCACCCCCCCCCCCCACAATGAAGAAAACAAAACAAAACCGACAAACAACAGCAACAACGGAAAATATCATGCACCACGTCAACTGAATCGGGGGTTTACATGACGTTATGAATTTCTGTGTCAAAGTGACTGGATGACTGGAGGGAGGGGGGCCCTGATAATACAACTATAAACTATGGGAAATATTAAAAATAGTTTAACCTTTTTAAAATAATTCTTTACATATTTATTGGGGAATTGATCTCTTGACAGATAAACATGAGGAAACCCTCAAAAAAATACAGCTGCCATTCATGTCTGGAAAACTTGTTTTCCAACGGTGCCTTGTGCTTATTCCGAAAATTCCCAAAATGCAGTCTCTTATAAGAGATTATATGGGAGTCCTCTGCCTCACTTACTTACGAGTGTCCTACTTAGGAGCTGATTACATATTTTATTCAGCAGACGAACAGAAATGCGATGACAAATAAGATGCAGTAATTGCTAAAGAAAAAAAAAATTGAAACTGATTACGAAAGGGCAGAAATGTGCATTGGACTGAGTGTAGATGTGTGTGCTAATTTATTTTACACAACGAGACGCCTCCATTCTGGTGGATGATGTTCGCTGTGAAGGCTGCTCCTCACAGGAGCAACAAATCGAGTATCTCTAACTCGAATTTACAAAATTCCGTAAAACGTCTCTTTCATTCTCTGTAACATTTAACTGCAGGGACTTGAGTGGCAGCCTT
This sequence comes from Isichthys henryi, assembly GCA_026776945.1. Classification (NCBI taxonomy): domain Eukaryota; kingdom Metazoa; phylum Chordata; class Actinopteri; order Osteoglossiformes; family Mormyridae; genus Isichthys; species Isichthys henryi. Next base: position 12,863,793 of record JAODJX010000041.1, read on the forward strand.
GTGTAAATCACAATTTAAACATTTTCTATTGGATTCAAAACCAATTTCTTTAAGAAATCGTTTGAATGAAAATAAACGCTAATTATGATTTCACTTCATGTTTATCTTGGCATAATATTTGAAGTTTCTATTTGAAAAATAAAAACCCTATCCATCCTTTGCCTTGAAACAAAGCTATGTGCGTGTGTATAAAGTTGTACACAGAAATTCGATGATATCTGTTCTCTATTAAGATGTTTAACTCAAGGCAGGCCTCCGAAAGTTAGGGAAACGAAAGGAGTCAACAATACAAAAATACCAGATCAATTGCAGTTAATCTGCTAGATATTACATAATTCTGCCGAAAGCTTTTTTTCTCCAAAGAATCTCAAAATGTATCACCCGTCACCAATGCAGTCAATACCACATAAGAGGAAATCTCAAATTTGATACATTTTGAAGCATCGCTGCAGACAACATGGCACAGATACTAATTTTGCACTTTTTAAATAAAGGTAGTCTGCTCTCATTAAATGCTGAGAGGACAAAATTAGTATAAATACATTACCATGTTTACTACATGTTGGACACCCATGGACAAGTGTAACTTATCGCAATAACTGAGGAAGTTAGGAAGATTAGTCATAAATTAAATAGGCTTTAATTGCTAACTGAAGGAGATTTCAATAAAGCGCAGGTATCTGGGACATCTGTATGCTCCCAGCTCAGCGCGTGGAAGATTTAAATGTGTTCAAATCGGCTGCGCTAGCTAATTAATCCCTGGAAGTCACACTTCATATGTCCATGAGACATGATGCTTTGAGGTCAGATCCTCAGTTGCAAAATAAATGAAAGGAATCAAGATTGGGCAAGCAGAATTAGTCAAACCCAGCACACCTGTATGTCCTGAATCGCACTCCTCAAGGTCCTCGTCGTCGCTGGAACATTCGGCCGATGACACGATGTCGTCTGTTGTCTTTAATGTGGTTGACAAGGGCAAAATGACAAAACAAAGAAGAAATAAGACTTTTCAAATGACAATGAATTACAAACAACAGGCTCATGCAGGAAACTAATTCCTGTGGATTCAATTGACATCTTATTTTTCCCCATTAAGCTCTTCTGAAACATCTTTAGAGCTCGCAGAGTGAAGGGGAAGTTTTACAATGTTTCACCTCCGTCTTCTGCTGTTCTCAGGTCATTAAAAGGTGGGGTCTCACCCATCTTAGACACTTGCAGAATTATCAATATTTATATACCACAGCATGCAAGGAACAAATGTACTGTATTAAAGGAAAGGATACGCACTGGACGGCAAATGAAGCCTATGTCCCTTTCGCCACCTTTGACCCCACGATGCTGAGCTAGCAGTGCGTTTTCCAGTAGTACTCAAACTTATTAGTGGCAAACTTAAACACTTATGCTTCTTAGGGTTAGGTATGGGAATTCCCACTGGACTCGCAGAGCGACAAGGCTCGCGCCCCCTGTGTGAGGCCGCAGTGCCATGAGCACCATCGTCAGGAACCAATTGTGGGATTAATGAAGGACCTGCTGCTCGGAAAGACGCCATGTGCAGCTTGGTGAGCACCCCCTTCGGACTGGGGTGGGCGCCAAGGTTTTGTTCATTAAAATGCATCCAAATGTGCATTGATGAGCAGGCAGGCCACAGGAATTTCCACACTGGAGTGCTGTAAAATATTGCTCTTAGTAAATATAATATTATTCATTGAATTTATATTAAGTGTGGAAAAGGATGGAAAGAGAGGGAGCTCACAGATGCAAAAAGCAATAAAAAAGGTAATTGACTGATTTCAGAGACCATCTGAGGTAATCTTCGATTTCCTGCCAAATGGCTCTGATGAACTAGACTGTTTAATCTCATAAACAACCAGACTGGTCCTTAGTCCTTCTTCACAAGGTCAGGTACCAGAAGATGATGACTGGAAATCTCATACTCAAAGCCATATTATATAAACTATAGCTCAGAAGTATAAGAATTATTCATGACAACTTAAGAACATCACTAGTTCACCTTTTAGGTAAACGAGCCTGGAGAAATTACATTTTAGTATAGATCTACTGTATAAGAAGCAGCTGTAAATTTCAAACATTATAAACAGCGACCGCACAGTCATGCGAGACTAATTCCTATATCTTGTAAAACGCAACCCAAGGATAAATATGGCTTTCCTGGTTTGCCGTATGGAATAATTTCTTCATTCTGTAAAAATGTAATTCTGTAAGTTGTTAACACCCATCTCAAACCAAATTTGCCCCTTTCTAAGAAACCCAACAGTGAGTAAAAATTCAGTATTGAACCGCAGGATATCAACTTGCTTAAACGTACTCCAAAGCTCTGAAAATACAGCCTAACGCTTTGTGCCACTTAACTGATAAGTAAATCCATCTAAATCCTTCCAGTTTATTCTCAACCTTTCAGAAATTACACCTCATTTAAAGATCATGTATATCCGGCCATCAAGACGGAGCATTTACTGAGTCGAGGCGTTTCAGGGTGTTAAACAAAGAAACAATGACACTCATTTAATATCAAGATCATAATAAACGCTACACTTGCGCTTACAAATCCAATGATGTTATTCCGCACACTTCACACATGCATTGGCATGCATTCTAATCCAGTTGTATTACTGAAACATTGCAGCATTACGGATAAACATGTACAGACCTGGCAGAGACTCTGACAGGTATGAAGTGTCAGAGAATTATTTATTGCAACGACAGCACGAGGTGCATCAGCCATAACAAACCAGCATTAATAATTTCACTCACTTGTTTCACATTCCCTAGGTTACATAAAGCCACACCCCCCCCCCACACACACACAGTTTCCATAATCTGTTATAGGGTGTTTTAATTTATAAAAAAAAAACAACGCAATTCAACAGAAAACAAATGAGAGGTGAAAGATTGCACGATGAAACAATTTAATTGAAAATATTTTATGCATCTGTGATGACTGGACTCCTTTTTTTACTTTTCTATAGACACTTCTGTCATTTACTGTATTACCACCTGATTGTGTTACCTGCCTTTGCTTAAATCGTTTCTGTTCAGAAGAATGCGATGGCTCAAATCAATAAGCCGATAAATGACAATAAGGGAAACAAACACAAAGCTCATCCAGCGAAATAACCTCACAGCATCCGGCAAACTCTCAGGACCACCACCAAACAGAAAGCATTTTTCACGTGCTGTAATTTAACACAAAATTAATACAGCCATTTATATATAGCAGATTAGCCTGCTGCAATTTTCTGCTGTCAGGGAACACAAATTGCACACCATTTTCCCTGCACTGGAGTCAAAATGCAGCAGTAACAATTGTACCTAGAGGGAGAAATGAGAACCATATTACATGTATTCTAATGTCTCTCTGTTGGATTGCAGTTAACTATTGGATGCGCTTTTAAAATTATCCTGCTTAGTTACAGTACCCTCGAGTGCCTGGCCTGTGTGCAGCACTAGCTGGCATGTACAAGCAGGATTGTACAGATATCAGGTCTTCTTGCAATTCCTCACAAAATAAAGCACTGTTTGCAGAAAAGCCTTCAGCCACAGGGCTCCTAGTCTATGGAAGAGCGCATGAGGGATGGTCCCTTGGTTTTATTATTTAAAACCAGACAGGAGACCTTTACTTTAGCTCAGCCTACCATAAATAAGGCTGCGGATGCAACTCTGCATGCTGCTGGTTTGTTATCCTGTGCTTTTGTTGGTCACACTGGACCAACGGTACAGACCCACTGTCACAGGTCTCCCCACATACCTTGCTGTTCTCTACATGAGGCGGACATCAACTTAGCTCAGGTGGTATGTAAAAATAAATAAAACCAAACCAAATAATGTACACTTACTGTATTTGACCTACACCTAAATGAACCAAAGCTTCCTTGGTTGTTTTATCGATTTCAGATCCAGGACATCATAAGAGTCATCACATACAGTATAGGCATTTTATGCAGGATCACTGTGGTAGACTGTATTGAATTAACTGAACTTTATTTAGCTATTTTATTTTCTGAAAAATACACAGCTCATTCTGAATACTGCTGCTAACATACATGGTATGGAAAATGTTCTGTAAAGAATCACACACACACACACACATCTCCCCACAACAGTGTTTTCCCAGCCTGGGAAACACTGCCTCAGAATGTTCTGTCTTCAGGTTTCCTGATGGTATTTTCATTGTTGAGATGATTAAGGCCATCTATCTTTCCTGGTCTTCTTTTATCTTCAAATCCTCCAAGCATGAAGGTCTTTTCCAACAGACGGGTTGTTCTCATAAAAGTCCCAAAACGATACCCTGATTGTACGGTATGTGCTTCAAGTGAGGGTTCAGACTTCATTCAGGAAGAGTCCGCGTGTTTGTTTCTCTTGAGGTCAGCAGTCTTTTTCAGTTCATGCCAGTCTCGCCGCTTCATCTTCCAGCTTTCGCGTACAACGTGCTACATGCACCTCATGTTTTGGCATTTTATCAAACGACACAGAGTTTGAATTGCAAAATAAGTGTAACAGAAATCACCCGCACATCTTAGCAGGGATCAATGAAGAATAAACACAAGCCCCTGGTTTTCATAATTTGATTTTCGATAGGACATTTCCTCAAAAAAAAATTATAATTATAGTAGTCAAAATGAGGAGTGAATTTATGACGCTTCTGTTTGTCTGCTGTGTCCAGACTGTGGTTCTAACTTCACTGCCTATTCAGGAGCACTCCTGGGATCTATAGTTACACAAACATGTTCTTTTCATGTTGATTGTAGAAGAGGTGAGTTCAAGCAACTAGGCGAGGTGGGACCAAGACATCTGATTGATTGATCCCGCCTCCTCTAATTGCTTGGACACACCTTCTCTATAATCTGATTGGTCATCTCTCTGACCCAATCATTTTTCCTTCCGCCCTCAGAACATTTAAATAAATCTCCCATGAGCCTCAGGAGCAGACTAAGGTGGAATTGGGTTTAACTCACACATCACATTACATCACATCAATGAACACTCTGTCGCTTGGTTACCCGGTGGGAGTAGCTGCTATTGCTAACTGTCAGCAAAGCAATGGCTCTCTTTGTTTATGTTCTCCTTATGCAGAGAGCAGTACCGCTTGGGTCTCAGCTGTATTTCAGCGGCACTGTGGATTTCATCTGCACACACTTGGAATTCTGGATGGAAAAGTCTTCTCTTACGAGAGCTGCAACATGACCTGTCTCTCGAGTTTGAGATTTCAGGTCCAGGGAGTACAAATCCAGACCAAGATTTTGTTTCAACCAACCAGTTGAGTCCTCTGTGACCGTGACTCTTTATACTCAACTGGTTGGTTGAAACAAAGTCTTGGTCTGGTTTTGTACTCCCTGGACCTGAAATCTCCACCCCTGCCTTTCTGTTCAGTTTCCAGTAAAACTTTGTCTGTGTTAAAATCTTTACCTTCATTCATCAGACTCCTTGTTCGCTGTGCTTGACACAAATTCACATCAAATTCACCAAAGAGGAAAGAATCGGTGCGGCCCTTTTTAAAAATGGCAATGGGCCATTATATGAGGAGGCATATGACTTTAACCTGCAAACCTGCCTTTGACAAGTATCTATCTTTGAGAAAATAAAAGATGGAAGATTAGGTAACACTTTACATTTTACCCGATCACTTTACTTTGGGGGACAAATACTCAGCAATAACTCAGTTACTACTGAAGTACAAATTATGAACAAATCATGAACAAATATAGTTGATGCTCGAGATAAAAGATACAGTATTCAGGATTCAATAATGGTGAACAAACATGAGACCAGTATTTCACTTCTGTTATTCATGACTTGTTCCTTCAGTAGCACCTTCAGTCGTTCACAAAGGTTTTCAGAACTAGCAGATGTAGTAACAAATATAGTAACTGCTTCAAATAAAATATGCATCACGATTCATTAATGATGAATTAACATGAGATCAGTATGTAACTAAGATTTAGTTTGTCATTAATTCATAAGTAATAGTATGATACAATATTATCTGTGCCCCATAAAGTAAAGTGTTACCGAAGAGTCCTTTCTCAGTGCCGCCCGCACATGAGGATTATCAAAGGCAGCTTCATTTTAAGAACTGAAATAACATTCCGCTCAAAATAAGCCATTGTGACGGCCGCCGATCAAACATGAGAAATCTTTCTGCTGGTACAGGTATGTGTGGAAAGACCCCGCATGTCTTGCTGAGACGTGTCACCCCACGCTCCTGTTTCCACGGCAGCTCCCATGTCACGCGTGTGTAGCACCCTCGGCGCGCAGACCGCCGCAGGGCCAGCTCGCTCCATTTCTCCTCTTAGTTACTTGATTTCAATCATTATTTTTATGGGGGAAAAAAAAAAAACTAATTTCGCTGGTGTTCTGGGTGTAACGAATCGTAAGGTATGCTTAAAGAGTTTCGCTCCTCAACGGAGCAACGCGTAGCTCCCGGCAAAACTGGCAGGAAACATGAACGTGTTACTGAGTCCCTTAATGAAACACATTATCCTCTGTC
>JAODJX010000041.1:12876746-12893804 GCA_026776945.1 Isichthys henryi
CCCACCGCCCCCACACAGGCATCGCACTCCCACCTCCCCTGCAGCTCTTTGCACTGCACCTCGGATTCAGCCGCCAAGCGCCTGATGTCCTTGCTGAAGATTACTCTCACAAAAGCAAGTACTGTCTGTGATAACAGGTGGGACGTTTTCAGTGGAACCTGGTGAAATGACTGACCTGCTATGTCCCAGAGTCCCTATTCATCATTTCAATATGCAGGAATAAAACCCTCGTACTCTCTGGCTCCATCAAGACACATTCGGCACTGAATCGTTTTTTTTCCTTCCATAATTGACATCTTAAAATCAGGCTGTATTAAGTGAGAACAATTTAAATGTTAAGAATTCCTCACTTGACATCAGACTACTGATTATCTAATGACATACGATTTCATTCACACAGAAATACATGGTTTATACTTTTATTTTTTATCCAGTTAAAATGAAGTCACATTATGTGACTGGAAACTACTTTCCATCCATCTTCTGGTGCAGCTTTTCGGGGGAGGGGGGGTTGGGATCTGTCCCAGGAAGCACAGGGCTTAAGGTCGGAATCCATGACGGGATCCTCCCAGACTGAAAAGTGAGTGGTGCCAGCGTGCCGAACCCCAGGCGAGTCCCAGTTCATCAGCTCTTCCACTTTTATACATTTTCACACGTTGATCGTTTCACAGACACTCCCATCTCTCCGACTGCAAACCCCAAACATAAAAGTACTTTTAGGTCCATTTGCTGCGAGGGAGAGCAGGACTGCTGCTGCTCTTTCAGTTTTGCCACGGAAGGAAGCTTATTCTGTGTCTCCTTTGGCAGGGAGACCACCGCAAAGCCCTCATGCAGCATTTCTCCTGGAATCATCCTCTCACTCTTTTCATAGCAGCACAAGACAAAAAGTGTCCTTTTAAAGTGGCCGGCCACATGCAATGACAAGCGGTGATGCATGTGAGATATGAATAAGCAGCTTTAATTTCATTGTTTAAGGAAATCGCCTCATATTACAAGTTCTCAAACACTGTGGAAGCCGCTGCCCTGCATCTCCTTATGTACCCCCCTGTATCTCCTTAACTACCACAACCCCTGGCTGCCCTGTATGTCATTAACAACCTGCCCTGCATGTCCTTAGTTACTGCGCCCACTGGCTGCCCTGAATCTCCTTAACACCCTACCCTGCATCTCCTTAACTATCACACCCCCTACCTGCTCTGCATCTCCTTAACTACCACGCCCCCTGCTGCCTTGCATCTACTTAACTACCTGTCCTGCATCTCCTTAAGTACCGAGCCCCCTGTCTGCTCTGTATCTCCTTAAGTACTGAGCCCTCTGGCTGCCCTGCATTTTCCCTAACTTCATAGCTCCTGGATGCCCATCAATACCAAAAGCTGAACTGTAATCTCTCCATCAGAAGACTAGTGCAGGTACAGTCTTTATCCATGTTTAATAAAATGCTACAGTATCGAGGGTGTTGTTTCCAAAGGTCTTCAGTATTGGGCCAAATGTTATATTCCTCTCGGAACTGTCAGAAATGTATCTGGACCACGCACTGTGCTTCACTTCCTCAACGATTCTTATTGCAATCGCGAGTCACTGGTGGCCCTGAATGTTTGCCCGAAATGCCTGGACACCCTTTGTGCTGAGGGTCTTTCCGACTGCAGCCGCGCCATTAACTCTGCAGGCTATTCCTCAGCCTTGTAGGGATTGGTGGGATTTTGCACCATGGCTGCACAATAATCCCACCGGAACTAAGAACATCGACACAAGTGCATTGTTTGGTGGCTGTAAGGAAAAACCGGAATCTTGATCTGGTTCAGAAGACCTAATGTTAGCACTGCAAAGAGAAAGGTCTGTGTAAGATCAGTTAGGGTATTATATGTATAAACATAACTAAAGGAGATGAAATGCCATCTCATTGTTCGAGCACAATACTCTGGGGATATTTCATTCTTAGTTACAAATTCTGCATGTCTTGTATGACGGGGCATCCATCACATGCAGACCACATGGGGTTTCAGTACTTCAGAGCCACCAGAGTGCCCTCTTGCAAAAGCATAGCCACTCTGATAGGGTGCTGTGGGTGTTTCCGCTTTGCGATGGTGATGCTGACTCACCCAGTATCAACTCACAGGAGCATCATCAGTGAAACAGTGTTTCTGAACCCGATCGTCAGGTACCCCCAAATGAGCCATGTTTCTGCTCCCTTCCAACTCCTGGGTTCAGCCTGGTCTACAGGCATTACTAGCGATCTAATCCACACTTCAGTGACTGTCTTGTGGTTTTGCTGCCCTTTGCTGTGGGAACATTAAGACAGCGTTCTTTTTGATGCCCCCATTATCTTTTGAACAGGAGAGCATAAAGAAGATCACCAAATCACAGAGGGGCACATTCAAAGTGCTTTGCCCAATTTGTGCAAAAAATAAACAAAAGTACGTCGTCAAAACCACGTTACGTTTTACATACAATCCCCGCTTCCGATGCACAATTGTCTTTTAATAGAGCCATGAAATTATACTGCCTTTACATGTTATAACGGATGTATACTAAGGATATGAATCAACTTAATTGCTCCTGTAATTAGGCTCCTTTGAGGGTTGCTGAGGGCTGTGAGATTCAAACACATACTGGGAGCTTCCTGTCCCCGATGTCCTCCGCTAAAATGAACCCCGAATCCTGCGACATTCATCACTGGGGTCCGCGGGGCACCCCGGTCAACCCGCCACAAAACAGGAGGACTGTGATCTCCAGGGTGACGATCCCCAAAAGATCACAGCGATGTAAGCGGATCCATCGCACCTCTGAGGATGAAGTGTGACTGAGAGACAGACAGCTCTGCCTCTGAAGGACTCTTTAACACATAACCGAATTAACCAAGGATTAGAGCAGCTCACTAGCCTCTCCTCACTCAAGCATTAATTATTACACTTACTTAGCACACGAGAACCTTTCGACGTACAGAGATAGGCCGGTCTCCCTCACCGGTTCATTTAACTTATATTATATTTTCGAGGTGCTGCACATGATCGAGTGAGGAAGGATGCTCTAGTCCTGCTGTTTCTGCTGCTCATCTGATCTCACGTAAACATTAAGGAGAAGTCCATACCCTGGACCCCACTGATGTGAGCGCGTAACCTGTGGATCTGCAGTTTTTCAGCCCTTCAAGAAGTGTTACTACCAGAGGTGATGACGAGAGGTCCAAACCGCGACAGAATGCATCAGTGGGCAAGCTGAAATGATTGGGAGCGGCCGGGCTGTATTCAGATTGGAAATAATTTGACGCCTCAAATTTAAAATTTATCACGCGTTTACATATTGATTCTGGAAAGTTGTTTTTTTTGGGGGGGCACCTGCAGTGCAGCATTTGCATTTGTTCTGGGGGCTCCGGTGTGGCTGATCAAGACGCTCGATCTCCCTGAGAGTAAACATCTAGCTCACGCCGCACCCTGCCGTGTGGAGGCTGCCTGCCTAACACTGCACGCTCCCACCATTTGCTCAGGGCGTTTTCTCAGTTTGGGTAAGACACCGTAAAGTATCACAGAGCCGATAACGAAAGGCAGAGATGCATTGTTTACAAAACCTCGCTGGCTTGAGATTCCCGCTACCTGCAGCACGGCCCCGACCAGCTTCTTGCATTCCCCGCCGCTCCCAGGTAACCAGTAAACAACACAGTAGCTGGGTATTTTCAGAAAATTTTGATATTCAGAATGTGGTCTGACTAGAAATGATAGTGACTAAACCCGATTAACCTAAAGCTCAGTGTCATGAACATGGTGCCTTATTACTAAAGCATAAACCCCTTTTTATGACCCTTGCACCTGAACTGTCCACGACAGGGGAGGACTGGAGGGTGAGACTCGAACACGCATCCTCTGATGTTCCTCACTTGCCAAACATGATTCTCTCGAGAGACCCTGTTTGCATAGAGTCGCGACGGGAAAATAATCCAACCGCATCGCTGGTGCAGCTTCTGTCCAGCTGCCTCATGCTGGTTCACCGGTCACCGATGAAAATCAGCCCCCATTTGAGGACCGTAATCCTTCTATATTTAGTCAGCATAGCGATTTTGATACTTGTTCAGTAAAAAATGGAAACGGGCGCTGACAGTAGAGACCACATAAGTCGGAAATGCTTTATACTGTAAAAGATCACAAATTTTGATTTCTGGACAGCTAAGCTTATTTTGTGATCCTACCCAACGAAGAGCAATGTCCCCCTCTTCCTCCTCCTGCTCCTAACCAATGAGATCCAGCAGTGAACTTCGCTGCCAAACCGAGTCGAAATGACCGAAGCGACACCAAGGCCTAAGGGGCAGGCTGAAATAGATCGAATCGTTCCTCCCATGATCCTCGGGGGCAGATAACTATTAAGTAAGGAAGATGAACACGGCCGACAACCCGCCGAAATGCACACCCACTCGCCCCCAATTAGGATGTCTATGCGGCTTCTGCTTCACTGCATCACAGTGGCCTGCGTGTGGTCCTGTCCAATCAGACAGTTCCCCGAAAAGCAGGAAAAGGGGGTACTGTTCTTACAGCAAATGCACGCGTTTATATAAAGCTTCACCTGTCTGCTCATATCCCTCATTCTTTAATTAAATGATGATGGCAATGATGCGGTGGTCCCCTTGGCCCAAACCGCCGCATGGACGCATGTGACAGCAGCTGGACTTGAACTCTCAGCCGAAATAATAAGAGGGAAGCGGAGGATTAGTCACTGCGCTGAGAGGCATGGTATTTAAGATGGCCAGCACTATTAAGCAGGTGAAACAATGACGACAATTCCAGGAAGTGACCTGGGGAGCAGCGGCAATGCAGGAATAGAGCACTTGAGTAATTCAAGCATTGTTTATAACCACGATCAAAGGACCCAACATGGAGAGACTGTTGCCGTATGTGGTAGAAACCATCTCTTGATCCTCTAGGGATTTTCGGCATGATGTGTTGAGATATATTTCAATACGCAGCCTGGGGGGGGTCATTCTATACAACATAAAAACAGGAGAGAAATCCAGGACTCATTTGACGCATTTGATTTAAAACATCATTTCCAATTTAAAATCCGAGTTTTTGCCATTTTTAGCAGCAACATATCGACAGAGAAGCGGCAATATTTAGGGAAACGCACAGGAGAGAAGTAGGACAAGCCTGAAGATTACTCTAATTAATTGTCACACCCTGGAGACGGGCCTTATCGTCCTCGGTAATCTGATGACACTTGAATAGCGTGCGCTGGTAAACAGAGAGGCTCTGAGAGCCAGTATCTCCTCTGGAGATCAGTGCTGTGCATCCAGCCTCTGAGCGCCCGCCTCATCGCCGCTAGGAGGTGCGAGTGCAGCTACTCGAGTATGGGGACAGGGGAAGAGTGCTGTACACGACACTTTAGCATCACCATCGCAGCACGCGGGCAGCGGCGCTGGCTGTGAGTGACAAGTTCCCACATGCAGAGACTTTTCAGCACTCGGCTAATATGACTGTTATCTGGCATCTCTGGCGGCATCCATTCCCGAACCCGGAACACGTAAATAAAGTTAATATTAGTCAGGCCTCGGGCTCCTCCGTGGGCGACTGCTGATTTAGCCCTGGCTAGCGAGGGACTAACTGCGGCTACCCCCTGCCGGAGACACCCCAGGGGTACTGAAGACCTGCGCTGTATGAGCCCACCGTGCTGGGTCAGCCTCGCTAGACGCTGGGAGCTTCCTGCGCGTCCCCTGGAGCTGTTATTCATAAAACAACGGGCCGGTTCCTCCCTTCCGTTCTGCAGCCGTATAGCAGCATGGCACGTAACATATTCAGGGGCCCGCCGGAAACCATGGTAACCATGGTAACACCATCGCACCCTGCCTCCGGGCCCGATCGCCAGCGCCCACACCTGCGGGTCACCGGGTCCTTCTCTCACCCGCATTTTTTTTTTTGGCATTCTGTTCCTTTTGAATAACCGGCACTAGAGGATAAGAGTGAAATAAGGGCTTCCGGAGGGAACTCTGGGAAGCGATAAACCCAGAAGGGATACGTAATGAATTCCGGGCCCCGGGATGAAAGAGGCTTTAACTTTAGGAAAAGGGTTTAGGATTAAAAAGGAGAGGAATGTTAGGGGCCCGCAAGCCCATAAGACATCCGTACCGATTGCTATTTAAAAAATAAATAAAATCCATGACGGCAGGTCTCTGAAAAAAATAGCATCCGGTGTCCACACAAATCCTGGTGCATAACCCAGTTGCCATAACATCAGCCACGCATCTAAATTCCAATCCTGAATATGGCCACGACTTCCAAACTGCAGACTCAGCCCCCACCCCAAATCTTGAGACTGTTGACACACCAGTTATTCCAAACTGACACAAAAAAAAAATCATTTATCTCCCAGCTCAGGATAGGCAGACACTCATCCCTGAATGCGGTGCGGCGATCGGAAATCGCGGGATCGCATTAGGAAAAACAAAGACTGCGGTGGGAGCCCATCCGTCACGCTTGGTGGGGTGTCCCCGCCGGGCGACAGGCACCACTGGGCCATGTGGCGATGCGTCAGGAGATCAGCAGAGAGTCCAAACGGTGTCAGCGTGGAGGCGCCGCCCAGACCTGAGTTATGACTTTAATATTATACACGCCAGGTCCATTTGTTCTTCAGCATCCACAGAAAGAAAATAAAAAAAAACCAACGGGCACTGTAATCATATTTCGCCGAGGCGCTGACATTTATTGGCTCACCGTCAATGTGTATTTGGAAAGCACTCGGTTTTACTGTCAAGAGCGTAGGTGCTCATATGAGGAGCCAGAACAGACCCAGGGCTTGTCCAAAACCAACGGGCACGTGCGGGAGATGAGCAAAAAACGGAATGCTGGTGTCAGACTGATGTTACACATTAGTACGAGAGCAAAGCACAGCCTCAGTGAATGGATAAATGGAAATAGACAGAGAGACTGACAGATGTATGCTGGTTTTATGCTTTTTAACGATGTATGTGATGCCATTATTGACATGAGGTAAAGGTGGCCATAGTAACAGCAGAACGATAAAATGTGGGGCATCTACTGGAGTCTCACCTTCACAGGCAATGAAAAAAATGTAATCTAGCAAAAAAAATGTGGACAAGAAAGCTGGACCAGGAGCCACAGCTGTAAGATGAAAGCATTACACGGGCGATGCACAGTGTCTGGCTTCACCAGAGCTGCACAACATGCAAGTGGACATGCCTCTCTTGCACGCTGCAGAGCGGCAAACAGATGTCGACAGCGGCGGGACGGCGTGGGTTAGGCACTTATTTACGAAAGCGCTGCCAGCAACACAGAGGCGATGAGAGATGTGGAATGGAAAGTCGCCCATTAATGAAGCCCTCTTGAATATAGGGCAGGATGCAGTGGGCTTTACGCAGGACTGGTAAAGCACCGCATTAGGGGACAGAGCCGGCATAAGGTATCCTGCGGGCGACGAGCCATCTCCAGGCCCACAACCTCTGTCTCTCTCTGCCGCTCCTCTGAGAGGCCTGAAGAGCCAGCGTTCACATTGGCTGATATTTTATTTAAGTAATGTCGCCCGGGACGGGCTCAGTGTTGCAGATGGTGACGACGGAGCCCATCCTGGGATTCTCATAGATAGTTTGTGACAGGATCTAGCAGCCCCCCTCACCTCCCTGGACTTTCCCAGCATTCCCAGCGCCGGTACCTGGATGGTGGGTGAGCTGCGTTGCTTGCGGGTGGTGGTGGTGGACAGTGTGGTGGTAGTCTCGATGAAGGTGGTGGACATCTCGGGCGGCAATGCGGTGGTGGTGGCAGCGCCCAGCACGGAGGGCACCTCACCCACCAGGCGTACGCTGCCGTTGGTGCGGATGTTGGCGTTGCGCTCTGCCGCCATGGTCAGCACCTTCAGGCCGTTGTAATACAGGCCTGTCAGCTGACCCTGGTACGGACGCCCGCGGTCCGTGCCGCCTATCGTGATGGTCGCCTGGGTGTTGAAGATGGTCAGCTGCCGGCCTAGATGGGTGTGGGGTGTGGGTCGGGGGGTGGAGAGCAGAAATAAAGAACTCAACTAGCCCTTTTGTAGCTGTCTCTGGGGGTGGCGCTCAGACCAGGCGTGCCTATTATTTCAACATATAAATCAAGTCCTTTTTATCAAGACTATGAGATTTATTACCGTTTTAATTGACAGGTGCACCTACAGGTTACATTTTGCCCCTAATGGGACCTTCAACTATTCACAAGCAAAGTGTCCATGATTTGAGGTTTAATGATTCAATACGTTAGATGTGGGCCTGCAGGCTGCAATAAAGCTGCCCTTATATGAGCTGTAATGGATGATCCTCATCAGGAGGTGACTGCGGACCCCAGGGTGGGACAGGTCACAGCTTATGAGGTCTTCCTTTTTAATTATGATCGTGGCCGCGAAAGGGATTCGCAGAAACAAAGGAAAGGTCACGTCTGAATTTTTCCCCCCCCATTAAAATGATACATTTGGCTCAGTTGAAAGAAAAAAAAAAATCAACACGGCTGAAATGTAGGACTGAAATTATTTTGGGGCTTCACAGATGAAATGTTATGGCAAGGGTTCTGGAGAAAAAAAGGCTTTTTAATAATAGGTTATAGTACAAGTGGTTTTAGGTCAGTCGCAAAAAGCATGTTTTTTTTCCCTTTTATTCTTGCCTTTATTAGTCATTTAAAATAACCAGCAGGACTGGTACAGAAATTCCTAATAACTCATTTAAGCACATGCGTAGATGCCAAAACACTGAGGCCATGCAGAGCTGAGCAGCCACTGAGTGCTTGGGAGACTTTATGGGTATTATGAACCACACCAGACCAAGAGAACAGCGTGTGGATGTGACAGGACTCAGCGCTGGTGCTCTAGTTGTGTATTTAGGAAATACACACCACTGATTACATGTTATGATATTTAAATGCATTTTATAATGAGATTATGTCTTACTTGAAATACGGAGGACCCTCGATCCAACCCCGTCAGGTAATAAATAATAAATATGAGGCAGTTTTACAAGAAACATACAAATGAATCAGAGGCTAAACAATTACGTTTTGTGGCTTTTGGGTTTATGAGGAGAGTTAACAGAGACAGGTTTAGTCATGCTACAGAGGACATTTACACGATATACCCGCTCATGCATTTCACGTTAAAACAGACGGGGGGGGGGGGGTTTGAAGCACCAGTGCTTCCTACTAAAGAGAGCAACAGACAATCAAATCATAAAAGTCAAACAAAAAGCACGTGAATCCAAGACGAAACTCCGAACACAAAGGATCTTGAGTTTGATTTGCCGTGTTAAGTGATTTTAAAATTGTTTTTGCTTTTTTTTTTGAGTTAAAACAGTTAAAAATAAGCAAAGAAAAGGTAAAAAATAAGAGTTCATAAGTTTAACGGTGGTTACCTTTCTCCTGTAGCCACTCTTCTGGACGGGTTTTTTTGAATGTGATTTTCTTACTAGCTGTTTGAGAGCGTTCAGTGTCGCTGCCGCCTTTAAAGTTTAAGAAACAGCTTAAGACAGTCGTCAGTCGCAACAGAAACACTTCCCATTTAGACATTGTTTAAAACACGTTTAGCCACTTTTTATGAGGATTTATGATGTTTTTTTTTCAATTCATTTTAATACCGAAAGGCATGAATCAAAAACACTAAGCATGTAATCAATCAATGGTTTCTTTTCTTGCAAAACCTGTACTATTAGTTTAGCCTAAAAGCCTCAACATAACATTTGGTCACTATGACTCTAAATGAACAGATAATGTATATTGCTGAAGTAATTTTGTTAACGCTAATTCAATATCCACTAACATGAGGACGAAAAAGCTATAATCATGCAGATATTTACAACATGTTGGACAAACTTGAATTAAAACTGATGTAGTTAAATTGCACTCAGCAATGGTCCAATGGACAGCAAAAAAAATTTAATTCCAAGAGAAATATCAGTTCAATAGTGTTTTGGGGAAAGGAGAGAAGGGCGACTCACATTGGAACTCAAGCTAATTTGACACTCCAGTGAAAACCTGTATGAAATGACCTCAGTGGAATGGCTCTATTGGAGGTTAAGATGAGAGCACTGAGGGAGCTCTGAAGAGTTTGCAGAGTTAACGGTAGGGTTGAGACACCACAAACTGATGCCTCCTTGTGGTAGGGGAGTGGTATAGCAACACTAGGGTATGCTTTTCTGCCAGATGGGGTGACAGTCAAGACTAAGAGCTGGGGTTTCTTGATGGCGCGTGGCAGTGCATAACCACAGTTCTTAGAGAAAAACGCAATATCAAAAACACTGCCTTTCACAATCATGACGATTTGCTGTTTAGTGTGAATTTTTCTGCTAGGTAGCAGTTGTAGCTTCAGACTGCAAAAACAAAAAATCCTGAATATTGAGTGACACAAGAGCAAATGTAACCGTCCAGCTAGAAGCCGGGATGTTTTCAGACTAAGGACTTGATCCTGAAACCTGTGTCAGAAATCCACTCCCATAAACACTGAACTCCCCGCTGCTTGATAAACAGGTCGGGCTTCTCTAATAGTATCAAAGCCCCGGTTTCGGATCCGGCCAGGATCTGAGATGTCTTTGGGACGGCCTGACTTTGTGGGGGGGGGGGGGGTGGTGGTCTTTGCAGTGCTTGGATAGCCATTTCACCTGTTTGACCTTCACTTCCTGTGGCCTGTACTACGAAGCGGGGTTACTGAAATCCGACAAGTTACCCCGATAAGCCAGTAACCCTGCTTTGTAGTACAGGCCACTGATCCTCACTGACAAAATTGTTAGGCGTAAACATAACACTGATCAGTAGTCACACACTGTACTGTATGAGGCATGGGTTCGAATCCAAGGTCCTTAAAAACACCATCAGAAATGACACTGCTACAGAGGAGCTCAGTGGGGTGAGGGTGGCCTGGCAATGAGGTGTCCTTCAGAAAGGCACGTAGGCCCATTTGCTGAAGACAGAGAGAGAGAGCCACTTCTGATAAGGGCAAGCGGATGAGGAGACGAGCTCTGCGTGAGGCCATACTGAGGGCTAACTCCGCGTGCCACTCCGAGGACATGCCAGATCAATCCCACGATTCCCAGAGCCCATAAAGCTGGAATTACATTATGGCGACTACTTGAAGTGCTCCTTGAGTTGTGAGAAACAAAGCCTGTTTTACAGAGTTTCATCTTAAGAAAGAAAGAGTACATTTATTGCTGTTCAAGTTCACAGAAGTTCAGAAGAGCTACGCAACATTTGTTTTAATGTCATATGCAGCTCTGGAAAAAATTAAGAGACCACAGCAAATTTTTCAGTTTGACTTATTTTTCAATTTATGGGTATGTGCCTGAGATTTTTGCCAACTACAGCCTGGTTCTTCTCTGTTTCTCATTAATGAAGGGCTTCTTCCTTGCTTTATGGGACTTCAGTCCTGCTTCTAGGAGCCTGTTATGAACTGTCCTACCAGTGCACTTCACACCACTTAATGTTTCCTTTTGAAGGTCACTTGAGGTCATCCTCCAATATATGAGGCACTGCTGGATAAGTTGACTGTCATCTCTGGCACTAGAAAGTTGCTTCTGCCCTCTGCCTGGATGGTTTTTGGTCATTCCCAGCGTCTCCTGCTTCACCTTGCTCTTGTGTACTGCTGTCTCAGAAACTCTGAGCTTGGAAGCATCCTGTCTTGTGGTAATGCCAGAGATGACAGTCAACTTATCCAGCAGCGCCTTCTGTCAGGAAAACCAGAATGGAGCCAGGATTTAAAAATGCAGATTTAAAAAAGAAAAGCACAGAGTGGTCTCTTAATCTTCTCCAGGGGTGAATATTGTATATTACCAGAGAAATCGGAATGTACGTTGTCCAAATGCAGTTTAGCATTGTTTAATTTTGTATTCCGAAGAGCAGCTGGAAGCTGGAAACAATAATGTGGGCTTAGCGGTGAGTGGGGGGGGTTTCTGCGCTGGCCTCTTCAAAGACGGCGGGGTAGTGAGCACTGAGTGGGGGGGACCGAGGAACAGGGTTAATCGACATGCAGCTGCAGAGCCTTTGATCTGCCTGGGCATGGTCTGTGGGGGGACAGATACACTTCTCTTTGAAGGCGGGGGTGGGGGGGGTTGAGGGCAGGTACCCCATCAGTAAACTAAGGTCCAGTGCAGCATATACCTCGGTGGAACAGGAAGGCTATAATTACCCATGATTCCCTGCTTGATTGTTCACCATGGACGGTAGCCAGAAGTGACCTGAACGCCTAGAGTACGATCCTTCTGAGGACACGCTTAGCCACAGAGGGATAAAGCCTATCGACCGCGCTACCTACCAAAACACCCTCAGAAGCTGGCTGCTCGGATGGCAGCCATCCATCACACCAGCCATCGTCATGGCAACCCCTTGCCGTACCCCGCATGCTGCTTTGACAGAGCAGCATCTCTGTTGATGCCGGGGCCCCTTTAAGGCCAGGTATGTGGCAACCACGCAATAAGAGGTGCAGCCAACTAGAGGGCGCCACATGCCCAGAGGAGGATGATAGGCAGGCAGCTGGGCCAATCACATCCACCCTGGCCCATTTACATCTCAACAGATAAAGGTTTCGAGGGGCTCCTTAATTAAGGGAAGGAGGCTATACAGGAGAGGGAGATTTTATAGAAGAGATTGTTTGCCGCTTACTGTTGTGTTGGTTCACTGTCTGTGCACGTTAGCTAGTTGAAACCTCGTGGTTTATTGTTAAATCCCCCGGAGCCGATGGTGAGGCAGGCAGGTCACAGCGTGTGCTGAACACACATCCTGTATACAGCAAGAAACTGCGGATCACACAACCAGTTTAAGGGTTATTCGGTTATTCAGGTCAGCAGCCTGAGACTGATACCCATGAACGGGGTGGGGGGGCACAAAACCACAGAGACAAATACTGACTATGAGCCATAAATGAAAAATATGCAGGAGAGGCAGAACCGAACACAGGAACTACCTCTAGATGTCAGAACGGTAAAGGGGGGGAGGTGTTCGCCGCCGTTGTGGTGATCGGTGGCTTGTTGGGCCCCTCACACTTACATGTGCTGTCCGAAACCACGATGGGACGGCAGGCGGAACAAGTACCCCAACCACCAGCAAAAGGCAGCAACATCTAGCAATGCTGAGCCCTGTCATATTCGCAAATAGTAATAAAAGTCCTGCTAACCAACATCACAGTTCATAATTATATGAACGACAAAACAATGGGGTCCAACCACTTTAAAGTTTCGAGAAATGGTGAAAGACAGAGCTGGAGTTCTGAGGAGGAGTGTGACCAAAAAAAAACAGAAGTAAAGATTAGTGTGGTCAAATTATGAGAAATAATTTTCATAAATTTCTGAAAGAGACGTTTTGCTCTTCTAAGAAAGAGTTTGACACAAAAAAGAGGAAAGACGGACATTTCTAAATAAGAGTGCTTTAAATAACATTATACTCAAGTGGGCGTGGTCTTTGTGGGGCAGGATCATGTGATCAGGAAGAATATGCCAAACTCCTGTCACCTGTTACTTCTGCAGTATCTCCCAGGTAATCCAGCCCAGACAGTGATGGCCGTTCCTGTATTAAACCTGACTCATGTCAAAACCTCTCCCCATTTTCTCTTGCCCTGCCGTTTCCATTAACTTCGTCCTCAGCACCACCCCAAAAACCCCTGTTCTCTCCACCACTGCTGCGTGACGTGGTTCAGCTCACAATCCTGACTGAAGCGTTTCTAACTGGGACAGTTACAGTTTACGGCTTAAGAGAGGAAGTCACCCTGAAATGTTTGGGAGAAGCTATTAAGCATTTTAAGATGTCTACATCACTCTGCACACAAAGATGTGTCAGGAAAATAAGCAAACATCAATAACCTCAACGGCAGGATGAGGGGTGGGTCTTGTGGATAAACTTGACAGAAAAATATATAGCAAGGAATCAGGCCTCCATCTCTGCTTCCTCATCTCATTAGAGAGCTATGCGGACTCAGGCTCCTCCCCTCTCGGGGTCCAGTGTGCACTGCCACGTTCCAGTTATGCCCTCGGCTCAGGAGACTGTCATGCCCACAGGCTCGCCGCTTTTATCGCTCATCTGGATGTCTGCACCCGTCCTGCTTAGTGGTGGGATTAGATCAGCCGCCCCAACCAAAGTTTACTCCCCCCCTCCCAGGAGACATCGAATGCCTGGAGATTTTGTTTTCGATATGAGTAATTGTATCGGGCTTGTTAAGTACAAGGCGATATATCCCCTCCCTGAGAAATCGTTGGCTCAGATTCTGACTGATAAGAGGCGGGACATCGGAACTCGCCACGTATCCCTGTGACCGCAGAGGCTCAAGTGGACTTTGTTGGATGTGCCCGGTGGGAGCATTCGTACCGCTAGGCGTGTTAAACGTCTGTGGGGTCATCAGTCAGCCTGCCTTAACACGTAGACGAGAAGTGGGAAGCCGGCCAGTTGACTTCCTGACCTAACCGGAGGCTGTCCACAAGCTGGACTGCCATTTCCCCCCCCCAACATAATACTTAGACACGCCTCTCTGACTTGTATAAAGAGAGAAAACCCAGCAGGTCTGGACCGCCAACTGGCTCCGGATTTCTTGCTTTTCCCAGCTTAAGCTTTTTGGGTGCAGTTTTCCTTGCTATCATGTCCGCTTGTGAGCTTTTCGCATTAGTCCGTACTTAAAATGCTGTCACAAAATCCCTTAACTGTGTTGCGATAGGGTGCAGTGCACTGCAGGGAACAGTATGGGATTTAATGCTATCGGTACCCTGAACTGCAAATGACCTGTACAGCTGTACACAAGGCACTGCGAGATTAACCAGGAGTAAAAACCTGCCCCCTACAGGCCCGAATAAGTTAAGTGACCTCACCTGCATATGGGAGTCAAACCTCACAATGCACATTGCAGCCCCACAATCTCAAGCTCCAACTGGACATTCTCCTCCCATCCTTATTTCAGGAATCAGGCTGCTGTTCATGCACGCTTGTTACAGAAAGGACAGGACAGGTGTTTCCATGAGTCACGTTGTGCTGAAATTTAACTACCGGAGAAGCCAGGCAAAAAAAGACAAAACTAAAACAGTAGTAAGAGCAGGCCGGTGACTCGTAGATTTCCTTGGGCTGCAGTAACTGCATAACTGCATTTGCCGTTATTGCATGGCACATCGATCGCACGTTTAAATACCTCAGAGGCTTCTCTTCACTGGTGTTTAAAGCTGACCACCTCCTTGCTAGAATATGTGTGTTGAGGCCTTACATGCGACTCGGCAGGCCAGAGCTGCTTTAAATGACCAGGCCTTCAGTTAAGACAGGCCTCCTGGAATCTTAACCATGGTTTTTAAACCAACAGACGCACCAAAAGCTCAAAACAATGCCTCACTGACTCATCAGTTCCCAGGCACAGACTGTGGAATGTCTGTTAAAAAAAATGCACTCACATTTTTACTAACTAATTTAAAGAGAAACCACATGCCACAGTGGCAGGCATGCCTGCGCCGCTGCCTTGATGCCAACCTATTCTTCCAGAACTTGTTCTACTGCAATGATGGCAGATATTCCACACCCCCATTCCGACTCTGGCTCCCACAGCAGCCGCCTCAGCATCATGGGAGGCTCTGGAAGGTGAGCCCCAAGCTCCAGGCCATACCCTCAAAATCAGCCAAAATATGATCATCTCTGGCTAACATTTCATTTTTTAAAAAAACAAATCTCATCTCTAGTATGCTACTCTGCCCTATAATGGACTGGCCTTCTGCCTAATTCTGCCAGGGATAAGCTTCATGGCCATCCAACCCTGCACTAGACTGAGAGATGAAAAGAAGAGGCTGGAAGATGAATGAATGCTACTCTTCAAAATAGTTTCATTTCAAATTCAAGGGCTCACTGTCTTTCTTCTCCCACAACACAGTGTTAGATATCTCTAAAAAATCTATAAATTATGAGCGATTACAACATCAATTTGAATTCATTTTAAACTGAATTAATGACATTAAATTATATTATTTTGGAGCCCACAAGATCACCGCCTTAAGTATGAGAATAAAGTGAACTGGAATTAGATTTGATGTATAAATGAAACAGATTAAATTGCAAATCATCTAACAAACACCTCCCATGCTGTAACACATTTTTCATGCCATCAGAAACAAACTCCGGGTGTCACTGGCGCTGAGATGCCTTGTCTATCAAAACACCATCAGAATCCTGGCATGTCGCAGACACCCAGGGGCATAAACACATTTGACAAGGAAATTAAGGCTCTCCGTGTAAGAGGAACGTGGCTGACGCGTGATCCCTGTGTCGGCAAGGGCTGTATCACACATCGATCTTCAATGGTCGTTCATCATTACAAACAGCGCACACAAACATATGCCTTGGCGAAGGATGACACAGTGACCGGTGTACCAACAGGCCTACTGTACTGCCAGGGAACCCCTGAAGTGTGTCACCCTAAGCAGGGTGTCCCCTACCACGTGTCCTTGCTCTCCTAGGATAAACTGCAGACTCACTGTCACCCTCTAGTAGGAGATGGATGGATGGATGGAGCAGCTGAAGACCTAGACATCATACATTCCTGGCCTTCAATGTCCCATGTATTGTTCAGTGTTTGTCTCATTTTCAATCCATATCTTAGTGTGTTTTTTTTTTTCTTTATTCCCAGAGCTTCCAGTCGTGTTTATTTCAGGATGCATCTTTCTGTCATTTCCAATCCAAATGCGATACAGGAATACGCCGACTTACGAGCTGAGCATCAGAGCGCCGAACACGGCAGGACGCCAAAAATCCCCCTCCGACGGCCTGGGAAACAAGCGACGCAGCAGATTCCGATGCTGTGCCGGCAAATGACGCGGGCGGGCAGGACGCGGCGGCTCGCAGCTCCGCATCTCTTCAAAGGCCTCGAGTCGCTGGCGGTTTTGCGGAGAGAAATGCGTCTGTCTCTGCCTCACGTTCCCAGCAGAAGTGTTCGCCCACCAGCTGTTACGTACAGCGGTGAGTCACGTGAGTGGCAGCCAAACACTCCATGCAGCATATGCACCCGCTTCTTCCCCATCCAAATGGGTGGGGGGGGGGGGGGCCCGGGCGCACCGGCAAAACAGCGAGTCACCATTAAAGATGCAACCTACATAAAAAAAAACATTTTATTAAT
>JAODJX010000041.1:12893904-12905976 GCA_026776945.1 Isichthys henryi
CGGCCCCCCGCCCCGCCGAGCTGGCCCCACCGCGCGGGGGGGGGGGGGCGCCCGGGCACGGTCGCAACGGCTAAACTGCGAGTCACGATTAAAGATGCATCCTACATATAAACTAACGTTTTATTAATCATTTCGGTGTTTTAAGGAAAACCGTATAGCAGACTGACTCATTGGTATGTACGCAGATATTCTGCAGTATTCCCTAAGTCGTAACACTTTAATCCACTCCAAACTGTACCGTGTCTTTACGGCAGCCTTGCACTGCCATGAACAGTTACAGGTGGAGGTGCTGTGTGTCCTGACTCTCAGGGCCCATATTTGGCTCAGTTGTGTGATTAAATGCTAAAATAAACAAAGGAATTTACACATTCCTTAAATTATCGCTTAATGTGTAAACTGTGTTTTGCAAAATACATAAAGTTATAAATTATGTACAATGTGGATATAGCTTCCCATGGACACTCTGAATAAAATATAAATTATACATAATGATATCATAATATAAATACGTATAACGTTAGTATAAAAGATGTAATAATGCACCTGTACCCTGGTATTCCAACTCGCGTTGTTTAAAGTCCCATCTAAACACCTCAAATTAAGCCTAACATCTGGGAACGTGAGTGAGGTACGGTAAATGTCTGCATATAAACACAAAACCACATCCAATAATTAGGTGCCTGAAGTGTTTTTTTTTTCTTTTTAACCATGCAGAAGTAGGTACTTTTGAGAGTTAAGGTTCTTTTTGGGAGATTAATCGGGATTTCTTGGATGGACCTGGAACAAATGATAATTTTCCCCATAAGAAATAAAGAATTTAGATTCCTGATATTTGAGTTTGAACTATAAAAGCCATTTCTAATAACCAACTGTAGGTGGATAACGAAATGTAGTGGGCAATATGTACTGTCTACCATCAGCAGGCCCCTGGCCAGTACAGTATGTACTGTCTACTGCAAGCAGGCGCATGGGCAGTGTGTACTGTCTACCATCAGCGGGCACCTGGGCAATATGTACTGTCTACCGTCAGCAGGTGCATGGGCAGTATGTACTGTCTACCGTCAGCAGGTGTATGGGCAGTATGTACTGTCTACCATCAGCAGTCCCCTGGCCAGTACAGTATGTCCTGTCTACTGCAAGCAGGCGCATGGGCAGTGTGTACTGTCTACCATCAGCGGGCACCTGGGCAATATGTACTGTCTATCGTCAGCAGGTGCATGGGCAGTATGTACTGTCTATCATCAGCAGGTGCATGGGCAGTATGTACTGTCTACCATCAGCAATCCCCTGGCCAGTACAGTATGTACTGTCTACTGCAAGCAGGCGCATGGGCAGTATGTACTGTCTACCATCAGCAGGCCCCTGGCCAGTACAGTATGTACTGTCTACTGCAAGCAGGCGCAAGGGCAGTATGTACTGTCTACCATCAGCGGGCACCTGGGCAATATGTACTGTCTACCGTCAGCAGGTGCATGGGCAGTATGTACTGTCTACCATCAGCAGGTGCATGGGCAGTATGTACTGTCAACCATCAGCAAGCCCCTAGGCAGTATGTACTGTCTACTGCAAGCAGACGCATGGGCAGTATGTACTGTCTACCGTCAGCAGGCGCCTGGGCAGTATGTACTGTCTACCATCAGCAGGCGAATGGGCAGTATGTACTGTCTACTGTCAACAGGCGCCTGGGCAGTATGTACTGTCTACCCTCAACCCATGTCTACCCATTAGTAGGCACCCGGGCAGAAAAGCTCACTATAAACCTCAAATTTACACAGAGAGAGAAAAGTGAACAATGCAGAAAGAATAAAAAGCAATTTTCAGCGAGCAGTAGTGAGCGCCGATCAGTGCTGACGACTAAGCCCTCCCTCAGACTGCTGCCCAGGCAAATCGCTTAGCACATGCGCCTCAATCCCTGCTCTTGGCCCGAGGTCCCGAAGCTGGCGAGCGTCCTGTTCTCCCAACGCCTGCGGTTTGGTGTTAAATGCCGTGATCAGCTGAATCGTGCTGCTCTTGCTGTGAGGTTAAGCGGGCTCATCCCGGACTCCCCCCACAGACAGGCGCCTCTGCCAGGTCGAGTCCGACACCTCTCAGCCTGCTCGTAGAAGCAGTGGTGCAGCAGCACCTCTGTCATCCTCCAACAAATACAGCGACGGACATAAAAATAAATACAACAAGTTTTCTTATATAGTTTAATAGCTAAGATTTACCTTCCCTTCACTGTTGACTAGCTTGGCCTCATGCCCTGGCGAGGACACCGGCCTGCGCCAGACAGAAACTGCGTTTGACCGTCGCGTCCTTGGAAAAGACAAGACTAGAGACAAGAGCCTCTCAGCACCCTCCGCGCCCCCCTCCCCCGCCCCCCACACAAGCGTCCGTCTTTCAAAGGGAAAAAAGCAACGACTCTATGGCAGCAGCAGAGTGGATGCGCGTTAGACGCACTGCGAGAGTCTTGGCGGCAGGCCCCATCGAGACAGGCACATACAACAAACTACCCTTCAACCTGAATTCCAATGCCGGCGGCAATGGGAAGGGGGGGGCGGGGGGGCGTGGCGGTTGGTCCTATCACAGCTCTCCCCAAACGCAGAGCAGGACACCCCTATTACGGAAGGTCATTGAACAAGGACGTATGGTGCTGTTCCATGGGCAGGCAGGCCTCACTGGCTGTGTGTCCCTGCCATAAATAACCCCCCCCCACCCCACCCCCATACCACACTGTGGTACGCGGAGGGCGGCCGACGAGGTAAGTGTGCCAGGATGCCCGCCGTGCCCGCTGACAGAGGAAGCGCAGACCCTGCGGCTACAGGCCGGTTGGCACTACAGGTGGCACAGTACTGGCACACCGGGTTCTTTACCCACAATACAGCCGTTACTTTTTCTCTCATTTTTTTTTTCAGGTAACCATGGGAACTTAAATAAATGTTTACGCCATGGAAAAAAACACAAGATGCAAAATCAGCCATGCAGAGCAATTATACTGGAAAGCGGTGGCCATTTTCTGCACCCCTAAAGGACAATGCAGAAGTGGCTGCGGCACTCCAGAGCAGCCCATCGTCACGGCAACAAGGCCTCGCCATCCCTCAGAGAGCAGAGACCCCTCCTCACCTATCTGCCCGGGCAGCTCAGAGCTCGTTTTGACACTGGGGGGGGGGGCTTTGATTACAAAGACTGTCCCACGGACTGCCAGGCTCAGCAGACACCCTTGCACCTCAAGCAAAGGCTGCAATTGCGTGCAGCCTACACGCTAATGGGGGCTTAAATGCTGCCATCGAGAAATTCCAGCAACAGGGTGCTTTTCGCAAGATGGGTTCAACAAGAACCAAAATGGTGGGGGGAGGAGGCAGAATGCCAGATTGTGCAGAGAAATGCATAATTTGGCCATTGTGTCTTAAAGGCACAATGATAAAGGAAGGCCTGCTGTTATGGGGTTGGTGGGTGGGGTGGGGGTAGAGACCCATTTTGTTTTATCAGACACTGGTCTGGGACACCTCACGCGGAAAGAAACCCCCAAAATCGCCACCTGCAAGGAAAGATCAAGAAGCAGTTATTATACGTTGGAGTCAATTAGTAGCTTTGCGACCTGAGGAATTTCACGCCGAGCTCTCATCACGGCGCCTTCTGAAGAATCAATTCGATTTAAGCGGGTTCGGAGTGGGGGGGGGGAGGTAGTCAGGGGCTCTGTTGCTGCAGGGAAGGGGGGAGCAGGGGCCGCAAGGCTGTTAATGACAGCACCAGGCAGCTCAGAAACACGCCGCACAGATGCTCAGCGCTGCTGGGTTCACCGGCAGCTGTGGAGCGCCTCATTCCACTCGCGCTTTGAAGTCCAGAATGGGGGGGTGGGCCCTAAGGATCCCAGATTAACATCCATCTCACTGCCTGCCATGATGCCTCATCCAGTCAGGGACATCGTAATGGCGGGGGAGAAGATTAGGGCAAGATTACAGGAAGATTATGGTGTGGGGCAGACGTCCAGCCGCACGCACACACACACACACACACACACACACACATAGGGGTTTGTAATTATATCTTTGTGGGGACTCTCCATTAATTTGTTTGGGGAAACTCTAATCCCAACAGGACACCCTTAAACCGGATTTGTAGGTAAATTGGAACTGTAATAATAAAGTATATGATAATAATAATTATAAAACAGTAATAATAAAAGTAACTACTGTATATATGATACTGTACTATACTCTGAGCTGTCGAATGGCTGAAGCTGCGCAACGTTTTCATGAGCTTCACAAAGTAGGACATGGTTTCGTTTTTACTAAACGTTGTATTTAACTCAAGTTTTTTATGTAATAAACTTTATGGCTTCTGGGACTGCCTAAATTTCAGGCACAATATTTGGCACAAGAGGTGACAATTGTCCATCCATCCATCCATCCATCCTTTAAATGCTTAGTGTGGTTTTGCCTGGGAGAGTTGTCTGGGTGCCAGGCCGGGCTGCACTCTGGATGGATTCCAACAGTAACAGTAATTCTGTCTTTTTCCTGTGTATGGTTAGTTAGTCTGGTTAGTGGTTCTTAATTGGCTACATTTTCCATCAAAGATCTGTAAAATGCTGAAACTCTCATATTTTATTTGGTTACTTATAGTTAAGGTTAGGGCTGGGTAGGGTTTAACCTTCCTGTGGTGTTCGGGTCGGCACCGACCCGTTTTTAAGTTTAAAATGCATAAAAACACCACATAAATTTGTGTACTGCATCAAGGCATGTATGTACTGACTTTGTCAGGAATCTCCATTTAAACAAAACAAAAATTTAAATAAAATCAAGGCAAGGCATGGCCAGACATGTAAGGCAAGATAAGACCAATTCAGTTTGTTTTATATAATTCTCTTGAGGTTTATTTTACCATAATTTTTTATTGAAAACGGGAGGCCCAGAAAGGTCCAGAAAGCCACACCAAAAATATTAAAACCAGTCTTTTCATGGATAAGGAAGCCTAACAAGGTAACCAAGAGGTAAGAACCAATTTGGATGACAAATGACACTAGCTGACATCAAATTTGGTGAATAATATCAAATGACATGAAATTTAATTTCAAACAACCTAATTTTCAGTATATTTAGTTTTGCTCCAGAACGTCTGGTTTTTCTGTGATTTCGTCTTTAACTTTTTTTCACATACAATGCATTACATACCTAATAATGTCATTTTGATACCAGTCATATAAAATCACCAGTAACCTATCATAGAGTAATTTTTTGGACAAACTAGTCGGCAGGGTTTATAGGCAGCTTACAGTGAACGTACGGGTATGCTGCTGCAGGTCGAACTGACACCAACCTTAAACTTCGTTAAATGCGTTGGGTTAGGAAGGCAAAGCTTTTCAGTATCTAGTCAGTGAATTTCCAGTGATGCTAAATTAAAGGCAGGGATTTTTATTGGACTACAGATAAGAAGGCTGCTGAAGGACAGTGTATTTGCAGCCAAAATGGTGACAGTGGAGAGGCAAGTCTGGGAAGAATTCCGTAAAGTCGTCGATGGATTTCTCGGAAACAAGAAGTCATCTGACTATGAGGTTCACGTCAAGGATATATGTCGTTTTCAAGATCTTGGATGTAGAATGAGTGCCAAGATTCATTTCCTAGACTCGCAGCTTGATTACTTTCCTGAAAATTTGGGTGAGTATAGTGAGGAGAAAGGTGAGAGATTTCACCAAGATATTAGTGAAATGGAGCGAAAATACCGAGGACGTTGGAATTTAAATATGATGGCTGACTATTGTTGGAGTATGTACAGACAAAATCCTTATGTTTCATACAAAATAAAATCATACCAGAAACAGTGCTGACTGACCAGCAAAGACATGACAAACTTTCTTTAATGTAACATTTGCTAGAATTTATGTTTATGAACTTTAATTGTAAATTGTGACAAAACCAGACGTGTGGAGGCCTATTGGAAGCCATATTCTGAAGCTACATGAAAAACTGTAGAACATGTGCTTGTTTTTGCTAAATCACCTAACAAAAAAAATTTAAATGTTTTGAGGGTATTTTATGGCTGATTTAAGACACGGGTTGGCACCGACCTGTCTAACATAAGAGATAGGAACGGAAAGCTAACACAAGACGAAGGTTAGAGACAGACACGACGGACCTCGTTCGTAACCTGGGGACTGCTTGTATTCTTATAATTATTACAAATAGCGATCACCGAATAAACGTACAATCTCAGTAATCTCATGTCTAAACACAACTCACCTGTCATTGGGGTGAAAAAAGGATTACCATCATTCAACTGCCAAAAATTCCCAAATACCTCACTGTGCTACACCGCCTGTGTGAGGATTACCGACTGTATCATCTGTACGGTGCCCCCGAATGCAACAATTTGAAGTTGATGGGAGAGTGGGAGACTCCTTTTGCCGCACATGCGCGCATATTGCTCTTAAAAGAACCGATCGCCAGAGCTAGCTGCCCATTCCGAGAGACTGCTTACCTGCGTTAATCAGCAGCTGAAATCATGCTCCACTCAGCTCTCATACAGCACGTGGACACGAAGTGCCGCACTGTGTGCCTATCAATAATAAATTACGATGAAGTATAATTGAAAAAAAAAGAATCACCTGATGTTTCAGTATTGGATCCTCCTTTGGCGTTTAATCATGGAGTATTGAACAAACTCTACTCTAAACACAAATTCCACTAGAAGATGTACTTGATAATTAGAGAGGAGCTTTGCCCAGAACATATTCAAACATTTTTAACCTGGTTTCACTGCCCTGCCATTAAAAAGCTGATGACAGGCATTTAAAATCAGCCCAACTGAGGTGATTTCCTCCAGCGCCCTAACAAAAAAACCTTTCATAGCTGGTAATTTGCTGTGGAGAAGGTCTCGCTTTCAGTTCACACTGGAAATAGATACAAATATCTGTGTAAAAAAAACATTGATTTATTTCTTGCCTCCTTACGCACAAAGTATGAGATTCTGGCTTCTGGAAAGTTCATCAAGTGGCTCAAATGTTTGGTGTGCTTGACAATTGCAGCAGACACCTACATTTATAGTGGGTAGTAATTGTATTTGGGGTTCACACAGGGCTGTACGTATTTACTAATACGACAAAGTTAACGTGCACAGTGCTTTCGAGTGAAAATGAAGTACACTGTAAGCCTGTTACTGCCACAGTTACAAATACACCCAGATATTTATCTCAGTTAATTAACAAGGCAATCTGTTCAGAAGAAAACTTGGAAGGGAAGTATATGAAAAAGTCACAGAATAAGACAAAAATACTGTGCGGGGGGTGGAGCATTCTCACTTTTTTTGTTCCAATGCCGTTTGAAATATGCTAATATAACAACCGGCGTGTGAAAACTGTTAAACAATAGATGCAGTGTGGGCGACTGCCTGCGTGGTGAAGCTCGTACACATCGCCTTCCTGTACACTGCAGTGCTGAGTCATTACGGCCCATAAAAATCATGCCGTTTTATTTCCTCACAGTCACTTCCTCAACAGGTGCTCATCCCCAGTCACTCTACACAAGCATTCAGGGGGGCGGAAAAATCAAAATCATTCTGAAGTAGGGGAATATTCTACTGATGTGAGTAAAACTTTTGGGAAAAGGGATAGAACAAAGAAATATATAAAATGACCCACGCTGATATTTGAAATATACAATTTTCACTCATTTTTATATATAAAAATGCGCTCCCCTCTGGGATCAATAAAGGATATCTTATGTAGATGCAAAATTTACCAGTATCCTTGCTAATCGTGACACGTATTAACCAACGGGGGACTTTCAGTCAAATATTTTAATACGGCTTAAATCCAAAGATTGCATTTTATTATGGAGCTTAAGACCAATGTATAAGGAAACTAATTTCACTACATCTAAATGTATTCAGGGGATTGTAGTAATAAGCCGTCCTCTGATGCAGTTCCCAACGAGCACCAGCCTAATTATAAGTTACCTTAATAATATGGGTTTGTGCTGCTCTACTGCAGATCCTGAACGAGCAGCTCTGATGCCTGGCCCTGCTGCAGAGACGCGTCTGCGCCCATGCATGCAGCATCCCTTTACTACTAAAAATCCCTTGGTAATGAATACATATGCCTAAGCTCTTTGAAGCCATATTATGAGTCATACTAATGGCAACAAATGAGAGTTGAGATTTGCGGCTCATCTGTGTCCCCGAGCTACTCTCTGCGTGAGTCCCCCGTGCAAACGTGCAAGCCTGAGCGTGCACATGTGCCCGAGACACGTCGTAGAAGACCTGGTGCAGCTCTTGTGCACGTCTTGGAGAGCAAGGGCCACGCTTTAATTGTTGTTACTTTAAAAGCACCCAGGGCACGACCAGCTGCAGCGGCCCAGCGGGGAAGGCAGGCCAGTCAGTCGTTGTGGTTGCTGATCCTCTAGCAATGCATCACTATGGTAACCTTCCCGCCTCCATAATGCTTCTACAGGGCTATGACCGTCCTTCCCTTATCCATCCGAGCTGGAGAACTGCCACTTCATTCACACGTTATCAGCCCTAGTAATTTATTTGCTCATTACTGAGGCACTACAACTTCATTAACTCAGCCCCCACAGCCACACTGGTTTATTCACATGATGCTGCACAGGGGACTTGAATCACAGAGGGGCTTGCTTCCCTCAAGTCGTCCCCTTTATTCAGCGTTACCGTGACACTGCAGCTTCCATTGCCATAGCAGCTGATTTAGTTACTTGTCCCGCAGTTTCCCTGAGATGTTTCCCTCCTTTCCCTGCTTTTTCAAAGGCAGCTCTGATTCATAATTATCGTCAATCGGCTTATTACTTTAGTAAACGAATAATAGAATCAATAATTAGGACTGCCCCCTGCCATCTGACAAACTCGGTCAATGCAGGCGCGACGTGTCACTTAACCCTCGGCGATTCCTCATCGCCTGCCTCGGCAGCTCGAGGTCCGTGACTTCATGGCCGACGTGTGAGCGCCGTCGGCCGACAGAGAGCCTCGCTGGGCTGAAGGAGGAACGGGCTGTAGAACGCAGGGCAGAGGGGAAATGGGGCAGACGCCATGATCTGGGGAGTTCATGGGCACAGTACAAAATGCCAGGACCTGGCAGTGCCCATCCGCTGGCAGTGCCACACACTCGATGTGTGTTTTACAGGAGCTCTTTACACTCCTTTGCCTATCATTTCCTTTTATAAAAAAACAGAAATTGCCAGATGTCCCCTATTTACATTTCCCGCAAGACGGCGACTCTCTCCTGGCTGGCTTCGTACACGACGCAGGTGTTCCTTGGTCCATCTGAATTTTACCCGCGTGCAAAAACCTCAGGGGTGATAAAAGTAACATGTGTGGTGGTGATTGCCGGCTTAATACAGGTTTTCACTTTTGAGCACTTCCTCCCTTCTTTCCCCAGTGCGGCGGCACAAAGACATAAGCTAAGTGTATTAGCTTAACATCTGTTTGTGCTTAAGCAAATTGGAGTGAGCCACCGCTTAGAGGGGTGCAACGCACCGCAGAACAATGCGCACTCTCTGTTTGTTTTCTCCCCCTCATCATTAGCCGCCGCCCCGAATACTGTTGCTGTCCAGTGGGCCTTTGAGTGGCAAGCTCACCGGCGAATAGCTGTGTCGCACCTGTGGGGAAATGCTCATTGATTGGCCAGTTGTCCACCTGCAGGGTGGCGTTGCCTCCGTTCCGCACGAAACGGGCCACGTGATACTTCCCGTCGTTCACCGGACTCGATTCCCGCACGCTGATGTCCACTGTTCCGATGTTGAAGGTGACGCCAATCTTGCCTTGTTCCTAGAAAGAGGTAAAGCGGAAAAAAAAAACAGAATTAAATGGTATATTTAACAGTCTCCCATTTTCTGAAGGTCCCCCAGTAACTTTTGACTACTGAACCACTTAAATTTCACATCTTACTTTCAAGCACAAAATGGCAGTAACCTTTGAGTAACCTCTCTCTTCAACACTCTGACAGGCTTTTGAATAATATGCGAAGCTGAAACATTCTGATAAACCTGTTCTTTTCATAAAAATAATTTACCACCTATCGCCCTCCATTTACGAAGCAAAGAATCTGCCTCATTGATCTACATAATGCCAGAGAGGAGCACAGAATGAAGACCATTAAAAATGTGAGATAAAGGAGATTAATGCAGGCCACTGGCTGGGCTGTGTGAGTGAGGAACACCAAACGTGCGTCAGTACTCTGCCTTCCCCTCGTCTGGGTGAAGCTGAGCATGACATGAGCATGGTGGAAAGAGGGACAAGAGTTTGGATTCCGTTGGAATTTGTTACATTCAAACTACGGCAAGCCACAAATGCCAAAAAGGACATAACCAATAATCAATAAGATAAAAATAACATTGTTGCAATTACATTAAATGTTCAGCTGATACTTTCATGCAAGTTTACTTGCAATTTTAACCATTTACTGCATACAGAGAAGTGTACAAACCGAACAAAAAATCGCACAGCCCTCAAGGATACTATAGGATCATCAGGTAATTGAACCAGCAACCTTCAGTTTGTCAGTCAGTTTCATAAGCCACCATGCCACAAAAATGTATCGGCTTGTTTTAATATATTTGGGAGGCACAGTGGAAAAAACGGCAGCCGCCGTGACACCCCAGAAATCTGCTGTGCTCGGATACTGAAAGTGCTTGGCGGCTCCACTCCATAAACAGACGTCAAAATCAATTTCCTCAGGCGAGCCAGTCGACACGCATAATCGTCTGAAGCGAAGCCCGGCCAGTGGTCCAAGACCAAACGGAAGCCAGGGAAACAGCTTTAGCCATGCCTAAAAGAGGAGGGTGCTGAAATAATCCAGTTTATTTACTGCAAATAAACTCCAAATTAAACACTCCTAAAGGTCAGCAATGATGATAAAATATAATTCACAGAATTGTCTAAGGGGAGTTTGTGTACGCCTCAAGCTTTTCAATTTTAATAGTTAAAAAGCAACAAAAACAAATCTCTTAAGTTGAGAATTAATTAATATCAGACTGACACGCCACACCCAATGTGTACAAACAGGAGAGAACCTTACGAATTTGGTCCCCTGGGCATCATTCGCCTGTACCCGGTGCAAAAAACACGTTAAAACTAAATTGGTTTACGAAATGCGAGTGGAAGGTTCTCCATAATATCACTGCATTGGAAAGCAAGACAAAAAAAGGTGAAATAACATAAGGAATGCCACCCCATTACTCATTTTCAGTGATTATTTGTTTTCACCCACAGGCAACTGCAAACGAATTCCCAGAGTTCACTGCTGAATAACTGCATACAAGAGTTTGAACGGTTAAGAGCAGAGTCCGTGTGAGTTTGATGCCTGATGAGTCCACATGCTGGATTTATTGTGTCTGTCTATTCCTAAAGCCTTAGGGACTTTAGCTAACTATTATAGCCATTATAATCTTACCATGGCTATTACTCAGAACTTTCACAAATTAATCCAAGTCCCCTTAATATTACTATAAACAAATTATACACAATAGAATCCCTATGTAACTCTACACACGATGCACGAAGATAAACTGTGTTGAATTAAATTAGAATGAAAATTTCATCAACCTTTTTTGTTGGGGAAAAAAAAAACATACTTTATATCAGTTAAGATTAATCGCCTTACCTGTGTACAGCAGACACAGTGTTGCCTTTGCTCATTTACAACTTGGGTAAAGTTATCCAGAATCAAACTTGGGTTGGGGTTTATGGTATTTTCCAGGGTTTAAGTCCAGAATTTAAACCACGGCAAATAAAAAAACTCACCAGCTATAGCTTCCAAAATCCCCCTACAGGACATTCGATCAATAAGCAGTCATCCATACAATCTCCTTCTGCTTATCTGGTACAGTGTCATGGGTTAGGGTGGGGCGGTGAGGGGGGGTAAGCGAACCGACCACAGATACTGTAATATGGAGCAATTCAGAGATACCAGTAAACTGAAGTGCATGTCTTTGGACTCGGAAAAGAGGCTGGAGAACCCACATATAGGGCAACATTCCTATTTAAATGGCATGGACTGCTCATCAGAAAGTTCAGAAATCCTCCTCCCGGTGTGTGTGTGGGGGGGGGGGGGGGGTCTTGTGAGGGCTGGTCTTTCCACCCCAACTA
>JAODJX010000041.1:12924214-12934961 GCA_026776945.1 Isichthys henryi
CAGGCGGAGACTCGAACCCGGGTCCCAGAGGTGTGAGGCAACAGTGCTAACCACTGCACCACCATGCCGCCCCCTCTTTGAAATCATAGCAGAAAAATAACTATCTCTGGGGAACAGCTGTCAGTACAAATGTAAATTTAAATAATTAGAGTAATAATAATAAAAATGAAAACTCTGCATCTCCTTGGATTTCAGTTGGAATTCTCCATGAAACATACACTAAGAGGTGGGTTGATGAGCTGGGAGGCTGTAATTAAATTGCGCTCTATGTCTGACTCCATCGATTGTCTCCTTCTCTTTGTGAGCTACATCCCCCTATGAACATATTAAAGGCCTATGTGACTCTGGGCTTTGCACATCGACTGACAAATAGATGGGTGGCAAGTCTATTAACGAAACCTAAATGATCTACGTTCCCGTTTTTAAACCGAAGAAGCGCCGCTGCACCGATAAGAATGCTTTGCTTAAAGTTGCCTTAACCTTCCGTACGGTTCTTCAGAATATGGCAGTGCTATTTCGGCCTGGTATTGCACTTTGGTTCTGAATTCCACAACAGTCAGTCTTTCTTGGCTGCACTGTGACAAAACTACACACTGGCGACAGCATAAAGCCTTAATGGAAACAGGAAGTGGTCATTTTCCATTGATTCTCAGGTTCACTGCTGCGTGTCCAGGTGAGCCTGATGCTGTGCACTTGGGGTCGTAGTGGCAGTCTTGGGGCTCCTACCCATGGCCATAATCCACAGCTCAGTCCCATTTATATGCAAGGCTGGAGTTTTTCAGACTTTGACCAGTGCCCAAGGGAAACCTGCTTCAACATTGGAAACATCTCAGTGGTACTTCCTGCCCTGATCCGCATTACTATTGGCTAGCCCGATAACCAATGGGAACTGTAGACAGGCAGAGATCAGCCAGTCCTGACTAGAGAATGAAATATGGCTACTGCACAGCTGTACTGGTGGGTGAAGGGTGGGTGTATAACATAATAAGCAGTGGCAGTGAGACTGAGGAGGAGCCAGAGAGGCATAAACTTTGATTCCCAAACCTCAACTGCCATCCAGTTACCTAAGCAGGAACCACAATGCACATGAACAGATAGGTTGGTGCTCGTTAGGTACAAGTTTACCTTTGTACAGAACATTAGCATACTGTGCTAGCAAAATAGCAAGGTTAAGTCTCCAAGTTTCAGGCTTGGGCTGGAAGATGGAGACAAAGTCACTTTTATGCACATCTGTGTAAATAGAAAGAAGATTTCACAATAATTACTATTTATGCACGAATACATGTGCTAATTTGCATATATGTCTCAATATGCGTTAACAAAAGCACATTTGCATGAATTGGTTTTTAGAATGAAATGAGAATAATGTAAATACACAATCACCTGATTAAACTTCAAAACGTAAAATTCAATAAAGAAGAAACTTATTTCTCATTGGTACAAGTACAGGCAGCTGACAATTCTTTGGTTTTCCCATCTTGCTCTCCGTGCAAGACACAGGCACACATGTACAGTGCCAATCAAAAGTTTGGACACACCAAGCTGCTTGCAAGGGAGAGCAATAGTGTTGCAACACTTGACCTGGCCACCTGACCCAAACACGGTAGGAATGTTTTTGGAAGAGTTTGACCAGAGAGTGCAGGTAAAGTGGTCAATGAGAGCTCAGCGTATATGAAGGTCTTCCTTCAGGAAAGCTGGAAAAGCTTCCCAGGATGCCACCTCATGAAAGTGATGCAGAAGAGACAGTAGGGTCAGCCAGTACCTGGAGATATTGAGGCTAAGGGCCTTGCTCAAAGGACCAAGGGTGGGATCACTCTGCCGATCCAGGAATTTGAACCAACAACCTTCTGAGTTCCAACCCACAGAGCTGTCCCCCGACAATTTTTAATAAATTTTTTTGTTTAATACTTTTTCGGTTATAGTATCATTCCTTATATGTTATTTTATAGTTCCGATGTCTTTATAATTATTCTAAAATGTAAAGGACAGAACAAAAAAACTTTTCTATGGGTAGGTGTGTCCAAACGTTTCACTGCTGTTGTACATGCCGGAGAGATTATGTTTTGGGGATAGAACACAGAATCAGGTAGAAGACAGCTCTGGAGCAGTTGGGGTTAAGTGGCTCAAAAGTGACATGGTTATTCTGCTCGTCACGGAATTCAAACCCACAGCCTTCCATCTGAGCCACAAACCCAAATAAATTTAGCTTCAAACGAAATTATCAGAATTCATCAAGAATAAAGAAAAGGCACTGGGGTTTCAGTAAGGTGAATCTCTTAGAGTACAAAACTTACACAGCGCAAAAATCTACAGGGCAACCACAGTCTACAACATGAAACTCACCGGGAAAGTTCATTCACTTTGGAATAGCAAACCCACTTGACAGTTTGCATGATGTTAGATAAAAGTAGGTAGCTGACGTGCATCTCAAATCACAGCGTACATTAACAAAAATAATGTGTCTAATGACTGAATGTTGTTTAAATAAAAACAAGTAGCCTCATGGTTTAAACACTAAGTTAACCAAGGTCTGCATTTATATTTTACATACACATGTGTCTATACAATGACTTCTCAAGGATTAAGAAAATCCTTTGATGTTCTTGTCGGAAACTGTGGTAATTAAATTGGCAACAACTTTCATTTGGTGTCACAGAAGTTAACTGCATTTCTTTAAATACTCTGGAAATGTTGCTCAGCTGAAGTAATAATCAGAGGAACGTATTCCCCAGCACACAGGCTTAAAGCTACGAGTGATTGCAGAGCTGAGACACACTGTTAGAAAGAGAGATTTGCAGTAATGCGGAATGAAATATATGCTCTACCTCAAACTCAATTTATTCTTCGGGTTTCTCTGTGTTCACTTGCCTGGAATGTGATTTCAATTATCTACAAGTAGTACTTTCTGTCCAAGCGAAAGGGGAGAACCCCAGGTGGGTGATGGGATTGGTACTGCTCTGCGCCTAAAGCTGTGGCTGATTGCAGATCAGTGTATGCACGCAAAATGCTGCAGGCCGAGATTCAAACACAGGGTGGACCAGCATAGTGCATCGGGGAAGGGAGGGGAGAGAATTACATACTACCCTAACTCTCTCTCTCTCTCTCACACACACAAACACACACACAGACTACATATTGACACACACATACACAGGAGAGACAGACTGTTACACACACAAACACAGACAGGATAGACAGATTGAGACACACACAGGTTAGACAGACTGACACACACACACATACAACACAGGATCGACAGACTGACACACACATACACACACAGCAGAGACATAATGACAAACACACACACGCAAACACAGACAGGACTGACAGATTGAGACACACACAGGGTAGACAGACTGACATACACACACAAAAAAGGTGTGTGTGTGGGGGGGGAGTAGGGCTGGCGACTGAAACAGACAGGCCAATCTTGTAATCAGCCAATGATATGTTTTCTGTTGATAAGTAACAGGGCTCCAGAGGGCCAGTCAGCTTCACCTCTATACACCAGTTTCCAGTACAGGCAACCCTCCCTCCACCACACACACACACACACACACACACACACACACACACACACACACTTGTATGCACTGAGAATATTCAGAATGACAGCCCACGGTTATGTAAACACCAGGGCCCCCACCCCACCTCGCCCTCTCGCCAGCACAACACAATGCCTTTCACTGGAGCCATTTACATAATCAGGCTGATCTTTACTACACAAATTGTAAAAATTTGAAGGAAATTATACAGGGCAAGTACATTCACCCGTGTGCACTTTCCATCTTGTTACGAGGGGTCGATTATGTGGGTGGGAAGGCAGAGCTTTCCAACTGAATGTTAAAAAAAATATAACAAATGCTTCATTTAAAGATTGTTGCGAGCGGCACTATCATCTGGCAAACAACAATTGTCCAGAGAGCCATAACTCTCCGGCAGCGAGCGACAAACAGCCCTCGGTTACACAACGAACACGCAAGCCGGCACTCGGAGGTGAGTCACGGACGGGGGATAAAAACGGATGAATGATCGCGGAAGCGGTGCATCTCAGCGACCTGTATAAGGGGTGGAGAAACTGGAGAAGGGCGCTGGCTCTGCTGGTAACGGAGGGTTACCGCTGCACAGAGGACTCGTGATCGGCAAGGCGAATTCAGAACGGCGAGTAAACGCAGTAACTACACGTGCGCTTCAATAAACACCCCCACTTAGGCTTAAAAGCAAAATCATCATGCCTTAAAATGACAGAAACTTCACAGGAAGCAGGGGACGACTTCTTATGCTATTAAAAAAAGAATTAATTGAATTTGTGAGCTGGGTCCATTAATGTTATAACTTGTACTGGGGTAATTCATTTCTTTTTCAAGAATTGTTCTAACATAAAATGAATATATGCCATTTTAAATAAACACTAATCAACGGTCGATTTATTTAATATCCGTCTTTTACACAGACGGTGCACATATTAATTTACGGTTCTCTCATCTCTTACATCCTAATTTCTGTTCCTTAGTTATTTTTTAATATAAAATGTGCTGCACTTTAATTATTCAAACTATTTCTTTCTTTTTTTTAATAAGCTCTTTTCATTTTCTGAAACACTCTTCTGCTTGTTTGATAATTTAAACAACTGTTCCATGGCGAAATATAAAAACGTACAAATTAGGTCAGTGTGTGCGCAGAACAGACTGGACTCCCACAAAAGGGGAGGCTTGATGTCATTTTCTTGTTAACCCCTGTATGTGTGTGTGTGTGTGTGTGTGTGTGAGCGGTTACCTTACCTTATGGGGACACAATCCCCACAACGTGATGAATACCCATTTTTTTCCTCATTTCCTGGTCCCCATAAGGGAAAACTCAATTTAATAAAAGTCTGTGACTGCAATGAAAAAACTAAAAATTATTTTATTTTTGCTTGGTTACTTATGGTTAGGGCTGGGTAGGGGGTAAGGTTGTCATAGTTAGCGTTAGCATTTTGAATGAGCGGTCCCCATAAAGATATGTTTACCCGACATGTGTGTGCGTGTGTGTGACACACACTTTACGTCAGTGCACATCTCTGTAGCTCCCTATGTGTACCGCACAGAGTACATCATCAGCATTAATGGAGGAGAGTTAGCGGCCTAGCACTGAGGTCATTACACTGTGCACATCCCTTAATCCCCCTCTTATTCCATTTCACATCCCATCTGCCTCTGCCCTGCACCCAGCTGCTAGTTACTCTTCTCTCTGATCGACTTCAGCCTGAGGGGTCGTTTCCATTCCGTTCATGGCTGAAATGGAACAATCTTTACCTGAAGCTAAAAATACCATGCAAGCGGTGGAGTGAGTCCCAGACATGGCCCCTCCATCCCGGGGTGGGCATCCGGTGAGGTGGTGTAGGAAAACCTCCAGAGCCCTAAATGCCACGGTGACCTGAGACACACACCCCCCAGGGACCTTGCCTCAGTCCGTAACGTTCCTCCCAGTTATTGGCTCCT
This sequence comes from Isichthys henryi, assembly GCA_026776945.1. Classification (NCBI taxonomy): domain Eukaryota; kingdom Metazoa; phylum Chordata; class Actinopteri; order Osteoglossiformes; family Mormyridae; genus Isichthys; species Isichthys henryi. The sequence continues at coordinate 12,929,698 of JAODJX010000041.1, forward strand.
TTTCCAGGTTGATTCCAGCAGCTCTGCAGATCCATCCGCAAATGAAATAACTGACCACCAATTAACCCATTAAAACCAAACTGCGTCATGCTACTACAGCCATGGATTTTCTGACCTGCAAACAGGGAGATATAATTTTACGTGGCACAGTCCTATAAAGGTACTGCAGACATTACACACACTGTGCCACTGTAGCCTCACACCTCCAAGGTCGGGGGTTTGAATCCCACGCCCACTCATACGTGTGCAGGTCTGACATACTCCCCACGCTTACATGAGCTTCCTCTCACTGCCCTACAAACCCCCCAGATCTTCTATTAATTATAATGCAGTGATGAATCAGACACACATCTGCAAGATAAAAGCAAATCTTTTGGCAATAAATTAAAAAAAAAAACCTGCCAAGTTTTAAAATTCAAAAAAAGCCCGTCCAAATCCCTCACTAATACATTACATGTTATTTATTTACTAGACACAAAGAAAAGAAACATACAAGTGCGGATCGGAGAGCAGCCAGTGGAAATGGGGTTAGGGGTCTTGCTTAAGGGCCCAATGGGATTTGAATCAGCACCCATCTGATCACAGGTACAGAGCTTGAACATAGTACAGGTCTCACAATATGGGCAAGTTGGGGGTGATGGTGGCCCCCTTTTCTGGTTCCCCATCGGACCAGCCCAGTCGGTGAGGACTCGGCCGACATCCCAGGGCTTCCGGAGCTAGCAGGGAGTGTAATTATGCGCAGTGCTGATGGGGAGGGACGGACGCTATCGATCTGCTCTACTGTCAAGATCTTCAGGGCTGCTCTGTCTACTCAGCCCCACAGGGCTGTTCGAGGCACGATACTTTCAGGATGATTAAATGTGTTCGTTTTTGTTTTAACGTGACATCGGGCTTGATTATCTCTTAAGCTGAACGGTCTCACACCTTCATAAAGGAAATTAAACTTGCGGAGATTCCAGAGCCTTCCTCATCCTCCGTTCCCAAAGGCGGCAAGGAAATGACAGTGAAAAGAAAAGAACTGCGAAATGCCATTTAATACAGTGTCCTCAAAATCAACAATACTAACACAGGGCTTTATTGCTCAACATCTTGTGTCATGTCATATATTTTTACTGTTATTGTTATCTACACCTCAACATCTACATTTTTGTAGATGGTTTAAATGACCAGTCGATCTACACTGCCAGCATTTTATTCTATCCGATCACATGATTATTATTCACACAACAGCTCTGTACCTTACCAAGAGAGCGGACTCAGAGTTGTGGGCAACATTTATTAGTTATTAAGCAAACATTATCGACCCCAGGGGGAAATTCTTGAGACGCCACCCCCGAGATTCCCTACCCGGGAACCGAACCCAGACTGCAGTGGTGACAGCACAGAACCCTGACCACTAAACCACCACGGACCACATGCCAGAGCGCTGTCATAAACGGGCGCGTATCTGAGCATGCACAGTATGTGTGAGCGAGGTAATGTCCTGCACCAGCAAGCATCTCCTTGACAGCCAGCATGTGTTTTTGCTATTTCTGTTCACATCCACAGCCCAGCAAACAGAAGGCTGAGAACACAAAACTCTGTGCCTAAACATGGAAAGGCAGGGGCTCGACATGATGTGGGAGTGGGCGGCTGTGCTTTATAAAATGGGTCCTCACGCAGATGCCTTACACACGCATTATGTTTGCAGCTGGTATTATTTTGGCAGACACATATTTAATTGCAACAAAGTACCGAAACCAAAAGTGCAATTAAGGGAGGTATTTATCATGACCGCACGCACATGCAGCTACCACCCAAAGAATGGCAATAAAGCAGCATATTCACTGCAACGGCTGCACTAGAATGGAACAGATGCACAGTCATACAATAAAAGCCTGTATTAACTGATGACCACAGTCGCCAAAATCCCCTGAGTTAATTAATAGCCCCATTTGCGGGCTGAAACCTTACTCCAGGCCCCTTGGTGTGCCAGATGGTTCCACCAGTGTTTTCAGAGACACACGTGCATTAGATCAGATCCCGTAATGTACACATGTGTATTAGATCGGACCCTGAAATGTTTGTGTATTATATCAGATCCCGCAATGTACACATGTGTATTAGATCAGATCCCACAATGTACACATGTGTATTAGATCAGATCCTGCAATGTACACGTGTGTATTAGATCAGATCCTTCAATGTATGGGTGTATACTGGATCAGATCCCACAATGTTCCCCTCACAATGTAAGGATGAAGGACAGAGGCATTTACTGAGGCTCCAGAGCCCTCTCCTATAAATGCACACTCCAGCGGCAGTCTCCAATTGCGGGAGAGGAGTGACCGGAAACAGGTGTTTGAACTGCCTCCCTCAGGAGATACGTCATGGTCAGCTTGGTGGCTCCTTTGTTTTCCTGTTTGCTCTCCCACTGCGCCAATAAAGCGACCCAGGTCTTGCCCTGTCTTTGGGCCCAGCAGATGGCATGTCTGGGCACATAGTGGCTCATTTAGAGGAGCCCGCCAACGCAGGCGCTTGTCAGAAGGACACACGGTCGGGCATGTCTCTCTAGTGTGCCGCCTCCTTTTAAAGTGGACACCCCCTTCACCGGACGTGAGAGTGGGGGGCCGCTAACAGAGCCAGAAAAAGCCAGCCCAAAGTTTGTGGCTTCAAGCAAGATTCTTCATTTTGATCTCATGCTTAAAACCCACACAAGGCCAAGACGGTGAATTTGTCTCAATCGCGTTAATTTCGAAACACCCACATATGCTTATTTTTGCCGTGTAACTGACACTAATTACCGCTGAGCCGCATTCATCCCGAGTGACGTGCAGACAGCTGCCGCTTTTACACCTTAATGCGTCGCAACACCTGCATGCGTTTTTACTGAGGTGATTCAGGTTAAAGATCTAGCTGAAGGGCACAGCTTCATGGCCGCCTTAGGAGTTAAACCTTTTGTTCATGAGTGCAAGTGCATAAGGACGAGGAGACCTGCTATTCACTTAAAAATTACACACACACACACACACACAGGTTTGTGGGGACTCTCCATTCATTTCTATGGGGATAACTCTAATCCCAACATGACGACCTTAACCCCTACCCAGCCCTAACCTTAACCAAAAGTAGCCAAACAAAATACGAGACTTCTGGCATTTTTACTTTTTTGATAGGTTCCACAGATCTTTGTGGGGACCTGAAAAACGGTCCCCACAATGCCAAAAAACAAGTTTTTATTACATTGTGGGGGACATTTGGTCCCCACAAAGTAATATACACCTAATCTGCAAATATACCTCAAACTTAGAGCACAGAGGACTGTTTCTGCACCATGAACACATATTATGTCACTGATTAATGCACATGCCCTTTATAAAGCATTATAAAAGCCCGAGGCATCTTCCCCCCACTACCCAAACCAGAGAGAGGGCTGTGACCCCCCCGCAGCAGAAGGCTAGAAGGGTTAGGCTCAAAAATCAGACTGCCTTGAGCTACCCCAAACCTACCCCCCAGGAAGATGGCCAGGATCCAGGCTTGCGCGCACTTGACTGGGAATATCTTTTCTGGGACTCCAGTGCCATTGAGCTTACTTGGCACACATATATAGTTAATATCTTATATATTTTACTACACGAATTACTTAATGTTATATCCTATTAATGTAACAACCATTTACTCATGGACAACATAAATAGCAGGCTGTACTAATGACTGATTACATTAAAAGTAGATTTGCTGTTCATGATTATGGGCTTCAGTCAAGAGATGAGTTTAGTGTGTCAGATAAAATGAGTTCTAAGGTTAAACGGGCTACGCTTTCAAAATAGCATGAACAATTCCCCCGTTTTTAACTTGTCCTCACCTTCTGCCGCAGGCCAAACGCTCCTCCCAGCTCCGTTCTCCTCCTTCACTGGTGTTCGCGCTCATGTTTACAGTACACAAGGCAAGGTGGCACTTACAGAGGCAGCCATGAAAATTGGATCAGTAGGGAGGAGATGGTGTTTGTCAGGCTTCACACATGAGGTGAGGTAGCGTTTTGCACTGCTGGCCACTCAAGGGAGCTACAGCTTCCACAATGAGTGCTCAGTTTAGGAAATGAACAAAGCCAAGCAGTGAATTATGCATGAATTACATTTGGGAGCAACCAAATTGCAAAGGGTAACTTCTAATTTTTAGTGCACTGCCTCTTCCCTGGAATAACAGATTAGTGTTACTTGACACTATTACTGGCAGCCATTAGCACAGCGTGCTAAACACACATGTGCTGGGACACTATGTGGGCTGCAGGTCCTTCTAATACAGGAATGGTGACAGGGAGAGCCACACGTGGCACAGCAGCATGTCATGTTCTCCGGGGAGTAGAGGACCAGGGACGACACTTCTCAGGTTCTAGGTGATCTGCCCTTTTCAGACGACCCGGTAGCCTCACAGAGCATCCGGAACTGCGGTACCACAGGAGAATGAAGGCGAGACCCCTGTCTGTTCCTGGGAACTCCCAGGAAGACTAGAGGACAGATGGTGCCTGGTAGTGAGGCCGTGGGGAGGAGAAGCAGTGAGGCAGAGAGAAAGAGAGAGGACGCTGACGACCGAGGTCACAAGTAACGCACCGTGCCTCACTGGCCCACCATGAGGGGTTAGGCTCAGCACGTTGGACGCGCTCTCAAATGGGCGTCACTTTCACGCTCTCCTGCCGCCGAGTAAGTATCGTCAGTTGAGCTGCTTCGGTGCAGATCTCAAGCCGCATTAATGGGCTAAAACAAATGTAGCTCTGACTGAAAGTGCCTGTTAAGCGAGCAATTCGCTGGGAATGTTAGCATCAGTAGCCATGGCCAGCGGCTACAGCGGATGTGCTGAGAAATTCAATTAGGAGAGTTGAAGAGCTGCGCTAGTGGAGTGGACAGATGACACAGTGAAGCAGCTTCACATCATCAAGTGGGTTTTCGTTCACAGACGATGACCGGGCGTGCTTGCTGACTCACACAATTATAATTTACAGAGACTGGGCCGCGTATGATCCTGTGTATGTGACAGGCTGATATTCTGATGTGTCCAGTACCTTCGGTTCCAACACGGACAAATATAGAAAGCGGCACGAGGAACGTGATCAATACGGGGGAAGGAGATGCAACGTCGGTCTCATTCGCAAGAAACGCGACCCAAAGTCCAAACATCCAAGCATGAAATCGAGCTTCTCCTTGGGATCCCTTTGAAAGCATCCCACTTTGGAAATTAATTATTGATAGGAACAGACGCTGGAGTTCACACATTTGAGAGGATGGGGG
>JAODJX010000041.1:12935114-12949519 GCA_026776945.1 Isichthys henryi
GTTAAACTTCAGCATAATTAGACAGCGGTGATTGGTGTGATGTGCGGGGCTACTTCAGGATTAGCCAGTCCTGAAGCCCTGAAGATCTGAAGCCTTGAAGCCCTGAAGTCATGAAATTCTGAAGCTCTGAAGATCTTAAGCCTTGAAGCCCTGAAGATCTGAAGCCCTTAAGCTCTGAAGCTCAGAAGATCTGAAGCCTTGAATCCTCTAAATTCTCAATCCCTGAAGCACCATATTGAGAAGCAGCGGCAGGTAGTCCCTATTTTACCTGGAATACATCTTACCCAACTGCCATGTGCACCATATCGATCCCCTTTTGTCAATAGCTCCATATTCCCTGCTTCGTACCCCATTTAAATAAATCAAAACCACAAACATATATTTGAATGTTTTCAAGGCATGTACAATGGATGGCTGACACCTATTCAGTCACAATTGCAGTATATGATCAGCCATAGCATTAAAACCACCTACCTAATGTTTTGTAAGTCCCTCTCATGCCACCAAAACTGCTCTGACTCATTGAGGCATGGACTCGACAAGACCTCTGAAGGTGATCTGTGGTAAAGAAGTTAGCAACAGATCCTTTAAGTCCTGTAAGTTGCAAGGTTGGGCCTCCATGGATCGGACTTGTTTGTCCAGCACATCCTACAGACTTTTGAGTAGATTGAGATCTGGGGAATTGGGAGGTCAAGTCAACAGCTTGAACTCTTTTTCATGCTCCTCAAACCATTCCTGAGCAATTATTGCAGTGTGGCAGGGTGTATTACCCTGCTGAAAGAGGTCACTGCCATGGGACAATACCATTGCCATGAAGGGGTGTACCTGGTCTGAAGCAGTGTTAAGGTAGGTGGTATGTGTCAGAGTAACACCCACATGAATGCTGGGACTCCAGGTTTCCCAGCAGAACATTTTCCAGAGTATCACACTGCCTCTGTCGACTTGCCATCTTCCCGAAGTGCATCCTGGTGCCATGTCATGCAAACGATGCACACGCACCCGGCCGTCCACATGATGTAACAGAACACATGACTCAACAGCCAAGGCCACCTTCTTCCACTGCGACAGTTCTGACGCTCATGTGCCCATTGTAGGCGCCTTTGGCAGTGGACTGGGTTCAGCATGGGCACTCTGACCAATATGCGGTTACACAGCACCATACGCAGGAAGCTGTGATGCACTGTGTGTTCTGGCACCTTTCATAATCAGCATTAACTGTTTCAGCAATCAGAGCTACAGTAGCTCTGATGTCGGACTGGACCAGACGGGCTAGCCTTCACCCCACACCAGCACCAGTGACTGCTGGGCACTATGCCAGTTCACTGGTTGTCCTTTCTTGGACCACCTTTGGTAGGTACTGATCACTGCCTATTGGGAACACCCCACACAACCTGCCATTTTGGAGATACTCTGACCCAGCCCACTAGCCATCACAATTTGGTCCTTGTCGAAGTTCTTCAGATCCATAGGCTTGCCCATTTTTCCTGCTTCTAACATATCAACTTCAAGAACTAATAGTTCACTTGCCTAATACTGTATACAGTATAACTTGTACCATTCACAGGTGCCATTGTAATGAGATAATCAATGTCATTCACTTCACCTCTTAGTGGTTTTAATGCTATGGCTGAATATAGGGCAAGGTGTAGTACAGGTAAACCGCATCGTTACATAGTACACAGCAGTAATTGTATGAGTAAAAGTAAGCACAGTGATGGAACAGTGATGATTTACATTTCCTGTGCACAGCAGATTACCGACTTGGAAAGGAGGTGAAGTTAGATGCATTTTCACCCATCTTCCCCCCCAGCAGAACAAACACTTGCTCTGCCTGGGGCTCTATGGACCTCTGTGGGAACGCATTTAGCTATTTATATTGGCCTTTATGAAAAGGACAACAGCCCCAGTTTGCCTAGGCTGCTGAACCAAACGGGGCCCTGGGGGCTTTTAGAGCTGGGGTTGAGTGTAGAACCGCAACCGCAAAGGCCGCTGATGGGACCTGGGGGCATACTCACAATGTGCAGCATGATGTAGTCACCCAGGCCGGGGGCACTGTCCACCCGCACCAGGATGCCATCCTTCAGGGTGGTGCTGAATCCCACGGTGAGCCGGTCGGTGCGAGTACTTGGTCTCTCGTTGTTGGGCCACGTGTACGTGATGAGCCCGCCGCCCTTACCGAAGATGAAGGTGGTGCCCGCTGCAGAGGGACAGAGAGGCGCGGAGGCGTTAAGAGACGGGCCAGACCGAGCGGTCAGGAGAACTGCCGTGTTAAGGTGTCCATGCATCCTTCTGTTGGCCCATCCATCTATCCATCTGTCCATCAATCTGCCCATCCATCCATCCATCCATCCATCCATCATCCATCCATTCATCCTAAAAGTGTCATTCAGGTCAGGTTGATGGGAAGGGATTTTGAACCCATCCTAGGCTGAACAGAGTATAAGGCCAGGGTCCCTCACCCCTGATAACTCCTTATTCAAGTCTGTTCTAAGGTTCATTTGCCTTCATTGGCCTTTCATGCAATTAACTAGGCCACCAGTTCACCTTAAAGTACTGGAAGCATTCCACATGAATTAGGCAGACAGAACAATACAATCCTCATAAAGGAAACATAAGTGTAGCTTTGTGCATTTTGCAGTAAATTGTAATTAAAAAGCGAATAATAATTAAAGAGCGCTCTTTTATCTAATAAGCAGAACAGACGCTCCCATGGCGCATGACTGACATCACTTATCAGTGACTGCTTAGTTATAGAAATGAAAATGGAAACCAGAAATGGCTGATGCAGTCAGGGGAAGCTGAGACTAATCCAGAATCAGTTTAATGGGACAGGGTATCCACACAGAGATGGAGGGGCTCTCGCATGAGTGCCGACAAAATGCAACACGTTAAGCAAAAGCACAGTGCACAGTAAATGGGCAGGCCTCATGGTGGACGGCCTCCATTTCCAGCCCCGGGGTGCTTATTATCACACGGAGGAAGTTTACAACAGCAGCGTTTGAAAGGGCCCCCAAAATATGTCACACAGCTTGGTGCTGATTCAGCAAGTGCCAGCCTTGGCAGGTTCCTCCTTAACAGACAGCTAATGGGACCTAAACTGGGGGGGTGGGCGCTCATCTCAGCGTGCATACGGCAGGCCGCCGGCGAGCCTCTGCCGTCACTAGGAGGAGAGATACTGAACTGAATGCTTGTGCATCTTCCGAATTTTTCGATTAGCAACAATGGAGACAAAGAATGGTCAAGCAACATTTAAAGGGAGTGTCGCAGACATTTAAAGGGATGGTTCAAGACGCTTAAAGGGATGATTTAAGGGGACAGTTTAAGATGTGTAAAGGGAGTTTCCCTTGAGAGTCTTCGCTATTGGGTACATTTATCACGCTTCTGTTCACGCTGCTGTGACACACACCATAGACTGAGACTGCATTTTCTCAGGTAAAATAAGGGGAACTTCATTGGATGTGGGACAGCGCAATGGGAAGTGATGCTGTTTCACATTCCAAGGTAGGAGGTCCTTATCTGTAGGTAAAAGACATGCAGTTACGCACATGTGTCTCTAAACTGCTATTGGTGTGCAACTGTGTGCACCGGTCATGGACTGGCACCCTGTCCTGAACGTTGGCTGAGCACACTCCAGGGTCCAACCCTGTACTGGATATGGGGTGTGCATATGGGGTTTGAATTAAACACAACAATTTGAGATGCATATCTGCACATTTTACTTTGGTGAACAGTAACAAGGCAGGCTGGTACATTGGCTGCACCGTTTCTTGCGATTAATTGCGAGACAGAGCCTTGATGTTTCTGCTGGGAACATGAATCTTGGAAGTCATTCGAACCAAGGCATTAACTAACAAGAGGGAGTGTGCACTACAATACTGTGGAGGCATTACAAGAGCCTTCTATTAAGTGGCACGCATTTTAATGCTTCACTTGGACGGGAGTGTATGTATTTTGAAATATTAAGAAATTTAAAAAACACCTTTCAGAATTTGGGACACATTTTCAGTAAGTGCTCGCAGGTCATTCCAGATGATTCTCGATGTGGTATTGTGCCATGGTGTTAGTGGGTCATTAACAAACATACAGTACTCCAACACTCTCCCGTAATGAGCTGCTACTGCACCAGGCCCCCATGAACCGTGTGACTGTGCGTGTGTGTGTGTGTGTGTTTCCTTCGCAAAGCTGGGAGATACAATTCAATAACGTACACCAGCTCTGCGGGCCTGTTCACACCCCTGTTTCTCAGAAAAATGGTTTGGACCCACTGTTTCATACCTATATTTCAGAAGTTCCTATAGGTTGAAGGACAAGTTCTAATCTCAATTGCTCAGTTAAGGTCACTTTTGAGGACACGATCAGCAAGTTCATAACTGCACTCGGTGGATCTGAAGGAGCATCACCCTCGTATATGAGGGCATCTCTGGGTCACTGAGAAAGGCGGCACTGGGATGCGAAGGAAACAGTGTCCGCACTGTGAATCATCTGTGCTTCTTAGCTAGTGATGAACAGCGACAGCATCCTGACCACAGACACGGCCGTGTCCATGTATGACGAAGCACCAACATTACACCTAGAGGTTCCGCAAGATCGACGTGAAGATCTCAAATAAACTTACTTACAGTATGTATTCATTTCTTACCGATTAATGTACTGGTGAAAACGCTAATGAGTTTGAAACAAAGCTTGTCCATATTGTATTTCTGTAATGTGTAACAGGAAAACAAAGGCGCTTATATTGTCTACACATCCAAGCACATGTTAATAAACCTAAACCTCGAGTTTCACAGGCTTGCATACGGAGACAGTATGTGAAGACAAAAATGTGTAAACTCATTCCACTTCTCAATCTGGGTTCACACTCAGGCTTAATAGCAGGACTATCGTGAAAAGTAATTATGAAATAATAGAAACCTGATCATGTAATGTTCACGTGTGTTTGCCTTTAGTGGAGGGCCAAAATATCGTAGTTCTGTTTGCTGTAGCAACATATCTCTCTCATGCCCATGTTTCCAACAACAACCTTAGGTCACTTGCTGCCCTCTCCTGCTCCTCAAACTCCCTGCTTGGTGGCACAGGCTTTCTCAGGCCATAAGGTCCTGAGTGTTAGGGGGAAACTCCCACCCCAAGACCTCCAAGTTTCCCCGAGTGATAAAGGGAGGAGTCTGTATGTTACAACCAGTATCGATTTTCCTCCATCTTCAATGGACCGGTCCACGGCATCGGCAACGAACCCGAAAAAGACTTTCGAGCCGGGCAGCCGGATGGCAAATTGTACCGGTCGGCTTTGATCAAAGGTGGCTTTATCAAATTTGTATCGTTCAACCCCTCGTTCCCCTCCGTTTATATTCCAAATGCACGTACGGATCCCTCACCGCTGAGAACGATTCAGAGGAAGTGTCGTTTCTGAGGGTAGGACGTTAGAATCCGCTGTGAAACTCGACCTTGGGCCTTTAGGGAATTTGACCAGATGCTGAATTAAAGAGCTCCATGCCATGAACTGTTTGGAAAAGCATCAGTAACATCACTGAGGTAACTGATCAGTAAACTACGTTTACAATAGCATAGTGATCTAAGTATGGACACTGCAGCGGCTCATAGGGTACCAATCAGCCCCATGATCAGGGTCTGGACCCTGTTCCCATGTGGCATTTGCATGCCCTACCTGTGCTGTGCAGGTCTCCTTTCGTAGTCCATAGACATGCATGCAAAGTGACAACTCTAAATAGTGAATGTGCCCTTTGATGTACTGGCACCTTGCCTAAGGTGTCCACTTTCTCCTGGTTCACTACATTAGTGAACCATTACATTTGCTTATCAGATGCTATTAACAAATTATTGTCTTCTAGCTAAGTTCCATTCCTATTTGCAGAGCTAGACTTTCCATCAAAGTGATTTAAGGTCAATGGCTTCCTCATGGTTCAACAATACAGCCCGACCCGTGTCTGCGACCCCTACATTCAAAATCAGTCCCACAGCCGACGCATGACCTGCATTTGTGCATCAAGTGGACCAGATGTAATATACGCATGAAAGTCATCACGCCTTATTCCAAGCCTACGGAACCTACTTCACTTTTAAAGCTCTTTAACTGTGAATAAAAAGCTGTGGTGAGAGGCTATTCAGACGAGGCTAATATTTTGTTTCTCGTTTTCATGGGAAAGTGTGAGGGGCGTAACACTGACTGCTCGTGTCATGAGAATTTGGCTTTTTTTTTTGAAGCACTTGATATTCCGCTGGGGCGGCAGATGTGGCACACCCTTCACAGTCAACCCCAGGGCAGATCCCGACCGGAACAGCACCGCCGCCAGAAGAGACTCCGAACCGTGACAGCTGCCAGCCGTGACAACAGATGGATAAACATGGCTCCTCCGCATGCCTGAACCACATAGACACCCCCAGGAAAATGGAAGATGTGGAATCAGCGATGAAAACAGTGACTTGATAGACTTGGCGGACCCTTCTGTACCCAGAAAACATCATTTCCGAACAGCGTCGGGTGCTGAACTCATTTGAGAGCCGTTTACAGGCCACATGAGAGGTCAGCCGTCTTAGAGCTACTACATGACAAGAAGAGATTCATCTGAAAGCGGCGCCTGACATTATTTTATTAAATTTTTTTTCCTGTGGAAACGCTCTGGGACGCAATTTACAGGAAATAACATTTTTTGTAACTATTCTGATGCTGAGGTGTCTGACGTACCTAAAGTCTCAAAAGTAATTTAAACCATGACACAATCAGATTTTCACAAGCCACGACAACTGGGCCTCTGCTGGAAAAGCCTGCAACAAAAATAGCAGTAATAAATTGTGTAAGTGCTTGTACACTGGGAGCAGGATAGCTCAATGCTAATCAATAATCCAGCGGCGGTCAGAGCTACGCGCACACTCAAAATGGATATGAGTAAAAATGGGCATTAAATTTTACACGTCCTTCCAAAAAAGTTGACTTCTCCGGATCCCCCAGAGTTATTCGTTTCAGGGTGACGATCATTTTGAAGTTGCTGCAGGGCTGTTGTTCATTGCTCTTCTTCAGTGGAATAGTTTACACCTTCCTGTCCCGTGGACGTCTATCAGGGACCTTCGTAAGGCAGTCACAGTGCCACATCTGGCGTCTCATTGCTCTCCCACGGTGTGCCTCTAACTTCTACTCTGTTGTACAATGGTGGCACATTTGCAAACATGCAAAGTTTACGAAGGAAGGACATCGATGCAGCTGCCGTTCCTGATGCGGACATGCAGAGATGTGGAACCAAAAATGCGGAACCGGATGCTGCCCATCCGGGCACATGGCGGGTGTCTCACTTGGTTGAACTGGGGCAGTCGTGTGCCAGCCTCACTACCCAGCACCCAATGCCCACCCACTCCCACTCTGGAAATGAATGGTGGGGCCCAGGTCTGGCTCCTGTTAAAGATCACATAAATTAACTGCAGTGCGCTCCGCCCACCAGAGTAGCTGACCAGGATGGGAATGTTGAGAGGAAGAGAGCAGCACGACTCTCCAACAAAACTGCAGCCACTCGGGGAGCCGGCGCAGATGGAAGCGAGCTTGCCTCAGTGACAGACGGCATGACCTCACACACGACGGGCATCCCCTGCGACATGACCTTGACGGGGACGAAGTAGTGCGAGGGAGAAGGTGGGAGCGGCAGGCGCGCCACAGGGCAGACGGGAGGCAGGCGTGCCCTCGGGAGGACGCTCATTCCCACGCATGAGGAGGAACATGTGGACGCTGCCAGGCTGCGTCTGAGCCAGCTTTGCTCAGGGCCCTCAGGACTATCCGCCGACGGATCTGTCCCGACACCCAGTGACCCTCTCCATTTTTAAGGGCGACTGTCGGTTTGGACGACAACACAGATGTACCTGGTGACAGGCAGGAGGGCGCTAGAGCCTAAATCTATCATATCCAGCCTTCATTCAAAGTGTTGGATTCTGATTAAGAAGCAGCAGGAGGCTGTCAATGCGTGCTTCTAATTTACTTAACTTCCAGGTCCTCAACCACCACCGTGGTGAGCTGGGAACAACTGATTCATGGAGGGAAAAGATTCCCAAATTCCAGGGGGGTGAAACAAGCCTAAGCAGGATCAATTTTTTTTTTTTGCGCATAATGGACAATTGCATGAAAATGCTACGAATGTATGTTATCAGTACAAGTAGTAGGAAATATAAAATAAAATAAAAAGTACGATGATTGATGGCAGCTAATGTCTTTTGACAGATAACTAATTTGTGTTTTCCTGAGTGCAAAAGACAAATATGCCTGGGAAAAAAAAAAATAACCATGGACGTTATTTTCCATGAGTATTTGTCACTGTCCCTCCGTGTCTCCACACCGACCATCAGCACATACATAATGCATTTCAGAGTATGGGGAATGCGACGAGCCTTATTTCACAGCACACAAATCAGGCCACTGGCGGCGGGTGCATGCAGGGCCGAGGTCAGGGGGCCCGACCCGGGAGGCTGGGAACCCGATACAGACCCTGCTGCGTTGCCCTCGAGTGGAGAGCTTGCAGGATTTGCTCCGGGCTAGATGGAGAACTGGATCACATGGAGGAGAGAGAGGGGAATGGGAGAGGAGCGTGTCTAACAAAATGGTGGAGAGTAATAAAACAGAAGCACTTAGGCTGTGAGGCCATATAATGACCTAAGCTTGGGTAAGGAGGCTATGTAAATGGCCACGACAGGGTGTGTAAAAGGCCAGGTTGGTAGGAAGGCAGACAGGCAGGCAGACAGATGGGCAGACAAACGGGCAGGCAGGCAGACAGACATACAGACAGACAGGTAGGCAGGCAGACAAAGGGCCAAGTAGACAGGGGGGCAGGCAGAAATATGGGCAGGCAGACAGGGAGGCAGACAGACAAATAGATAGACAGATGATAGACAGACAGACAGACAGACAGACAGACAGATAGATAGATAGATAGATAGATAGAGTCATCTAAAAAGTAAGAGCACATCATGAAGGAATGATGAGGCCTCTTCATCAGAGGCTCTTTGTAGGGCTCCCATGCACACATGCACAGCAGCAGCTGATGTCAGCAGCTTCACATGTGGAAATCTGCTGAGCGGATAGAGGATAGAGCGCATGCAGGGCTTGTGGGGAGGCTCTGCGTCAGTGCAATACGTGGCTCCAGAGATACGGGTCGGCCGACGCTTCCCATAGAGCCTGTGCCAGTTCCTTGCCGTCGATGCCCTCGCAGTGTGATCTCAAACACTTCCTGGCATGAAAGGGAGAGGCTGGACAGCCTGCATCCCCTCCTGGACACCGTGGCAGGCCAGGAGTTGCCTTTGTGAGCATTACACAGGAGCCTACGTGTTTATTTGACACTACAGGTAGCCCAGAAAGGTCTGTGAAAAAACGAATGGCCAAGCCTGGAGGAAAGGGGATGCACTTTTCACAGTGATAAATCAAGCTGGGACAGAGGGAGGGGGGCAGAGGATTGCCAGAGCGAGAGACTGGACACTGCTGGGGGGGGGGGGGGGGGAGACAGTGCGAAAGACGATTGGCTCGATTGTCTTGGTGCGTTCAAATCACACTGTCAGCACTGACGGGTCCCGCAGGGTGGTTGTCATCGTTTTAGGTATGCAAACGTATTCAAATGTGAGGCGAACTACCTGATACACAGCAGGACTGTAACGGCAGGTCATCTGAGGCGCAGGATAAGTAATGAAGTGCGTATTAGCACTGCTTTTAGTGGGGCCTAATCTATCTGGAGGCTGTGGCGCATATTCAGTTTGAGACACGCTTTGAATTTATAAATATAAACAACAGACGGAGGGCAGTGCAGAGGTTAATATTCTGAGTTTGTACCCGGCTGGTTGCTGGCTCTAGTCTGAGAAACTCGAGCAAGCCGCTTAACCCGAAATGATCCAGTGTAGCTGTATCACTCACAGTCTTCGGGTGCAGACAGGGTGAGGGGTTGGCGGAGCACAGATGACGCTCTTGTTCCATTAACAGCACCAGCCAGCAGAGGGTGCTGCGGGGAAGCATCCCTCAGACATATTGGGGTCATTAACCATATAGAAGGAGCTCAGTGTGAAATGGGAAACGATGAGGGCCCTGTGATCCGAGGTGGCGGCCTCAAACGACAAGTCACCGATTTCCGGTTGATTTTTGAAACAGGGCACATGGAGATACCGACCACTGAACTGCACCAACAGCCTCTGAGCTCGAAAAGTCAATCATTTTAGGCTCACCAAGGAGGCATAGTCTATAAACCCATAACAGCAAAAAAAAAAACCCTCCAAATCAACAGGAAGTCTTAGACAAAACTGACTACAAAATCAACAAATTGCAACTGCAATTAATATAAAAAATACCTAAGACAGACACTATATATATTGTTGAATGAGTCCCACTGACTATAGGGACACGAGAGAGATAATAACAACAGATTTTAAGAAGAGAACAAGAGCAACTATTATTAATAATGCAGCATCGTCAAAGGATATGCCTTCTGTTTTGCATATCAATGCTCTGCAAGCTCTCCATGCAGGCTGGATAAAGATATTCCATTAAACCTGTCTCCCAATGATGGGTTTATCCCATCCAAATGATTAATCCCTGCCATCTATTGTATTATTTTCTCCTATGTGTTCTATTATTCCAAGGACAAAACGGGAATAAAAGCACACTATTACATATATATAAAAATATAACACAAGCAGTACAACATATTAGCATGTAGGAACCCACTGCACATTGTGGTTTAATCTTGATGTTTAAATACTAGTGCTGGATCCTGTATGTTCCAAGAATGTGTATGAAACCGCAAGAGCTGTCAGGTGCTGTCTGGTAGTGCCACTTTAATCCTGAGGATTGTTCGGTTCGCTCTTCCTGCCTCAGTACTTCTGTGCAGTCGCTCTCCCTGTAATCGCAGTGGTCAGGTGGGCAGTCACAGACAGCACTCTGCTGTAGTTCCGTATGGACCCGCCGCACAGGTGCTTGCAAGCCCAAAGTCCATTTCATTTGAGAGCAAAGAAAATCACAGTCTCTCAGGTATGGTTAAGCTCATTTCCGTTACAGCTCCGATTCCCGCCGACATCCAGAGGGAAATCATACGATTAGCATTTATACCACTCCACGGCCTACTCCCCCCAGCGACACTGATTAGTCTCTTTATGTACATGGACATTACCCCCCCCCAAATTTTTCCATACTTTAACTTGATAGGGTCGTATGAAGACAATTGCGTCTGTCAGTCATTAATTTTTCGCTCCTATTTCCAGGGCTTTCCGACAGCATTGGGGGCCAGACTTTCGGCAAGTGTTTCTTAGTATCCTATTTCGCTGATTCCAGCAGCGTTTGTTCAGCAAACACGTGGGGAACATGATGGCTCAAGTGAGGTCAGTCAGTCTTTGCATCGGATGGCCTTTTCATTCGGTGTGTCATAGCTGTTCCTTCTGACGCTCCTTCAACGACTGCCATAAATTCTTGTTACCCTGGATCCACAGCTCGACGGAGGAGTCAGACAGAATTCTGCTGCTCCCTCCTCTCCCTGGTTGGCATGGCAACCTTCCCACCGAACGCAGGTTGCAGAAATATGGTTACATCTGCCTGGGGTGAGGGGGGTGGTGGTCACCTAATGGCCGCTCGGAAAGCGACAGCCCAAAGCAGGCTCATGTAGAGAAGCGGAAAAGCCGCGCAGCAGACATAGGACACTAAATTACTGCACAGTTAAGTCCTTAAGTTGTCATTTTTATTTCACCGTTCTCTGAAAGGGATAAGCAACTTCAGAGTGAAAATGCATTAACCTCTGCACTGTTACGTAACCCCCACAGCACAGAGAGAGAGAGAGAGAGGGAGAGAGAGGCAGATAGAGAAGGACTGAACCGGAATTTCTGCTGTTGATGCACAGTTTGGAAGCTGCTTTACTTATCAGGTGTTTCCAAAACAAACAAACCTGAAACCAGGCCGAGAGACAACTTTCAGAAGGGGGCCACTCAGGGAGGGGCTCCCATCACCCACTTCATTACAAAGATATGGAATGTTATGGGTTACATGCGTATGGGATTCATTAATACAGTTAAACATTTAAAATGCGAACTGCTGAAATACAACAAAAATGCAGTTTTGAATGTATGGCTGCTTGATGGGAGGCACCATCCAGCTCACAGGGGTTTCTATCAGGCATCTCACATCGCTCTATTCTGCACCCCCCTGCATCCCAGGGTCCAAGCAAAGCTCATGACAGCTCCAACTGCTCACACTGCCTGTGTATTGCCCCATGGAAAGCACTGAACCCCAAAAATAAATGCCTGTCCCCTCCCCCAGTCGCTCAATCCTATCAGAGAGCTGAGGCAGCTTTCTGGCACATCATATCCGAATGTGTCGAGACATAAGCAATGTCCCGTGGCTCTGAATATGTTTCTGACATGATGTATTTTATGTCTTAAAGTCACGGTGTAAAATGCAGTGTGATATGGGTATTATGTCTGTCTCCTTTGCTAACCTGTGGGCTGGATGATCAGACACACGTTAAGCCTCTCAGAAAATTCTGTTTACACCAGAACAGGGAAAAAGTGTCTCAGTAAACCCACGGTGACAGAACCCGGAGACGAAGTGGCGATTTTGTGGTGTCTAGCCGCATTCCTGCATTTACACGTTACGGTGAACCTTGGGTCTCCCTACTAGGGGTACCATTCCGGGTGAGGCGTTACAAAAGGAAGACAGGATTCTCCATTTTATCTCACGTTGCCCAGAGCCGGCTGGTCAGATGGACATGGCAGTCCTCTCTCTCTCACACACCCAGCAGTCCCGGGCGCCCGGACATCACAGTCCTTGTCAGTCGCTCAGAGATGCCGCAAAATGTGCTGATGAAATACGGAAGAGGTGCGCAGTCTACCTTCAGAGAGGAGGGAGATAAAAATACCTACGGCAACTGGAATAACTCATGCCGGAGGTCAAAGGCAGGTGTGGAAACTTCTTTAAAAAGTTATAGGTACGAATATATCATCCCTTCTTCTGTAACTTGGTTTATTGGCATAAACAAGCAGAAAAGTCACAGATAATTTAACAGCTCTTTTGTGATGCAGCGAACAACAGGGCGCCTCATCTTGGAGGAAAAACGTTTCTCAGTAGAGGGCTTTCGCTCATTTTGTTGCCGATTGAGTGTGAGGCTCTGAGGGTAGGCTGCTGCTACTCAAGGATAGTAAGGATGTCAGAATAAGACCCCTCCCCCAGATAGCAGCAACTAAACAAATGCCTGGAGATGGTGCGGATACAGAATGAAGGCAGGGCGATGGTGGGGAAAGTATAGCCAAGGAAGGTACGATCAACACTACTGAATGCAAAAGGAAATTATTTAGTGGGCAGAAGTGTCCACAGTATTGTGACACGGGGGGCCGTCGCAAAGCTGAATGCTAGCAAAACGCAACATCTTCAAAGAAGACAATGGGACAACCAAAAAAAAAAATCCATATTTTATATTGTAAAGCATTTTTGCATCTGTCCTGTATGCTACTGGAGAATTTAATGGTGTGAAAAACACTGTAAGCACTGGCAAATCCAGCGAGGTGAAAACGACGCGGCTGAAGATTCCTCTGAAATGTCAGGCGATCGAACGAGCGATTGGGCGATTGCTGCGGCGGCCGAGCGCCTGGCCCAGCAAATCAATCAGCCCGCCGGCCGGCGAGGGGAGGCAGCTGCTGCGTCGCTGCCTGCGAGGGACCTTTCTTGTCCCCGAATGGAGATTAATGAAGGCGCTCTTCCTGTATGACAAGGTTTGCCAGGGGCCAACAAGCATGAAGAGCTGTCACCCGACTGATTTTCCACCTGGCTGGCCCCGTCTGCACCTGTCCCAGATGGACCCACTCCGTGGCCCCCTGGGGCCCTTACGCCGAGGGGGGGTGGGCTCGTCCCCGCCAGGATCCTATCAGGCTGCCAAGCCAAGATGACAGGGGCCGCTAACCCGCCACCATCAACATCTGCATGCGTCAGTCAGGTTAGTCCTGTGGCTGGTAGTTACTCGGGGTTACGGTAATGGTACCCATATGTCTGTGTTCCTATGTAAAACCTGATCCATCGTTGGCCAGGGGTGTCATTTCTGGGGCAGCCTGTGGAATCGGCAAGGCCCAGCAGGGGATACGGCACATCGGCCATGTTGAAGAGACAGACAGGTTTTTTTTTTCCCCATCGAAGCAGAAAAGCGATGGCTTTATTAATCCATCATTGTGACGTGTGGCGGTGGAGCCCAGCGGAGGATCCAACCAGGGGGGCCAGAAGACATCAGATCACTGAAACTGGCCCAGAGTGTCTCCATAGGCAGATACTGAGTCGATGCACATCACTGTGAGAGACAAAGACAGGGTTCGAGATGCAGGACTCTTTCATATGAAGCAAACAGCAGGATGCCTGAATGATATTTATCCTTCTTTCAACTTCTTATTCAGTATTAGGTTATTCT
>JAODJX010000041.1:12974975-12990275 GCA_026776945.1 Isichthys henryi
CCCCCCCCCCCCCCCCCCCCCCCCCCCCCCCCCCCCCCCCCCCCCCCCCCCCCCCCCCCCCCCCCCCCGCGGGGGGGTCAAAATATTGATTTGCATCATGATTGTTTCTCTTTCCTCCCATTCAGACTTAACGTTACAAGCTTGTTTACTTTTTAAATAGCTGATTTTGAAATTGCAGTGACTGTTTCAAATATCTATTAGAGTAAATGCCACACAAAATATCACGGCAAGGCAGCGAGGTTGAGGCTAAGTTAGGGCTGAATCACAAATAAATGCTAATCTGAATTATGCGGAGCTGTTGGTGTTCCAGCGGCGCTCAGTCAGCCATGCCTCGCCTTGAAGTCCACCCCCACCCCTCCACTCCCATCTTCTAAACAATACGCCGCAATTAAATCCCATTCCCATCAGGGTGTCATTAATGGCAGTTTTTTTTTGGGGGGGGGGGGGAGGCGGGAGTATTTTCCCCATATAAGAAGCAAGAGGAAATATAAAGAAATAATATTGAATAAATATGGATGTAAGGACGGCCTTCCGGCCACCTGAATGTAACTAATCACCGGCCGCAAATGTCAAGCAAAGCAAATGGCTTTTGTTTCACCACTGACCCCTAAAATCAGGTGTGGGGAACCTGAAAGCTGACTCTCATTTAGCATGTCCGGGATGCCATGGACCATTCCCTCTGGATCCTTTTCATATTACACTGGTTGTGAAAGATCCGAAACAACCACAGCGTCATCTTGCAAATGCGAATCCAGTGGTGTTTTGTTCCTGGTGAAGTGGGGCTGAGGATCACAGTAGCCACAGTACTGGTAGAAGAGTGCCAATCTCCTGCTCTGATTGGCTGTAGGGTAATCAGAAGGGGCCTTTGGTTGGGTTTCCAATACACTGAAAAGCTTCCAGCCACTCAGAGTTGGAGTTCTCTTCTCCCTATAATGTGGCTTGTCCAGCGTGTGAGTTGCCCACCCCTGGCACAGACCTCCACTGGTTGGGCAAACGTACAGGCAGTGGAATTTGGCTGAAAGACCCTGGCCTCAGAGTGGCCTTTTCAATGCGTGGTAATCGCCTTTTTCATGAAGCACGACATTCCCATTAAAAGGCCATTCCAAGCAGCCCCAGACTCTATAAAGATCTGTAAAGATTATTCCGGTACAACAATCGCCTTGCAGGGAAGACCTTTATTTGAAGGAAATAACTCTGAACCATCAGCTAATGTAATACAGAAGTGGAGACACTTCGACAAAGCTCTGGAGAGACATTTGAAATCAATGCAGTTGTCTAATTCCCTGTCTTTACAAGAGATATTCACCGATTCTCCAGAAAAAACTCACGCATGCATGAAAAATACCAAAGTTATAGATCATTTTTTTTTCTCTCCTCTCATTCCCATTGACCAAAGGAAGAAGAAAAAAATAAACTTAAGAAGAGCTTCGCATTCTGTATTTCACAACAGACTTCAGACAGTAAGTGACTGCTTGTTAGTGGCAACCAGTAGAACCCTAAAGGAACACAGAATAAAGAGAAACGTATCAATGTCGGCCATTCTGAGAAGCCTGCTCCATAAAAAATCATTTTATTTACTCCCACAACAGGCAAAGCACGAACTGAAAGCACCCTGAACTAGATCGTCCCCCCCAAAATTGCTAGACGGGGGCGGTGTTTGGCGCAGTGCGTTAAGACACTGTACCCATGATCATAAGGTCGCCGACTCAAACACCATGAATGATGTCACCTTAACCCCCAACTGCCACAGGTACTAGCTGACCCACAACTGTATGTCACTTTGGATAAAAGTACCGGCTCAACAAAAGCAAAGGTATCCTATTGAAGGTGCCTGAGTGTGTGGGACAGTCCACGGCAGAAAAACAGTCAAGTTTCAGGTCTTTGGGGGGGGGATGGGTGGCTCTGGGATGAGGGTTAGGGGGGAGAGAATGTATTCCTGTTTGGAGAACTGGAGGAATAAGAACCAGAAATGATAAACAGGACATGGGGGGATCAGGAAACTGGGTCAAAATGCAAACACGGGAAAGCAGACCAACACTACAACCCGAAAGCCAAGACTCCATCAAAGAGACACCAGAGTTATGCTAATCCAGCTAAATTAAACCACAAACCCAGAAAGGAGATTCCAGGAAACCAAAGCTAGAAGAAGGAGAAGAGAATGGCTAATCAATGACAGGTAACCAAAGACACAAGCCCTTCATCTAAGAGGCATTGCAGATCTCCATGATCACGACGCGCTTTGTGATCCACTGAGCGCGTACGCACAGCTTTCCAGTCAAACCATAATTACTCACACCTGCATCTCCAGGTTCGAGTGTGATCGACAGCTCATTTGGATGACAATTCACAATTGCCCTCCACCAGAAGATGCCCTCTCCAATGTGTCACTCCATCAGAGGACTGGAAGTGCGGAGCAGGTGCAGCAGCAGGCAAGCGTGCCTGAAGTAAAGAACAAAACTGCCAACATTACTATTCATCTCTAAAACATCAGCCTGTTCGGCCCTGCTGTTTGATCTTATTTATTCATTTATCTACTTACAGTAGATTTGGAAATCTTACTGTGGCTCCGGCACTGGTCCTGTAAGTGGTTGAACATAAATTTACCTCAGAAGCCAAATTCAATTAAAAGGAGAAGACGGGGGGGAAATCTCACAGCGAATTTGCCAAGAGTTTGGCTGAAGAGTCTGATAACAGCCTGGTACCACTAAAAAATTTCAGAAAGGGGGAAGCTTGCGATTCTGGGATTGCACATTTCACAATTTACCTGATGTTACAAGAGAATGAGAAGTCTATTTCCTTTAGCTTGAGGTGATTTATTTGTATAAACATTTCCATTAAAGCAGGATTATAAGGCACATTTATCAAAATACTGCAGGCCTCAGCATTTTCTCATAGGCCCTTTGATCACCATGGAAACAAGCTTGTACTGTCATGGCCACCGTGATGCTATGTATAATTTTCAGCGTATGAGGAGTGCTGATAATGCAGAAGACATTATTTTTTTGGCCTGGGGAGAATTTTACCCTCAGGCAGATTGGAGTTGCACTTTCCAGGGGAGAGAGAGTAACTAGACCAAATCTCTGAGAAGAACTTTCAAACAAACACAAGTAATAATAAATACCAAATAATAAATTAATTTTGATGATAACAATCGCACAATTTCTTCCAGACACCAAAAGTAAGCATGTGTCTGCCAACTGCATAACTAGCCCTGAACACTCTTTTCAAATTTCATTACAGTGACGACAAATATATAAAACGTTAACAAAGAATCGCAACGCGGTAGCTGGGCAAATCCATAATCATTCCTGGGTAACAAATCGTATGTTGCAGCTTTTAACTGGAAATAAATATTTCTTAGCAAAAAACAAGGCACGCAAGATGAATCTCAATATCACACAATCAAAGTGAATTTGCCCTGCCATTATCAGCTCTCATGCACAGATACTTGCCTTTCTGCCCAAAATGCATCAGCCATGAATGCTGTTACTGGCATTTACCTAATAAGCATTCAATTCATAACCCTCATTTCAACAGAAGCACAGCAGAAACTGTGTTTCTCCTGTGCCCCTCATCAATGAATACCAGAAATGCGGAGAGTGTCATCCTGTAATAGCCTACAATTATCGGGCCATTATTAATGCGATATAATTACTAGCAGCAAAAGTACAGAGAGTTTCTGTACAGCTTTCTACTGTCTTGTCCATTGTAGGTGCTGGACAAAAAAAACGCCCAAAAAACTAGGAAAGGAAAAAAAACACAACCTGAAAATGAATGAGGTACAGATTAAATAGAATGAACAGAAGCCTGTATTAAATCTATCTATTTTGGGGCATTTATGTTGAGTGTAGGGGGCTGCTAACCTTGTGGCTGTCATCGCTAGATAGGATTTTCCTGAGCAATGGTAAATCAACTTAAGAAACAAGCACCCTGTCCATCCAGGAGGCACTGATGTGCTGTTGTATACTTTCACACTGACAGTGTGCTGCATATGAAAACTAATCAAAGGCAGCAATGTCCAGCTTCTGGCAGACATACAGAAACTTATACCTGCTACCATTTCTGGCTAATGAGCGTCATCTACATGGATCTCCTCATACTAGACAACTATATATGCAGCACATCATTACAGACTGTGCTGTTAATGTTCCTGTGAATTCCTGCTCAATTCCTGTGCATTTCCTGCACAAACAGGACGACTGAGCTGATGAGTAATTACTGCGCCAGTCCCAGAGTGAGGCAGGTGAGATACAGGAGTCCCAACATGTGATGTGAAATCATGGGCTAATCGTTTATCGTTGAGGAAGTCAGAACGGCCTAATTGTTGACAGATTATCTTAACTGTTTATGTTGACACAGTACATTCAAACTTCTGTAATGTTTGTTATTAATAGCACAGTCCCTGTTAAAAAAATGCGCTCGCGAATCCCTGCAGTCGTTAGATGCGCTTTGTCTGCCGCACACCAAATGTGCATCACGAAGCGCTGCTGTGTATGACCTCCATTCAGAGGAACGCGGATCCGGAGAGAGGGGGCGCCGCGTGCCCCCCTCGGAGTGGCTTTCGACATCGGCGGCCCGCGCGGTGTGACGCAGCCTGGGGTGCGGGCCGAGACAAGCCAGCAGCAGCCAGTCAGCGCCTGTCGGAGCGCATACAAAAAGGAGGGACCGCTTGGACGGGCATTTTGATAAATAGGCCAGACTCTCACTTCAGAGAGAGAGAAAGGGGGAGCAAATTAAGCAGTGATGCCATCTAAATGAGAGGCCTAAGACACCCCGCGTCTTCAACACCTCGCCAGGCACATCAAACGTTGTACTCGTTTGTAAAAGTGCACTTTAGTAAATAGAACTGGAGCGACGCTTTAGAGAAACATGACAGAAACTGATGCACCTCAGGCAGAATCCAATACAGCAGATTATATTTCCTTATGCAACCCAACAATAAAACATTTAAAAGAAAAAATAAGACCTCAGGGTCTGCAAACCTTGATCCCAGTGAATGAAGGCATTCTGTCTGCTTTGGCCAACCAACCAACGGTGTAGTTACCGTATGATATTTACCTTAAACGGATCTGCCTTCAAAATGATTGAAAAAGACTGTCTCAGTTATCTGTGAAACAGATGATAGGAGATGACTGGACATTAAATGTACATGACATAAATCTATTCCATCTCATCCCATGTATACCCACGCATCAAAGTAGGATTACCAAACAGGATACAAAGGTACACTGCAGCGAGAAGATGATCTGAAAGAATTAAATCCCAAGCGGGGCTGTCGATAGGAACACACAGATTGTCAACAGATTTCCTGGATGGTGCCTGACAGGAGTAACGTAACGGAAACGAGCAGTGACACCTGAAGGAACTGCAAAGAAAGCCGGTAGGTGCTCCATGATGTGTAAGAGACATGAATCATGCTTTACTGGGCGAATCATGCGGCGCTTTTCAAACACGCTGTCACTCCAGACCAAACATGACAGGCAAGTAGCTGAACATGCTGAAATCGCGGTAAACAGAAAATGGGGCTGCTGTGTTTGATTCAATCTGCACTATTAAGTCAAGAAGCCAATAAGACCCCATCGACTCATGATAACCTCCCCTCCCTTATAGGAGGGGGTCATTTACTGTTTCTGGGAATCCCAACAACCAACATTCTACATTTAAATGGACTACTCCGCAGACATGATAGCATATGGCCCCCTCCCACCATAATGTGGATGCACAGACTCGCCAGAAGACTCAGGATGTCAGGCAAGACACCATTAAACACCTCTTTTTTGCGGCAGGTGTGGCTGTGTGGCTCAGCTGCATTAGCACCGTTTTTAGCGGGAAACAAATCAAGCGACAACTGAGACCTCCGACACGGACACAATGAGATTCATTTAAATGGTGTTCAGGCCGCAGATAAACAGGAGGCAGCAGTGAGCGGGCAGAAATGGCTTTGCACGGACTGCGTGAGTGCCTTCTCAGTCTGCCTGGCTACCGGCCAATCAGGGAACATCATGGTAACGTACAGGAGAACGTTCAAATGTTCTAGGGGAGATTAAGTGCTTATTCTCCGCGAGTGAGACAAGAATACTAACGCTCTGCCACCGTGTGACATGCACTTACTCAACCGGTATAACCCACGGAAAACCCTGGCAATGAACTATCCGCACAAATGATATGACAGCTATTTTAAAACGAATGTCACGATTTTTATTAACAGCCACAATCAGTTTAATACTAGCAGCGGCGCAGCCTGGGAAGTCAGCGATTTACGTTGACACTCAAGGATACATGCTAAACACATGCGTTGCCAGGCTTGCCAACTCTCCTGCATCTGACGTGACACACTTCTTGAAATCTTACAGCAAATCTATATCACGGTAAGTCAAAACACTTGTTACAAAACATCGCCATCCAATCTCTTCTTTGTCTAGACCCAAAGTATAAGATGGCACCACTTTTTCAGAAGTATTTTGAAAAAAAAAAAAACCATAAATAAAAGTGTTATATTCGGGCCAACACTGTATGTTATAACTTTTATGGGATCTGAGTCATTCTGAAAGCCAACATGCCTGTCCACCACAACGGACTCACTATGGGCGATTTACAAAGCCCTAACTGCATGGCGTTTGGCTGCTGCAGGAGACTGGAGGACCTGTACAATTTGGACAGACTATGCAAACTGCACACACAGAGCAGGAAGGGGGGAGGGGGACAGAAATGGGAGCCCACAACCATGCCGGTGTGAGGTGACAGTAACACCTACTGAGCGCCCACCCAAAAATAGCAATAGAAATGAAATTGGAAACAGCTTCAGAATGAGGCTTGGAGGGGGGCACAGTGATTGGTTATAAAAAGGCTGCAGGGCACTGGGTAGCACCTTGAGGAAGGTGCTCCAGGTGAATGACTTTGAAGAATCATCCGGGAGGCTGGACCTGAAGGCAGCCGTGGGGGAGTCGTGGCTGTACAACCGGGTCAGGAGCTGCACTGCTTTCTCTCCCATGAAACAGGCAGCCATATCCAGCCAGCAATATTTTAAACTCGGTCAAGCAAACTGGTGTTTCATGCAATCATTCTGTGTCTTTATAATCTGTATTCCAACCGGACAAAAATATCACAGGAACAGAGAACAGATTATGAAATATTTAAGCAAACAAACAACGATAATAAAGAGAGCTCTAAATAAATAAAGCCCCTAAGGCAAGTGAAATGTAGAATATTGTGAAGACAAGAGTCCTGCAGTGATGAGGAGGAGTGCGGCCAAGCGGTCTTTTTACTCATCGTGGTTTTTGGGGCTGGATGCAGGGACTGGCAGTCTAGCTTTAGTGAAGAGCTTCAAGGCCGGCAGGGGACAGCAGCCGAAGCTGCGCTCAGGTGCCTCCCAAGCGGCACTCCATCGATAACGAAGGGGACTTTAGGCGGAAAAAATATATAAAGAGCGTTTATTTTTCTGCAGTTTTCTCTGCCGCAAATTGCCATAATCAGTACTCAGTCTAGCGGTTTAAACACAAGCGGGGAAGATATCGACAGGAAGTATAAGTGATGGTTTGTAAAAGATCAGTTCAGCAGAATGATTTCTCATTAGGGTAAAATGCAGGACTGCTTCAGCTCACAGAGAGGTCAGACGTGCGCTAAAGGAGTAAACAAACAAGCCATCAGCACAGTCCAATTACACATGAATACTCGTGGCAATAGATAATTTCCTACTAATTTGAAATATGGCCTGTAAATGCTGGCTTTCCCACTAGACCTTGGCTTCCTTTCTGCACACACACACACACACACACACGTTTGGAATTTGGAGAGTGTTAATAATTCTTTGGGTAGCAGTATCATCTGTTGGATTCAAATATTTTTGATTGACTGATAATTATCCACTGGCGACTGACATGTCAATTTTGTGCACCCAGATTGTTGCAAATCCTTAAGCTCCAGTAATTCTTGACTGCAAAATTAAACTATAACATAATTTAAATGTAAGTATATTATAATGCAATCTTAAGTCACAGGTCATATTTTCGAAATAATAAGAATAAAGTTTCTACATATCATTCGTGTGATAATTTAAAACAGAATTAATTTGTAATGACAAAAATTCCGACACACATATGTATTGTTTCACTGTGAAATGCGGTACAGAGGATACATGAGATACAGAGGAAGCACATTTTATATCCACAAAATGTACTTGCCCTCCAATCCAGCTACCCCTGACCTATAGAAGTCAGCTTTATATCGGAGCTGCTCCAATTGTGCCCTTGAGCATCTAGCTGGGTTAAACACTTGCAGCTGGTGATTTATACACATGGATAAATTTGGTATTATTCAGGGTATCTGATCCAAGCCCCTGACAGGTATATCCGGCCTTAGCAGATGCGGCTGATTGTTAATTAACAGCAGCCCAACTCTGGTAGGGTTTTCTCATGCTGACCTTGGCGTGGAAGGTCTGAGGCGGACGGAGGCCAAACCTATAAGGCCAGACGGCAGGCCAAACCGCACTGTGTCCCAGCTAACTGTTATCACCCATTTCACCAGCTGCATCACTGGCAAACCGATACCCACCCCCAACCCTGACAAAGGGGACCCCCTACCCCTTGAACAGGCCTCAGGACCAAAACAGCCTGCAGCGACAAGCTGCAATGGTGTCTCTGAAGGGCAGGGCGCGTACGTGGGGTGGACACAGGGTGCAGATCAGTCGCGCTAATGAGGATTAATGTCTCCGCTGCTGAGAGTGGGCAGAAGCAAAGGCAGCTCCCGGGGAGAACAGAATTCAGTCTGCAGCACAGTGGTGCTGGTTGAAGTGACTGCCTTTTGGTTCTGTAAAGCATTTTGAAATCCTTCAAAACATTATATGAATGTAACATTCATTCATTCATTTGTTTGACTAGGGGACAAATCACACATATAGGGGGTATCCTTTAACCTGGCTGTAAGTATACATGGACTTCCACAGAACCGTACTTGACCACAGTCACAGTGCGCTTATTCATCTGTTGGCCTCACTGTCTATTAATTTGCTGTGTGACTGATTTACTTATACCTATTCAGATGAGGCTATATGATACTTCATGGGATGCTTACAGGTGAGCCTTCGCGTTGCCATTCTTCCCCTCTGCATGTAGCATCACCGCCAATGGCCCCCTATCCACATTACTATGGGGAAACTTCGTCCTGAGCACGACATGACCCGCTGTATCACTGGTGTAAATACCTGGATGCCGGTTAGTTATAAGACACACAGTCATGGCTCCCAGTCAACGGATCCACATGCCTTTGACCGAAGCAGGAATTGGCAGGACTCAGAGGACGGCAGCACAGACTGTGCAGGGAGAGCTGCACAGACTGAGCAGGGAGAGCTGTACAGACTGCGCAGGGAGAGCTGCACAGACTGCGCAGGGAGAGCTGCACAGACTGCGCAGGGAGAGCTGTACAGACTGAGCAGGGAGAGCTGTACAGACTGCGCGCATGCAGAAGCAGAGCCAGAGTGAAGCCTGCAGCCCCGAGGGCGTGAGAGCTCTCTGCTGGCCACTGAGCCACACAGCCTGATTTACACGCTTAATCCTGTCTGGATACAGATGTTCCACCATCTACTTGTTGGTCCAGGTTCAGGCAGCTTCTGATTTCCTTTCATTTCATCATGCTTGTGCGTGAGAGATGTTCTGAGGGGGACAAAGGCAGTTCCTGCTGTCCCCTCACTTTAGCATGGATGCTCTTGCGCCTTGATTATTTATACTTTCTTTTTAATCCCCTCCGATGTCTCCGATTACCCCCACCACACACACATACACACTTCTGAATTTTCCATTTTGTCTTTGAAAGGAGTTCGGATGGTCAGGTGGGGGGCCCAGGAGAGAGGGAGGGGGCCCATACATATCCTGTTAGGGGCTCCTAGGCCATGACGGTCTGCAGAAGCGACAGAGTGCTGCTTACAAGCCCATGGCATTTTTATCGACTGGGTGCACTTTAATTCTGCCACCCTATTGTCAGGCTTTCTAGCCTGGAGGCCTGGTGAGCGTCAGAATGCTACCTGCGCGCTAACGCGGCTCAATAAAGTGCCATCCCACACACGGATTTGGGTGCTCTCTGCACCTGTTACTTACGCCGCCCGTGCCCTCATAGCTATCTAAGTCGCCAGGGACTGCAGACACCCGAGCGGTCGTTAAGGGCGAATGCGGCGAAAGGTGCCGAGTGCCGCAAACAGTTTCCTGTAAATCATGGGCTATTCGCAGCGTGTTCACTGGAAAACGGATGCATATGGGTCAGGTTATGCAACTGTCAAAGCATTTCCAGTGACATCCATTTAGCAGGAAAGGTCTGTGCCACCGCCATCTGAGGCTTGGAAGCGCAGATCATTCCACATGGTGTCAGGAAAACACCCTGATTTTCTGACGCCATTAAACCCAAACTGCTCTGAATGAGAATTGATTACTCAGCCTCCACTGCTAGGATGCTCCTGGCACGGATAAGCCAAGACACGCCTCCCTCTAGTTTTCTTATTTAGTCTGGATCACATTAAATTCTGTTACCTGCTTGGATCAAGTGGATACAGGTTAAACACAACTGCTGCTGACAGCAGATAATCCTGTCTGAACAAAGAATGGAATCTTGGTAGACTAGGAACCGAAGAGTTGATCGCCCATCGATTTCCGGCCGAAGGTCTAGCGCAGGAAAACAAACGGCACTCATAAATAACACGCTGACAAAAAGCAGAAGTTCAATTAAAGATTCCCTGTCCAGGGAATGAAGAAAGGATGGTACACAAATCTACAAAGTCAGATGCATCAACTATGGGTGCAGCGCGAAGGGAGCGTTATGGGTTGGCAACAGATAATGCTGAGTTTGATGGCGTTATCTTGCCCTTAATTGGTTAGAAATTACAAGAGATTGCCTCATAAATAAAGCAAGGTGTCCTATTAAGCCCAAGTGCCATATCCATCTTCTAAAGTCTTCTATTAAGTCAGCCTCTATTAATAGACCCATCTCTCAAGCTGGGATTCAGCCTAAAGACTTTCACACATGCATTACGCCTGAAAGGCTGTCACTCACATCTCACTGCAGACTCAGGAACTGAGGAAACTCATCCGCATGAACCGGGAATATTATTTATTTCATTGTCTGGCAGATTAGAGTATTGCCGTAATTGCTAAATTGTAAAATGAATGTCCCCTTTATCTTCTAAAAATAGAGCAGAACCAAAAACCGTTACCGCTGGTCTTTTGACGTTGGTCCGAAAATAGCGGAAGCTCAGAGGAGACTGCCGGTCCAGATGAGCAGCCCTGCCGTGAAGGTGGCCGGGGGGCCCCTCTGGGCGTGAAAGAGGGAGGGCAGCAACATTCTCGCTTTTCACGGCGGCTGGATCCTCCCCAAACGGCGGCCGAAAACTCCACGGGAAGCAGTCGCTCCATCATCCTCGGGCAACCTCCTCAGCCCCGGGGTCATTTACAGAAACGCTCAGCGCTGTGCACTCAAATGCACCTTCCAATGATCCGTGCACCGCGGCCTTCGGAGGGAAACGCACTGCAATTATCCTCATCAGCTTCTCCAGCCGACTTAGTGATGTGCTTTGCAGAACCCAAATTCCTACCCCTGCACTCTGTTGCCATTCACTTCTTGCGAGGTCTTATTTTATTTCTAATACAGAGTCGCACCCCTGTCTCTGATCCCCATCCAGAAATTATTTGTGATTCCTGCTGAGTTAAATGGAAAACTCTGGCACCCCTGGGCCGCCAGGCTATTTTCAGAGGGCCTCCAGCAGTGAGTGAGCTCAGGCTCGTCCCCTGTCCCCTCTTT
The DNA here is from genome assembly GCA_026776945.1 of Isichthys henryi. Taxonomy (NCBI): domain Eukaryota; kingdom Metazoa; phylum Chordata; class Actinopteri; order Osteoglossiformes; family Mormyridae; genus Isichthys; species Isichthys henryi. The sequence continues at coordinate 12,986,754 of JAODJX010000041.1, forward strand.
CTCTCATTTTAAACTTATTTTCAAATACGTGACCACATTCTTGGCACTGAGGCAGCAAGCACTGTGTCCACTTCAGTGCGATGTCATTTTTTCCCCCCCGTCTCATTCTCTGTAGCTAACTACAGGGCATTCTCCAGGGCACGTGTCGTGTTTTTATTTGTCACCTACTTATTACGGAGCACCGCGGAGGCCAGGGAAGGCCCCACAGGCATTGTACAATGCTGTGACATTTTCCACAAACCGGGAAGGCAACGGCCCCTCTCTCTGCAACAATGCTGGCACCCCCTTGAGGCCGTGATCAGCACAGAATTACGGAAGTGAGCTCAGGGCAGCACCATCAAACATGACTGGCGTTTCCCTACGTCGCCCCCACCTGGCATGCCTCCAGCCAGCGCTCAACGGCCACTTGCTGTTCTCTTGCACCCCCATGGCCCCAAGAACCCAATTTAGGAGCACATCTGCTCGAAAAAGGACGACACAGCAGCAGGTGCATGAACAAAGGCAGGGAATAGCCGGCAGGCACACGCTACACCTAACTGACATTCACGTGCTTTAAAGAGGAGGGTTCCATCTTACACTGAAATTAATGTTTAATTACTTAGCTTATGGTTATACCCAAAAATAAAACCAGTTTCCTCATTTCCTTAAATCTATGGAGTTAGTTGTTTATTCTCAAAAGTACCTGCTTATCTGAAAAAAATACTTTAGCCCAGACACTGGTGCAAATTTATGTTAGCATGCATGCTACTTCACTGAGACTTTCCATCCAGCCTGCTTTATTTTTCAGATACCACAAATAAGCAGTGGTATATCAGAGTGATTAATCTGTTAAATCCTTTCTAACACTGTATTTACATATTTATTTACACTTGCTATAAAGGAAACCATAAAACATGAACAGTAATTGAGCCTTTTATGGTAATTATACCAAATGCTATTCACCCGCAGCACTGGACATCATTTAATAGTATATTTCAGACAGCCCAGGCCATAAAGGGAAGACTCGTTGCCTATAAATGCTCATTTTAAACAGATTTCCCAATTTTCTCCTGTAAACACAGCACCTACACACAAGCACACAAACATACAATTCAATCACGCGCAGCTTTCCGAGAAAGAACTTCCGCAGCGTGAACTGGGCTCTCGGGTGCGATTCATGCCTAACGATTCCCTCCCGAGGTTCGGGATGAACGTCACGGGCCGGCGCCAAGGCCGTGGGGTGGACCATCACCATCCATCCCTTGGGCCTGGAGGGGTATTTCCCGTGGCCTGCTGATAAGGGGAATCAGACAGAGAGTGCAAGAGGGGCGTAACGAGTGCATGCACACAATTTAGGGTGGATTTTGAAAGGAGCTTTCAGCCGAGCCTCACGCTTCAGCGGGCTTCCTGCAGTCAGAGCTAATCGCTGACAGCACACCCTGAAGGAGTGCTCTCAATGCACGTGTGATGCTCACTCACAAGTGTGCTTCAGCGTTCCCCCACGTGACACCTTTTATTGGCCATAACCAGCACAGCTCCAGCCCTGGCCGGGACCCCGAGGCCCAGTCCCGAGACAAAAGATTTTTAACCAACAATTGCTGAAGAAGATCGCCAGAAATCACCTTTCATACTCCGGCACAATGTCCGGGGCAGGCGGGGATGGGTACTGTGTGGTATTAAAATGAATTATGTCGTCAAATTACGAAAAGCATCAGTGCTCTGAAATGAGTGTGATGGACCCCTTTGTGTCTTTTCTTTATAAACTATTCATGAGCAGGAATATGGCAGTGATTGGGTTTTAAACGTGAGCAAAAGATTTACACCCTGGAAATAGGGGGTTAGAAGCAATTATGAGAGTAATTATTTTGTATATTTAAGAAAATTGAACCTTAAAAGAAGATTAAATTACATATAATGTGCAGATTGTGTGGTTACATTGGCCATTAGGAAAATAATAAATAACAGCAATCTGGGGCTAGAAAAGTGGCATTAATATTCTTGAAATGACATTCTGACGCTTTTAGCGGGAATATTTACAGACACACTGCAGCTACATAAATTTCATGTAGATGGTTTGAAGGGTTTTTGAGAGGGTTGAGCTGGCAGCCCCGGAATCCATTTAAACAGGAGGGAACCTAAGTACCTTCACAGACCTGATGGCCACCTTGAGGTCAGTGAAGGAGTGACATCCACAAACGACAAATGAGAAAAACCCAGCACGGTTAATCTAGCGTTTAGCGTTTTTTACTTCAACAAATACATGGTGGCAAACCTACCATTAAAAAAAGTAAAATAAAATTAGGGAAAAAAAAAATTGGAAGATGGGAATTCTTTGAACTACATCACCAGAAGGGTAACCGGCAATATTATTAAACTTCAAACAGTAACAGTAGAAGTTCAAAGCGTCTGAGGTATTTCAGTCAGAAAGATATTTACCACATCCTGTGGTAGTGTCACGACCGTCGGAGAGAAGCCCAGGTGTGTAAATTTGTACACTCAACAGTAACACCACCGCACTTCAACAACGTTAACAAGGCATTCAAACTGAGCCAGTGAACCCCACTGAAACTGAGCACGCAATCAGAAACGTTTCTGTGTAAAGCACCCTTAGGTCTTGTCAGGTCGAGGACTCCTTCACACTACAGCAGTCATATTTTACATATGAATTACTCACACATGACCAAACCCTCACAGAAACGCATGCCATTCACGTTCCTGTAAATCTGTACAGAAATGTGAGGAGGAAAATTTGACCTGAGTGTCCATGTGCAGCTTATGTTTGAAAGAGCCGGAAGAGCAGCAGTCAAATTCAGAATAATGAGCGAGAACAAGCGCGGTGGTGTCTTAATGGTTAGGGACGCGCACATGTAATTGAAAGATTGCTGGTATGAATCTCCGACCAGCAAGGACACATTCCGTAGAGGTGTGTCAACAATGACCACCGATCTTCGAATTACCTCACAGTGATTTAATAACCCACTAATGCATTAACGGTATTTTTAATCTGTTGGCAAGATTTTCACATCAATTATGAAATGGAGAGTGAAATACAATAACAATAGTAATCTGGCTGACTAACTGACCCCCAGCGCGGTATCCTGTCATGGCCTGCCCTCCCCCACAGGTCAGCCAACGAGGGCCGCCTTCCCAGCCAGCGAACCCCGCCTTCCCAGCCAGCGTGCCCCGCCTTCCCAGCCAGCGAGCCCCGCCTTCCCAGCCAGCGAGCCCCGCCTTCCCAGCCAGCGTGCCCCGCCTTCCCAGCCAGCGAGCCCCGCCTTACCAGCCAGCGAGCCCCGCCTTCCCAGCCAGCAAGCCTTCAGCAGCTCCTCCACTTTTCTGTTTCACACCTAATCCCGCATCACGCTAGGCACTATTCCTGGAACTTTAATTTCACTCTTGCATTCTGAAGGAAACAAGACACAAAATGAGCAATATAAAAAACACCCCCCCCCCCCCCCCCGCCGGTGGCGCAGGGCGAGGGCAGGAAAAAGATGGGGGTGTGTAATCAATAGGAAGGGGGGTTAAGCCACGAAACAAGGGGGG
>JAODJX010000041.1:13022370-13038177 GCA_026776945.1 Isichthys henryi
GATAATAGGGGGAGCCAATCAGAACGGGACTTACATGGCTGATAATAGGGGGAGCCAATCAGAACGGGACTTACATGGCTGATAATAGGGGGAGCCAATCAGAACGGGACTTACATGACTTTAATGGCATCTGCTCATGCTCATTCCACCCCCTCCCATGGTTTAAATGAGCCAATTATCCATTAATTATCTGTATCTGACACACCAACATGTTTTCATATAATAGAGCGCCGGAATAAGCAAATGGTGTTTCATTAATGTGTCATGATGGGGCCTAATCGTCAAATGTAATTGAACATTAGAAAAAAAGATAAATGTGACGGAGCCGGGAGAAAGCATGTCTACATGCAGGCCGCGCGGAGCCTGAAACCCTTCACTACTGATGCAAATACAGGCATTTCACAGAAACTATTTCATTTACCTTAAATAATCGAGCAGGGCATCCCACGATCTGGGAATAAAATCTGTTATTTACTGGGTCACCAGCTTTGCCGCTTAAACTCTCATAATAACTGTATCTGCAGATGGGCCTTCTGGGTCCATCGTCAGTCGGATCAGATTTTACAACAGATTTTACGATAAAGCCTTTCCTTTTGTGTGACCTATTTAACAATAACACCTGCAATACCAAATGCAGTCTGAAGGGGGACATATTACTAATTCTCTTTGAGAAGAATCATGTAACCTAATCGTTTATGAGCATTTTCCTGCTACTATACAAATCCCACAGACTCCCAGTATAAGACGAGTGGAGAGCAGTCCGGCCTCACCTTTGAGGTCCAGGTTTTTGGCACCATTCACGACCTGGCTGACCATCTTGGCGTCCACCTTGAGCATGTGCGTGTTGCTGCTGTCCCGCGTGATGGCCACATTGTGCCACTGGTTGTCATTTAGGGCCCGGTCGCTGTTCCCCTTCAGCAGGCTGGGGCCGTTACCCAGGTCGAACACATAGTGGATATACCTGGGGAAAGGGCCAATGAGAGCGATCGCCAGGGTCTAGCGGCCAATCCTCACAGTAACTGCAGCTGATGCAGTACAGCAAGTTGGGAAGCAGACTATTCAGCAATGTGTTACGAACAAGGATTGATATTTCTGGTTTGTAGCTGGTATTGGTACACATTAGTGAGTTAAATTCACTGGTAATATCCCGTCATAGCAGCAGACATAGCAGCATATGATCTTCTCCCACAGTTTTTCATTATTATAAACGTTCTTGTCGTAATGATGCAAATACGCCTAATTACTGTTCCATTATACTTTTGTGAAAAATGAAGGATCAGACCTACCTATGTCACACCAGATTGGTCTGGTAAAAATGCGGGTAAAAATGCATCTAAATGAACTCAAAGTAAACAACCCCGGTGCTACTGGAACTGCATTTTCTGCGTCTCGCATTGAATGGTCAGAATGAAATAAGTGAATATTTTTTTGCACTAGTGTGACCACACCTTGGTTATGGGAACGGGGAGCCACACCCAACTCGCTTACCCCTTCACCAGCTCCACGGCGATGAAGTCGTTGCCATCACCACTGTTATAAAAGATGAAGCCATCTGGGGAGGTGGTCTTGAACTGGAAGAAGAGGTGCATGGAGGTATAAGCCTGCAGAGTGGCTAGACCCAGGTAGCTGCTCTTGGTCTTGAAGGTGACGGGGTCGGCGACGATGGAGCGCAGGCCGAATCGCGCGTTGAGCTCGCAGAAGTCAATGTCGCCGTTTTTGCACAGGTCGATGTAGAGCATGCCGTTGAACTTGAAGCTCTGCAGGTGACCCACGAAGCTGGACGGCACGGAGGTGAGGAAGCGACGCTCCGTCATGATGCCCGTCTCCAGGTTGTGGAACTCCAGGCGCGTGTGGTCACCCGCCATCTGACCTTTACGGTGGCAAAAGATGCGAGACACACCCGTGACATTAAGGCGCAATGTGAGCGGTGCTGCCGCGCATTAAACGGCCAGTCCACACATTTACCTGTAATTATAATGTGATGCTACAGTACGAATCTCAACGAACTGTGTTCAGTAAACAGAAGTGATGAAAGAAAATTCTTAAGAGGGTTAGACAGTGTCCATCTCCATATTAGCTTTCCATCTGCTGCCTGCCCTGCACCGACGCCTCTGAGAGACGCTTACGCAGAGGTCAGCGGTGAAAAGGCTGCCCTCTTGTGTGAAACACTGGCAATTACTCCCGCAGCCAGCCGGCACTGACACAACTCAGGCTTGAAACTGGCAGTACCTTCGCCTAGGATCCCCTCATTAGTCAAAATGCCAGCTGGCTCAGCTTCAACTTCATGCAATAATAGTTACGCGACAGAGACCTTCAGGTGAAACTCAGTGACTAATGAAAAAAGCATGAACCGAAGTCTCATGATCAAAAGAACATTGACAGAAATGAGTGTTGCCTGGCTTAGTAAACAGTTCTGCAGATATGGCGCAGCTCTTAGAGGGACAGGTGAACGGAAGAGCATCGGCGGGAGTACCTTCAGCCACATCGTCGTCAACCGTCAGCTTGTAGTTTTTTCCGCGCCGGATCACTCTGACCGTGTGCCATTGGTTGTCGTTCAGTTTTTGTCCGGCGTACAGAGTCTCTGGGCCCTTGCCTGAGGATGGTTGGCAACACAGTTAAAATCTTCCTAAGGTTTTGACCGAACCTTTGCTTTCAACTGACACAGCAGGAGAGGTCTATGTCCAATTAACAAAATAAGAATATGTTCTACTTTTCAGTCCAATTACCTAATTCAGTGGATCTGAGTCATGAAAACAAAGGTTTGGTCTAAATTCATATATATATATGACAGTGGTCTATATTTGATATTTTATTCAATCATTACTATCGGTATCAAGTACAGTTTTTACCCACACTTCAGTCCATCTGACATGTTGCAAAACTACTTTTACTCATAACCAGGTCTTTATTAACATTCTGATAATTCATTATTCATTCTGTCAAAATCAATATTAATCGCTAAACTGCACTCAAAAATTCCTTTATTCATAAAAACGTCCGAATAAATGAAAAACTGAGCGTCAGTAAGGGCGTGGTCACAAGTAATGTGATGCAGAAAAAGCAAATAAACAGTATTTATTAAATACAAAGATTATTTTGAAAATGAACAATTAGATATCTAATAAAAAAAAGTAAAGAAAATGATTTGTCAGTAATTAGATTGGCGCAAGTACAGAAAATATCCAAATGAAAAATGTGTTACAGAGTATGGCCTGTATCTACGTGGGGAGGCTGGAGTTAAAGTTAATTCATAAGTGGGCAAACTTCTGAAACATATCAGACGTTGTACAGACAAAGTCTTCCATGTGTAAATCGTGTTTCGCAGTTCAGTGACCAACTATTTGACCTCTTCTTGCTTTGAAACGTATTAAAGCACTGAATGTCAGTACATATCTCTACTGTACTGAAGCTGTGTTTATAATTGTTCATACTGATGTTGTTCAGTCCTTTATTCATTTTCTGGGCTAAATACACACACACACACACACACAGATATAAACACACTATACGCAGTATATGATACCATGGCCTGTGAGAGTGTGTGTGTTTTGAGGTACACATCTCCCACGCTTATATTCAGCCTAACTTCACCACAGATATCTGTGCTTTTTCCTAATTCAAGCTGACCTTTCCATCATCCCTCTAAAGCGAAGCCAAATCCCACTCCTGATGAAGGAGAAGCCTCTGCTTCATTTGATGTAGATAAGAACTTGTCACACAATCTGACATGAAAAAAAAAAAATCCAAGCGGCAGAGCTTTCAGGCGAGAACGCTGGAGTCAGCTCATTAGAGGAAGAGGCTTAACCTGGATGGCCGGCTCCAGGACAGCCCTCAGAGATCAGAGCCAGCGGCTATCCCCTATCTGACCCAGCCTGACAGGCACGACTAATCCACCAGGAGCAACTGATGGTTAGATTAGCTCCACCCAACATGGCTATTATACAGCATTACCCAAAGCTAACCTTATCGCTGATTCAACAGAGCACTTTCCCCATATTTAATCACATATATCATTCTGCAAAAAAACTCTGCAGGCAGACTGCAACATCACCTTTTCACAACAGAAGAACTCCCACATGAGCTATGAGGCATTGTGGGGACATTTTAAACTTGCAATTCTCTAAGCTGCCAGACAGAGGCGCTCTGTTGCACCATAATCCCCAAATAACCCTATAAAAATAGACCGGGAGTGACCTCAACCAGTGGTTTTGCTCATCCAATCCATAGAATGTGACCTTTACATAGGATCTCCTGGGTGTACTGTATCCTTTAAGACATACACACGGGCATGGAACTGTGCCCATTCGCCTCTTTTCTGGGATGCCCCACACGACCAGACTGACAGATGACCAACTTCGCAACAAAGGACAGCTTAATCTCAATGAGACACAGTTATACACAATATAGCTATTGTCTCCATTATAGTTCCATTCTTATAAATCCATCCATCCATCCATCCATCCATCCATCATCTCCCGCTTGATCAGAGGTCGGGTCCACACCTCCAGACGAAAGATCTTATAAATCTATATAAGATAAAACTTTACCCATATTTAAAATCAGCTAAGGAATTTTATTTTTGAACACGGTATTTGGAAATATCGACATTGTTCAGCATATTTGCCCAGATGATAAATTCTCGCTCCTTGTTGTGGATGGTTAGTGAAACACAATGTGTGTGTGTGTGTGTGTGTGTGTTGGGGGGGAGGGGGGCTTAATCACTGGCATTTCCTGATGGTTCATTACCACTACAGAGTCATTACCAGCACTGATGGCTGTAATGGGAATGAATAACTCTCTGAAGTCTAGGGCTGAGGCTAATCGTGTGTGACGCAAACCCCCGGGATGACAGCCTGTCCATCTCTCCTGCTGTATGAGCTGAACAGATGTTTACAGGGGGCCTTCTGCATATGGCCCAGTGGGCCTGCAGACTCAAAATCTCACATGCACACACCCACAGAATATAATGCAGACTCAAATGCTGACACACAGACTCAAATGCTCACACACACTGAAATTCAGAATCAAATGATCCAAACACCCACAGACTAAAATGCAGACTCAAAATCTCACATGCACACACCTCCAGACTAAAATGCAGACTCAAAATCTCACATGCACACACCTCCAGACTAAAATGCAGATTCAAAATCTCACATGCACACACCCACAGACTAAAATGCAGACTCAAAATCTCACATGCAGACACCCAGACTCAAATGCAGACTCAAAATCTCACATGCAGACACCCACAGACTAAAATGCAGACTCAAAATCTCACATGCACACACCCACAGACTAAAATGCAGACTAAAAATCTCAAATGCACACACCGGCAGACTCAAATACAGACTCAAAATCTCACATGCACACACTGGCAGACTCAAATGCTGACACATACTCAAAGGTTCACAGACACAGAAATTCAGAATCAAATGATCCACAAGCAGGCACAGACTGAAATACCTACTCAAATATCCATACATGCACACACAGACTGAAATGTTCACACTCAAATTAACATACAGAATCAAACACTCACACATACACAGGAATACACACACACACTCACACACACACACGTGATACAGACTCAAATATTCATACACACATTAACACATTCAAGTCTGGCCAACTAACATGAAAAGTGCTCACACACAAGCATACAAACATGTATGATGCTTACACACCCACTAATGTACAAACACACTCAATTGCTCACACACAATCACTCTCACCAAAATACATACAGATATACTGTAGTTCGAAACACAACGTGAAACCTTGGACCTTAAAATACAGGCACACATACAGTAAGAGAGTGCACCTTATAATATTAACAACAACAACAACAATAATAATAATAATAATATGTAAATGTAGTAAAATTCTAATAAACAGATTTTGTGCAAAAAAGGAAAACGTTAGCATGTCATTTCAATTTTTTTCACATCACCAAATTATATAACAGTAACAATAAATTATTACTCATTAAATTATGATTAAATTTGTCGCAGCCATTTATTAACAGCTTCACCTGCACTTCGATTTAAAAGACCTCTTCATGAGTAAAAGCAGTTCAAACCATCATACTGTCAATAAAATACACCATTAGGTATCATTACAGTACTGAAACTGTCAAAGCGATTACAGTAGTCTGATAATAAATTTAGTGATATGGATAAGAGGTGACAGTTTATCATAATGTGCTGGAGGGTACCTGAGCTTTGATATGCAGCTAACGGCTCACGCTGAGTTTGTTTGCTTTGTTCTACACAAGGCGGAGCTCTCGCTGCGTCTGGAACATGACCGCGAGGTCGCAGCAGCCCCTAACACTGACGGAAGGTGACTTAATAACCTGCTGTTCATGTGAGCTGTGCTGAACACTGAGGTGTCAGTGAGGCAGAGTACACATGGGTGCCAGTGTCGCCATGCAAACTGACTATATGCTGCACTGCATTCATGCAAAGGCAAAACTAAAAGGGACCAATGATACCTGGGATGTAATAAAAAAGGTGGAACCTTAAACTCCTCAAAACAGTCAGCTTTAACTGCAATCGCAGTCAAACGACCTTAAATTGAAAACCTTTGTGCTTTTCAGAACGTCACTCCAACACTGCCGGAGAAGAGCCCACAATCGCTCTGCACAACCTTGCAGTGTGGCTCTAACCTTCCTATCCAGGTGACTGTGCAGCCCAGCTCATCAGTCTCAACTTTCCTATATCTTTCATCTTCAAATACCTCTGAAGTTGAACCAAACTGCTAAAATACAGTGTGTTCACAAACCTTAGAGTAGCAGTACGTATGCAAAACATAAATTACATAAAATACAATAAATAAAATGTACTAGATACTATAGAGTATACACATCAAATTTCAGATTCCACAATAAGACCATCAGGCATGCTAAAATTTATCAGCTGTATATAACTTGTACTATAGCTAAAAGCTAAAAGCAAACCTGAGACTGTATGCATGGTTTCCTGAAGCTCGGGTGAACTGCAGGCTACCATGGTGAGAACATCTGCGTGCTTGGCAGAATTATCCATATCGCTGCAATATCCTGACACCGAACAAGATTGTGTCAGATGTGTGCAGGAAAATATCAAAGACAAAGCCAATGCACTTCAGAAAGAATACTGCTGTCCATCTCTGATCTGCCGAAAGACTGAATAATTGAGAAGGCCATTGGAGGAATCTTCTGGAGATCCACAGGGATATATGGGAATAATCAGAAGTATTACGCTTTGCGAACACGGAACACTGCATCCCAAACAAAAGAAAAGCAGCAGTGGGAGTATCATGGTTTGGGGTAGCTCCGCTCGCTCAGGCCCCACTGGCCCCTGCTGGACTCAGTCACAGAAGGAGCGATGACCAGTGCACCAGCAAACTGGACAAGAGAATACGGCAGAATCTCTACGGGAAATGTAGTCTGACAGAAAGTGGGCCACGAGGCTCTACCACACACAAAATGCTCAAGTTAACTTACAAGAGAGTGACCCAGGAAACAGCAGACATGAGGTCACACTCCACAAATCACCCCAGATTAATTGCCTTCACAACACTGTTTTGAGCATGATGAACAGTGCCATGTAAAACATTACAATAGTCAGCGAATGAATGAATCTAATGCAAATATCCAGGCAAAGACACGTGACCTTCTATGGTGCGGGAAAAAAAATGGAAGATAAACGATGAACAGACCCTTACTGACACTCAGATACGGCTCAGTGGAAAAAGAAAGTGACATATGGGCCATTGTGTAGGAGAACGGGAATCTGCTGCGTCGCTTATTGTGATCAAATTAAAAAAGGTAAATTGTTCAGCAGATTATTAAGTCACCCCCAGACCACTGCATCATCACCATCGCAAACCACACACACACACACACACACTCTCTCCACACAAAAGAACAGAATCAACCGAATCAGCTACAGTGTTTCCTTCAGAATACATCTTAAGATCAAGAAGTTAAGTATAAACTTACTGGAGTTACAGTTTATCCTGATACAATCTAGATGGGGAAGAATAAATGAAAGATGAAATTGCATCCTTCAAGGTTACAGCTGCTGACATCCAATAGCAAGAGGTCCACCCTTCCGGGGACGACTACATGCAGATGGCGGCCATTTTGTCTTCACCTGTCTGCTTGTTGATGCTAAACCATTATAATTTACATCGTTACTCTATTCATTATTTTAATTATAACCAAATTATCTTGACTGGGGTGGGATCATCTGGTTAGATTAAACCACACCAGAAACACAATTAAGGTGTTTTAAAATGTTTTTTTTTTTTTCCATAAAATATTCAGCTATACTGCTATACATGTTTATAAAATGAAATTCAGATTATTTTTTAAGAGTTCAGAAATAACAAAATGGCCACCTTTGTTTTACTGACCACATGGATTTTGAAAAGATTTGATTACATTATGCGCTAAAAGGCTCTATACTCATTTGGAAACAATTAACATATTAAATATCCGAAATATAAACAGCAAATCTAATGCGGTCTGCTTTCCGTCTCAGAACACCAAACCACTTTAAGGTTATATTTGTCTGACATGGATTATTTTATCCAGTAAATGAATTCTGGATCAATAAAAGAGGTCTGCATTCTGGAAATACCAGTACTGTATGTGCCAGTTTGTAATATCTGGGAAAACCCCACAACTATCAGAATGTTATTAATGTGAAACAGGAGCAGAAACCCACATAATACAGCTATTTTCTGCCTTTTTCGGCACTGTCATTAGTCTGGTTAAGGCGGAAAGCAAAGGCAAGCATTCTGGGCTGGGATCCATGTGGTTAGGAGCGCCATGCGTCGTCAACCGCAGCAGAAAAGTGGCAGCAAACAGCCTCGATACAGTCAGAACCAGCACCGTGCAGTGGCACCTGGACCTCCTGGGGGGTGAGTGCCCGCGGGGCGTCTGTACCCCTAGGCATAGGACACTGGGGTCACCTTAATATGGGACAATGCAGCTGAAAGACAACGCTGAGCTTGAAGTGACAAAGTCGACTGTCCTCTTTTATTACTGTGCATCTACATTTAGAAATTCCTAAATGGTACGTAATTATACCTGGAACTGAAGGCATGGCTGACATTAACATGGTAAAACATTTCGATTTTATGAAATATCACGCTCTGTAATATCAGCGTGAAATGCCCCAAAATATCAGCCCGGTTATGCAACATGCAGTGTGGAAATATTTCCGTGTGAAAATGAAAAAGTGTTATAATATTAGCAGTATGTTTTATGACTTAATAAAAACTCTGATTTCACCAAGGCCCAATTTATAACATCAGAGGTGTAAAAGCAGTGTTAAAACAGCACCCCTAAAGGTCCCCCCGTGTGGTACGAGGGGCGTTTATGCCACTCCCCCCCCCTCCCCCGGCAGAGCGACACTTTGGGAGGAGGGGGCTGCCAGCTGCAGGTAAGCTGAGAACTGTGTTCTCGGGCTGTTTACTGTCCGGCCCGCAGGCTTTGAGGCCATTGAAGGGGTGAATACCATCTTTTGACACAGTGTGACAAAAGCCGCGTGTGACTCGGAGAAAGAGGTTTATGTAGATAGCAAAAGCAAACCCGTCCAACTGAAGCGGGAGAAGAAGACGTGAATGCAACAGAAGCCACTGAGGACTAATATACCAAGTCAACTGGACAAGACAATGGCAAGAAGGAATATCAGCTAGAAAGTCACAGCGTTATGCAATATTCATTTGAGGCTCAGTCCTCCTACCTAGCATCAGGTAGGATCCACTCTTCTGCACAGCACTGATGTACTGAGCTGTTATTTTGGTTATTTTACTAGTGGCCCTTCTGCTAACTGAAAGAGAGGCTCGCCATTCTCCTCTGACCGCTCCCATTATCTGGGTGTTGTCTCCCACATAACTGTCCCTGACTACATCCTTTTTGGTTCTCAGTAAGCTCCTGATATTTTAGCAGTAGGGTGGCTGTTTCTGAGATGCTGGAACATGGCACCAGTAATCGCACCAGATTTAAAATAACTTACATCACATGACTGAGCCGTTCTAATACTTAGCTGCACATTAATTGAAACTCCTAACCTCGCCTAGGTGCTGTTTGTATTCAGCAGCAAGCGCATGATTTGCTGTCATGGGGAGCGGCATGACAAGCAGGTGTAGCTAATAAATTGGCCACTGAGTGTGTGTGTGTGTGTGTGTGTGTGTGTCTGCGTGTATATACATACACACACACACACACACACACACACACACACACACACACACACTGAAAACCTCTTTGAAAGAACCATTTAATTTCCATGTTTTATTTTCTAGGACTTGCTGTTTTTTATAGCCTTAATAATTCATCCACCTTCCAGCCACTTATGCAGTACATGTTCACAGGTCTATTAACAATAATGATAATAATAAATCACAATAATAAATAACATGTATATCATTTTTACTGTGACTTTCTTTATATGGCAGAAATATGAAAATATGAACCTGTCCAAAAGATGGTCCAAACTACACGTGTATTTACAGCTTATAAAATGTACATTATACAAATACACACAAACAGCTCTAGGAAATTAGCTCAATTATCAAACCAATACCCATAGATAAACAAAAACACCAAGCATGCAATAACATGTAAGTAAACTGCCTTCACTGACAAAGTAACAGGACTGCGGCAGGAAATGGGAAGGAAATCAGGAAGGAAACAGAAAGGGGAGGGGGAGGCGGCGGCCGGCCGGCCATTTGCGATCCCTAGGTTGGCAGGTGGCGGCGGCCAGCCATATACGATACCTAGGTTGACCGTCAGCTTGACCCGGCCACCATCCAGCTCCAGTCGTAGAGTGTCGGCAGAGTCGCGTGACGTGGCAGCCATGAGCAGGCCGTAGGCGCGTTGCGACATGAAGCGCAAGGACACGTCCTCGGCCTCTGTGTGCATCGCTGTCGGCATGGCGATCTTCATGAACATACTGCCATCGTAGCTCAGGATGGAGGCCTCTGTGGGGACAGCGACGGGAACAGTGAGTAGGGGTGGCCTGGCAGCCAGAACGTGCAACCCCAATGCGGGGGGTCTGAGGGCCACTGGGCAGCCTGCTGTAGTACACATGAGCGACACACTTAACCGGGAATTCTCTAACACAGTGTTTCCCAACCTAGTACTCAGGGACCTGCAGACAGCCCATGATTTTGCTCCCTCCCAGCTTTCTACCAGAAGCAAAAATGTGGACTCTCCGATAGGGATCTGTGGAGGTAGCGAAAATGTGGACCAGCTAAGGGTCTACGAGCATCGGGTTGGGAAAGACCGCTCAAAATGGAATCCAGCTGTACATACAGATAAATAATTCAAATGGAGAGTTTCTTTGGATAAAAGCACGGGCTAGCTAAATTTTATGAACGTCTCGATTTCACAGCTCAGCAGATGTCTTTCATCCAATTGTACAGGTGGCGATTTTCAATAAAGTTATTCTGATTAATTTACATACTAAAATGAGAGAGCAGACCTTCGGGTGAGGGGAAAGAGAATGTATGAAACACAAACTGGTGACAAAGGTCACTTTGGATGAAAGGAGGCTTTAAATAAAAGTGTCTAGTGAACAAATAAGTAATGCATGCATATCAGATAAGTGCACAAATGCTAATGCTACTTTATAATGCATAAAACTTTGTGGGCAGTGAGCCCGCAATGCTAACTTCCACCAAAAGCATGTGATACAGATACTGCTTTCAGGGTCAGTGCTCTGACTTTTGGTTTAATCACAATTCAGCCCTGCAGAATAACAGCAAGAAATACTCAAATGTCAGGGACAGTATACAATTAACGTTTGAATGTATTTTGAATTAAAAAGCACATTATGTTATATTTATTTGCCTGGGGTAATTGCTGAAATTATCAGCAACGGCAGCATCAATTTACGAGGCATGGAGCTGAGATGCTCATCACTGTTCTAGTAGCTTTTCGAGGCTCGTCTCAATCAGCCGGTGATGAAGTACGAGGCGCACCATCCGCATGTCAGCGCGCACACAGGAGCCCCGCATCAGCATCCGCATCTCACCCACCGAAACCCGTCGCCGTGCCGATTGAAGGCGCTGCGAAAGAAATGCAGCATCTGGCTTCGGGCGCTTCGATACACCACTGTGCCATGTCAACAGCGACTGCGGCGTTGAAGAAAAGGCCTCGCCGGATTAAGATCCGGACCTATTTAGGAGACGCGTCGGAGAGCAGCGCATCTCAAAACAAGTTAAAGAAAACCGGTTCACGCCGGGTGCCTTTCAGTGAAGCAGCAGGAGGCTACTCGGGTCCCGGAGCAAACACTCTCTGTGTGCCTCTCTCGGTGATTTACAGCTGCAGAAAGCCTTGAAAGCAAACACGCTATGTTGGGACACCCCGCTAAACTTGCGGGAAGCCTAATTTGGAGCACAAGAGGACGGAGTGTCCCGAAATGGCGCCTGGGGGCTCCGGCCTACTCCTGATCGTGTGCCTGTCACCTAGAGAGGGGTGAGCCAGCAGGCGCTTGACGAAACGTTTTTAAAAAGGCAGCCATGTGTGAAATGCCTTCTCTGACAAACAAGGGGGGGCGGGATGGGTGGCAGCAAAAAAAAAAGAAAAGTATTAAGGACAGCTCTGAGTTATTCAGCTCCCTCTCTATTGGGTTTAAAAAATCTGCGGTTAGAAGGGCGTACTGAACGGCGTAGGGCCCCTGCATGGAGTATCCATGTACCGTATCCTGTCAGCAGGAAGTAATGGCTTCCATGGATACGCAGACAGGTTGGTGATAGCAAGGAATTCAAAGGAAGTGCTTGTGATGAAGTGGCAGTAAGCCCGGCTTGTGTATGTCTGTCAGGAAACCAGGCGGCTAGTGTCTGGAGATGGTGGACGCTTTGAAGGACGAGTAAACATCATACTCTGCCAAGCTGTAGACGGCATTACTCTGAAAGTGCAAAATGAATTAGCTGGATATGGGCTAATGCTAAACTGTCTTAGCTGTTATATTATAAGTAATATAATAAACTAGAGTGGGAACAGCACAGCTATAGGATTTACAGTAATATGGGCGTGTCCATTTTCATTGGCTGAGGGCTACATTCATCTAGAACTTGATGCAAACAAGGCGGTGAAGGTTGAAAGCTGCTTGGAAGACAGGTAAAGATGCCGTACCGCGAAAGATCTGTCACGCTACCACGTGTGAAGGAATGGCCCTACATCCTGGTAGGCCTTGGCGGCATCAGGTCTGGAATATTCCGGAACCAGATGTGCCAGTCTCTAACTGCCGAAGCCCAGTGCTGAAGGCCATACGGCCCAACTTGCTGTCAAATGGACCTTCCTCCCCGCTGTCCTCGAATCCACCAGAAGTGCAGCTGCTACCACGTGCTTCATGCAAAGAGCACTCTGAACTGTGAACATGGCGGCACAATGATCTGCATGTACACTGCACAGACAGATCCGCTGATACGACACTTTCCTTGCCTTCCTCTCGCAGGCCATTTTGGCCACTTTTTATCATGCTGGCTCTTAACACCGGTCTGGAGGAGCTGCTCGCTCTAGGTTTATGTAATGGGGAGAGTATCAACCGCTAAAGGAGACAGCATGGGGTGTGCAGGGGGTGAACCATATTCCAGGAGAAATTGTCGCATTACTGAAGTTTCATTTCTTATTTTCATCCACTGAACGCCATTTCATCCCAGTGGGTTTTGATTTCGCCCTTAACGATCACCTCCACACTGCACAAAAAGGAAAACTCTGTGAAGGAGCCCCCCAGCCTGTAAGAGCCTGCTGCCACTCTGCCTGCCCACAGGGAAAACGGAAGCCCACCACGGAAAATTGCCACGTTTGTTAAAGGCCAGGAGGGAAGCCAGCATCGAGGTGAACTGAAAGCAGCCGCTCAGCACAGCACTCTGGACTCATGGAGAGACTCTAAGGTCATAGTGGCCCTACGTGCAGTGAAGGATCTCTCATCATTCCCTTCCAGAATTAAATTATTTCATTGTTAAGATTCTGAAAATTCTCCAGTGATAGGCCTATCGATCAGAATGATGCCTACCGACAAAACACATCTGGAAGCAAGACAGGAAAAATCCAGGAGGGGGGATTCCTGCGCATAGACCGGCAGGGGAGCGGAAGGGCACTTGGCTAGCATGGTCCAACACTTAATGCTCGGATCTAATGCATTTCTCGTGAGACTTTAAGGTGAAGGGGTTAGCTGTCTGCTGATGGGTATTAAACGGCATCTTTTTAAACAATGCTCAGACCCACTTATTAGTATTAGAAAAACTTCGAACAGCTCATAGCTTACTATGCTAAGTGCTCACTTTGCTCAAGTGCGCATCGGGGGGTCACTTCGCTGGACCCCACCGCACAACCCAGTCTAAAAGCAAAGGTGCCACCTTGTAGGCAACTTCTCAGAAACACAAAGAGCCCACAATGATTACAGAAACATTGAATCATATTTGCAATGTTGAAAAATGAAAAACTGAGTAATATTCTGGCTTAGTTTACATTAACGCATTTTTTTCCCCACTGCTGAAATCACAGATGTCTTGTAATCACATAGCTTTTCTCAGCGTTTACAGTTTGGAAAATGACAAATGGCTGAACTTCTCCAGGAGGTTTCAGATATAGTGGAATTCATCAATGAAATAAGTCAAAGAGTTAGATATATGTAACGCCGCATATCATTTAATTCCAGTATAAATCAATCCATTTTTACTTGACGGCACTCTCAAGCATCAAACGTGCGCTATAAATTACACGGAGAAAAATCTCCTGGGTCCTCCTCCAACAACCACAACTTAATTCTCCATGATGCCAGAATGAAATCTTCATTTTGACCCAGAAAAATACAACAAAAAAAAAAACCCCTGGCTCATGGAATCACCGGACGGATGTGCAGGAGGCTGACAAATGTGAAGTATTCCAGCAAATGTGCAGGACACCACAAAATGCCCTATTCTCCGAAATGCCTTATTTTTCAATAAACCACGAAGGAGATCTTGTATATGACTGGCAAAGCGCATGCTACAATATGTGCTCTATCCCATCAGAAACCGCTCTGGTCAGACTCAATATAACATTTAGTATTAGTACAGTTCACCAGTACAACATGCACAACTCCCCAGTCTGTACAGTTCCAGGCTCCAGATCAACAGAGGAATGGCAAGAAAAACACATAGCACTGGGTGCACCACTAATAAGGGTGGCTAACTAGGACTGTAATAGCACACGGATTCGCCGTCGGCTGTACTGTGCATCATTCTCGGTTCGGTATGCTCAGTGAAACAATTCTGAACTCATTTTTTGACACAGCCAGAACCTAAATTCACAAGTAGATATTCAACACAGAAAACATTATGTTAATTGTAGTTGTTGGTTATGGCTAATGCTGGTTGCAGTCAGTCATAAGTGAGTGAGAGTAGTCAATAAGACCAAGACCGTCCCTCAGCTGTGATATGCTGAAGTCGGATATATTGCTGGCAACACATCCAACACGCTAACTCATTTGAGGCAACGTCTAATAGTGTGTATGACTGGAGCAAGGTAGAAACTGCCTCTGCAAGTTAGCTTAAACATAGCGAGGTACATGAATGGCATGTATGAGAGGTTCGAAGTGTGCTTCTGAACAATAGCTAGATGAAGCTGCACTAGTCTCTGTGAAGCATTTCGTTTGCTCAGCTGTGTTTCACACTCATAACAAACTTCACTAAAATGACCTTTACTGTGAAAACTGCAGTATTAATCTTACATTTATTTCTGCAGGGGCGGCATGGTGGTGCAGTGGTTAGCACTGTTGCCTCACACCTCTGGGACCCGGGTTCGAATCCCCGCCTGGG
>JAODJX010000041.1:13053380-13068800 GCA_026776945.1 Isichthys henryi
GACCCTGGCGGAGACTCGAACCCGGGTCCCAGAGGTGTGAGGCAACAGTGCTAACCACTGCACCACCATGCCGCCCCCTGCTATATTGCCATCTTCAGAAAATATTTCTTATTGTTTTTTTTTGACCAAGTTTGCTACAAGTTTTCATAACTGTGGTGTGGTGATTAATCTAACTGGGGTAGCTTGACAATGGAGCAAATCGCCTGCTCTGATCTGATAAAATACAGAGAATAACAGCACATAAAATAAAACAGTATTAGTCGGTAACTCTATTATGGTGATTCCAGTGGGATGTCGGCGGCTACAGATGGACTCTGTAGCCATTCCCCCTTAAGTAATCCTTCAGAAAATGAGGCTGCTTCAGTAGGAGTCGCCACTTTTTAAGTCCCTCATATTTCTGCTTTAAGGCCAAACTTGTTTGTGCTCAAAGCCGCTAAGTAATCACAGGCAAACCCAGTTCCATGACATCCATCACTAAATTATTAGGCTTTATCCTCTTGCTTTAAAGCACCCTAAACACCCTCAGTCTGACACATCAAACTCCACTCCCACCCTCCCACGATTGCCTCGACCTTAACCCTACAGATCACAGCCACGGCAGCCCATAACCATTAACATTTAGATTAGGCGGTGCACTTTTGATCTTACGGCCTGACATTAGCATCTGAGAGAGCTTTTTTAGCCATCCGACAGCAAGAGGTAGTGAACACAAAACAAATCAACATGTAAAACAACCCTCTCTTACCACAGCAGGTACTACAAGAAGCACAGCAACGGGAAGCACTCAGAAAACTCACCTGATCTTCCATCCCGTTGTATGTCCACATGGTGCCAAGTTCCATTGTTCACCTTCTTATCTGTAGCCTTAACCTTTATGGTGCCAGATCCCATATCCAGTAGCAGGTAGAGGTTGGCATCCAGGAGCTCCACAGCGAAGAAGTCGACCTTGGTGTTCTTCTGGCTGCGGGCCTCCTTCCTGTCCTGGGGCCTCCCGTGCGTGAAGAGGATCAGCCCATTCGGCTCCGTGGTGCGGAAGTCAAAGGAAATGGATCCCATGCGCTTGGTGTTCCATTTGGGGAGACTGATGTGCGCCTCAGGGGTCTCAAAGGAGATGGGATCCAGCGTGGCCACACTCTCGCACTTGAAGACCACATCGCCCTGGATCTTCATCTTGGGGTCAGCGATCCTGGCTAGTCGCGAAAGCTCCAACCGGATGTCGTTGTTTTTATAAACCACCTGTTACAACATATCACCACATCAATGTTACTGATTACAACAAAGGGTAAAGATAATGCTTAGTATCTGCAGCAGCTCATCATGTGGCCATGGATGGATAATTTCCAAGTGGTGGTGCACTGAATGTCCCTCATGTTGATGGTAAATAACATGGAAAGGAGGTATGATCTTCGACGTAATTAAACAAAAACTGTAGCCGATCCAGAGGCTAAGAATCGAAAGGGCAATTTTCATTCGGATTTTTCCAGGAAGAATATGCTGAAATTCTAACAGCAATAGTGGGTTACAAAATCTGTGTTAAGGTCAATCCGAATGTAGCATCAAAGATCAGGAGCCTTTTTTTGTGAATAAGACTGACATCCCATTAAACATCTAAAAATCAAAGTAAAACTCGCTGAACTGGATAGTTGCCATACAGCATTACTATAACCTAGGACCCGCAATTATGTTTACAACAGTGGATGTCAATAGATAAATTTTCCTGCACGGATTCCACAAAATCCTAGGAAGTTTTGTAGTGAAGGTGCTCCTCCAGAAACTGCAGCTGTGTGTACATGGGAAAAAAAAAATTCTGTTTGACCTCTTGAGTTGCTCATTCGTTTCATGATCACGGGAAAAGTCGAATGACCATAGAGCACAGTCATAAAAAAACCACCTAGTAGATGGCCACGCAGCCCAAATTCCATGACGTCTGCACGAGGTTGTAAGCAGTGGCACAGGCTCGTCCCAGACTTGGCAGAGGAACAGTTCTAAAGATACGGCAGGGAGAACATATTGAATGCTTGACTACACGTATCATGCTGGCCCTCCTACATCTACATTCTGCGCAGGGGGGGGGGGTCAATACCGATTAAAGATGCCTTTGCAGAACATCTCTGTAGAAGGCACCCGATGCGTTGTGTCATCACCCATGCTGTCCTATTCACATGAGCTTGAAGATGAAAAGGTCTTGTGATGCGAATGAATCAGGCTCCAGGATAACGCATCCTGAGTGGTTTTTCAGACACTTCACAACACTGATTTAATTTTAACACAAGATAAAAAATGAAGAATATTGCATGTGTGCTACTATTTCATTGCACTGGCTGTATGCTATAGGTGAATGCACGTATTATCAACACCTATAGAATTAGAATCAAATCAACTTATATGAGATTAGTAGATGCCACAGATCACAATAAATCAATATTATGAGGACAGTATGACTTACATCCTCCATCATCTATATCTGTTACTCCCATTTGTTGTACTTTCTATCAAGCATATTTTTCTTGGATCAGAAGCTTGTTTGCAGTCTAAACATGGGAACAGATTCTCCACCTTCTACCTCTTGATCCAAATGAAAAGCTTAAACTGTGTACCAACTACTAGTAGCAAGCAGCTCCATGATCTACTTAATTCTGAAGAGAATGAAAAAATGTTAATTCGTGCTCTGGTGGGTAGCATTGGTGTTGCGCACTCTCCACCATGTACGCCTGACATCACGTGCGCAGTTCTGCCCTTTTGCATGCAGTGAGACTTTCCTACCACATTTAAGCATGTCTGCCAGCCGCAAGATTGGATTCAAGATAACCTGGTTGACTTTGGCCGGCCACAAGTCCGCATCCTGATTAAATGACGGTGATTATTGCTGGTTAGCTTATTAGTATTGTTGATGCTCATGCCTCAAATGGTCGCCTGACACATTTGTCACAATCTACATCCAAATGCCCCTCGGCCAATTCCTGATACCTACAGAAGCAGCCGTTCCCGCTGACAAAAACGGCTACTTTGCAATTTGCCCTCGCTGGGCTGTTGTCATCTGGAGTCCTCAAATATCACGCAAAATGTCAGATTGTCTATTCTGCCTTAAACTGACGGGCCAAAACCCATTATGTAATTTCAGCTCATTTCTAAATCCATCCCCAGTGTAAGCAAAAACCCTAATGCTTATTTGTCACCAATGGGTCAGAAACAGGTTACACTATGTAAGTAAGGATAAATAAAGTTTCAAATGCCTCCTTAAATGCAGGAATTAAAGAGAAGATAAAACGTAACCGGGGATGACAGATGTCAATAATAAGGTTGTAACAGGCACTAATTAAATGCCTTTCAGATCGAGGCATCTTAATTTTGCAATGATTCCCAGAGTGGATGTTTCAATATTATAGCACACGTATGATTTTTAACCACACATAACACGTGCATGTAATTAAATTCATAAACTCGCCACATTACAAGCTGTAACACGAACAAAAAAAGCGGCACGTCAAAAACGGTCAGCTTGAATCAGTCCGCAAATTGTTTCTCCCTGAATATGTATATGCAAATTAGTTCAGGGCTGGATAAGTACGGAGATTTTCTATGAGCGCAGAGGGGGGGAAAAAACCGGTGACGGCTGAAAGTCGAAATTCATCAAGGTGTTATCACGCTGTGCAGGCCCGCTCCCAAATTAAACAGCGACGTATCAGCGCGCGACACAAAGCCGACTGAACGGCGGGAAACTGAGAATTACCCAGAGCCCTTTGCGGAGGCGCGCATCTGCTCAGAGCGAAAGCCAGAAGCCCCCTGTTATGGCGGGCTTATCTTGGTGCGTGCTGTGCTGCGCGTGTGAAGGTGCGCGTGCCGTGTTTTACACGTCCTAAGTAGGAAATGCCCCCCTCCCACCCAGCCACCACCTACATAGACATTTTAATTTAATTGCGAGATTATGCTGTGGTTTGTGTAATAATAATAATAATAATAATAATAATAATACTAGTAACATAATTATTGATAAAATATGATGCTGACGTTTATGGCAAGAACAGTAAAGCCTGTTCAAAATAATTCGGCTAATTATAGCTAGCTGCAATTAAAATTGTTAGTACATACATACATACTGTACACAAACACATACATATATAAAATAATCATGCTTGAATAAGTGGAAGCATATTTGATTAACGCGCAGACTTTTAGTTCCAACATATGCAGTTAACATTTTCTCGATTGATTAGCAGAGACTGAACCTGTTGTTTATAAAAAAAATGAAACGTGTTAACGAAAGCACTGCATTTCTGTATAAATGCATTAGATAAAAATGTCTACATAATCTGACAGCACTATTTGTATGAGACAAATATGATTATAATCCTCTTAAATATAAAAGCCTCTGAATGTCACACAGATTAAATGGAAGGTCAGTTCATATAATCACTGTTTCTTTTGCTCTTTCCTTTTTTGCTGCAACTTGCCTTTCACACAAACGCAAATCTGAATCTAATGCATGTATTTTTTTGCATGTATCTGGCATAACCCTTTGCCCCATGGTATGTCAGGGAAATTTTAATGATACTCAATGACGCTGCCTAGCAGGATTTCTCTACCACCATAGAAATACCACCAAACATCACGTATTTTCATCTGTATGCTAAAACAAACCTTGCCAATTACTTCCATGATAATTATCCTGTTTCATTTTTATTTACACAGCCCAATGTCTTAGAGCACCAGAAAGCCAAATGCATATATAGTTTTCTCAGCAAAATCTTTTGGCGCTTTTCCACTGTCACCAAGAACCAAGCCGTACTCAAGCCGTAAGAACTGGTGCTTTTCCACTGTCACCAAGAACCAAGCCGTACTCGAGCCGTAAGAACTGGTGCTTTTTCACTGAAAATACACAAGCTGTATCCCAGCTGCCCCTGAGCCGTATCTGCGCTGACATGGCTGATTTACTAGCAGGGGCCAAAAGTGTGACCAAATCGAGCTGGTTGTGTCACCACCATCTGATAGGTTGAAATGCAAGGAGATGTAGGAGTTCTGCACGTGGAATATCTATTTATTATTACTAGTAACGCACTAATAAAGTAATTAAGTAATGCATTCCCAATAACTTAGAACTTGAAAATTTCCTACCTCCTATTTAAAAAAGTACTATAGAACAGCTGAACGGAATGTATTCGTAATGCAAAATTACATACGCAAATGTTTGGTGGGGATAGAAGATGAATGCTAAAACAGCAATTCGGACAGACATGGTAACGGAAATTAGCAAACAGTAAAAATAATACTTACACATAGTAAATCATGATGTACACTGTGTGGCAGTGTATATGCATCTCTTGGGTTTTACGTGACTATCACTCTCCAAACCCGGCAACGCCTTTACCGAACCGACCCTTCTGCAGTGGAAAACCGAAGAGAGCTGGAACCGTTCTGAAGCTAGTGTCTCTTTGCGGTATGTCTCGGTTCCTGTATGCCAATGGAAAAGCGCCATATCCATCCTCAAAGTTGCCATCCTGGGCAAATTATGGGGAGACTACAACCTATCCCTACATCTTCCTTGGTTTGCAGCAGGAATTACTGTAGGAATACATATCATCTATACAGCACAATTGGATGGTGGCTATCACTACTACTTGTGGTCAGCACTTTGCTTACACTCCTATTTTTTTTATTTATTTTTGGACGGGGCCTGCGGTGATCATGTAATGCAGCTTAGTACATTCTCAAACGCAGACGTCAGCCTTATTGAGCTCTTAATGTATGTCATTTATGCACGTTTTTTTGTTCAATTCTGGCTACCCGCTGAGCAGCTAGCCTTTGAATGTGCCAACTTTCTGCAACCATGTTCAAAACCGTGCCAGATGTTTTCCCTGGCAGGTCCGGATCTTAACTCCAGTCTGGTGCCAGGCCCTATCTTTCCTGCAGGGTTGATCCAAACGGATCAGTTGGAAAGAGGGGCTACGCCAGACCATCTGTGCGCACGGATCTGCTCAGCAGCTGGCGGTGACTCAGCAAAAAAGCGGGAAAAGCAAAGCAATGAAATAATTCACAGAGCCACATGGGGTGCAAATAGGTCATTGTCTGGGTATGGATCTGTAGGACACCAAGCTGGGTGCCAATCTAGTACACAATCCTGAACCGATGGGCATCACCCTTAAACTGTATGGGCAGCAATGGAATATTAAAATTCTGTGCATTCTCAGTGTTCTGGGGTTCTGTGTTTCGTTCCTATTAAACCAAGATGGATGATCATGCACAGGCAGTAGATACAACATTTACCTCGCAAGGGACAAACTAGTTAAGAAGTGGATTTTATACACAAATAAAACTCTTGGACATAGTGTGAGATAAGGTGAAAGATATCAAACGTTTGATTTTGTACTTTTTTCTATAACACTGAGTTCCATCAGTGATTTCAAAGTAAATGTATGCATTTGTGCTATAGAATTAAGAGTGCAGGCTCAAGGCTAGCTAGTAATCATGAGCCGCTGGTCATTTCTAGTCAGAAGCTTACATATAATTTAGTGACACCTTTTCCACACGCTATACAAAAATCTCCTGTGTACGCGTCTGTAACATTTCTTCTTTTGGAGCCTAATATTCAGTTCCCGCAAATATGTCTGATCAAAGTCTGATGTAATGTGGCCGTCTCATTCAAGACGCGTCTAAAAAATGGAGGGAAAAAAATACCCTAGTTTCAAATGTTTATTTATCTCTGTAGAGCCGACAGAAACGAGGCCCCGGCGATACCTCGGTTATCAGGGCTGCCATTTGACAGCAGACAGAGAGAGAGGGGCAGGCTTCACAAGGCAACAAATGAATATTAATGGCCTCGTGTGGAATACAGAGGGTAATAAAGCGGGAGGCAGGCTCAGGCGGTCGAGAGATAAAAGGGCTGCAGCAAGGTGACTTTCCATTACAGCCGTGATTATGGGTGCCTTGTTTTCATCCGTGAACCTCCAGGAGGCGGTAGGACAATCGGGGGTGGGCGACTGGGTCGGGGGATGGGGGACATCCACGGGGAACCCAGTGGGCGACGAGTCACGCAAATTGCAGCTCCTCATCGTAACTGGGTTGAGAATATGTCCAGTGTGGGCGACCTCAGAGCAGCGTTTTAAAAAAATCGACATGAGGAAAAGCAAGGGGGAGAGTACACTGTGGACTGGGCCAGCAAATAAGGCGGCGAGGCGGGTGGGGGTGGAGGTGGGAGTGGAGTGGATATAATGGCTTCAGTTGTGTGTTCCCTGTTTTAACTCAGTACAAAGGTGCCTGTCTGGGGGGCTTGGGATGAGACTTTGAAAATGGCTGAGCCTTTGCATAACGCTCAGAGGTGGGCACTCTAATTTTAATCTCCCTTTTTCCTCCATTACGTCCGCTGATCTGCTAGCAGACGCACAGGCTCACACACATGTACAACAACACACGACCTGACACAGATTCACACAGATTCGGCTTCTGCCCGTGGGAAGACATTGCTAAAGCCAACATTTAAATTCAGGTTTTTAAAGACTTTCTATATTTAAAACACGATATACTCTACTTACGAGAACAATCAAAAGGACCTTTTCTTACACAGCTGTCCTAAACTAACTCTGCAAACGGCAGAGAAAACACATAAACAATTCATGAACTAACAAATAAACATTTATTTCATGTATTCAGTCCCCATATCCCTGTACTATACCCATCTATAGATTTCTTGTTTTCTTATGTGTTATAAGGCCTCTGATTGCTTTTCCCGCCCGGTAAGTGAGAATGACCACTGGATGAAGCCCCAGTCAGCCTGATTTGTAGCAGCTCAGGCCTAGGGAATGTGAAAGGGTTTGACCTTAGACCTGCTATCAACGATACTCTGTGAAATAGTGGTCTCCTTGGCAACCTAATGGGTTAAAGCAATGCAAATGGACATACATTACATTGCAAAGGCCGGTGAAAAAGGCAGCAGCCTTCCCAGGTGTATATTGGATATAGGGCAACATTAATATCTAAAGTCTAGCTGTAGGTTTTTGAATAGGCATGCAAATACTGGGGGCACACACATCTTTGTCTGGAAGACCATGGCCCAAAGGGTCAGGCACATGTTATCACCGAAGCGGCATGGCAAATATACAATTAATACCCAATCAAATGAAAAATACTTTTAGAGTGTTTATATGAAGCAAAGTTGATCAAATAACTAATAATTGCCAACACCTTTACCAAGCCGACCCTTCTGCAGTGGAAAACCGAAGCGAGCTGGAACCGCGCTGGAACCGCGCTGAAACAAATATTATTATTCTTATTATGATGATGATGAAACCCTTTATATTGGACATGTAATTGGGTGCGAACTCTCCAGCTGCAGTTGGATGTGGCTGAAGTCCTTGCTGCACCCTCAAAGTGCCTCGAAGAGTGAGTCACTCGTACAGGCAAAACCATGAAAGCCGTAAAGGCTGAACCCGCAGAGGCGAGAAGCGGCCAGAGCCAACGTGGAATCGGACGCACCAACGTTGATTTCGCTCGCGTCTTGTTCATGGGCAGCTTCTCATACTGTGGATTCAGTAAGAATCGTAACAGTTGACTGTGTGGTGATGGCGATGTACAACAAGTCCAGCTAATTAAGTGGTCTAAAACCCTGCTAGGGTACTGCCATTATTATGAGCAGGGCACTGTACTGTATAATCACCTTTCCAAAGAGACCAATAATTAGGGAATGGAGGCTTTCTTGGTAGCTGCCTCAGAAAGATTTAATGGCGTAATCCCATTCTAACAAAGGTATGTTCTTTTGGAGATCATTATCCCACTTGCCCGAACACTAAGACGTATTAAATGTGTTTTGAGTTGCAAGCGGCCATCAACTGGCCGCCACTGTGCAGCTCAAAAGGTTGAGGTGACCTCCAGCAGATGCACATGTGGAGGGCAGTGTGGCAGTCCGGCTTCTACAAAATCAAAAAGGCCTTTTAATATGAAGATAAAAGAAAAGGAAGTGGGTTATAATTTGCCTTCAACTTTTGAATCAGTGCCCTGCGAGGAACTGGAAACTCAGCCAAGGTGTCTGGCTGCCTTCTGCCCTACGCTGCCTGAGAGAGACTCCAGGCCCACATGCTCCTATACTAGATAAGCTGTTGGAAGATGGGTTCCAAAAGTCCAACCACAATGAGGTGTGTGTATATATGAAATAATCATAATCACAGAGTACTCAACTGGTTAGTTGAAAGAAAACCTTGGTCTGAATTTGTACTTCCTGGACCTGAAATTTCCACCTCTACGTGTGTGTGTGTGTGTGTGTGTTTATAAAACACATACAATAAACATTTTTAAGTAGTTTACTACTTGTATTGCTGATGAATGTGCCTGTATATGGGAAATCTAAAACCTGATTTGATACCCACTATCACATGGGGTTAATCAGGCCTTTCTAGGGTGACCAGATAATCCATGTCAGGAAGGGTACTTTTAGCTACTTCGGATTTCACAAACTACCTTAAAACCGAAAGGCTGCTGTGCTTGGACAAATAGTTCAGCTCTTCCTGTTCTTTACCTGGTTTGTTTCCTTGATTCAAAAACGTATCCAGTTGCTTCACATTAACCTTAATGACATATGAGTGACTGTAGAAGACTGACCAATCGGCACACAGCAAGAACTCAGCACGTAAGTGACATCTAAGTCCTTTTAATTGAAATGGTAGGATACAGATCCTGTAACCTCCTTGACATGGATCTGGTCGCCCTAAGCCATAAGATGGAGATGGAGATGAACAGAGATGTCCAAGGGACAGGGGGAAGAAGGCCAAGCTTACATCTTTCAGGCATCCCATGAAGTTATTGCTGACTGGAGAGCCTGGTAGGTCTGCTGTACTTGGGCTCCCCCCGACGTAGAAGAAGTCATCGGAGCCCAGCATGGTGTAGTCCTCCTGCGTGTAGCCCGTCGTGGTGATAATGCCGTCCACAGAGATTGTCACCTGTTCAGGGGAAGCAGTAGGAGAAGATGGCCCATATGTGACCATGTGGGAACGGACAGTGGGCTCACGAGATTCTTTTATGGAACGTGATCTTCTTTCATAGGACCAGTGTCCGTACCTTGGGAGTCTCACTTGGGTAAGACAACATTGTTCATGTCATTCTTTTTTCAAGTTCAAGAGACAGGTAAAGAAAATATTATAGAGGAATATTTTCTTTATCTTTGATGAGGGTAAGAAAATGACTTTTGTTGTTACTGTTTTTGGAAGTTTAGGTTGGAGAGGGTTAGTAAATGTTAAAACCAAGGACAAATTTCTTGTACTTGTTTTAGTTTTGGGCAAATTTTGGAAGTTTATCAACAAGCATGCAGAATTAAAGGGGGGTCTTACCATACAATGTCACAAATGTGCAAGCCGGGGGCTTGGTTGTTTGTTTATATTTTTTTGTTTCTTTTTTGAAAATGAAAAAAGGTTAATTATGGTAGAAAATGATTCACTCACAAACAGGAGCAGGCATAACATAAAAGTACATGCGGGGCACACAACCATGCAGAAGTGGAACTGAAGAGGGAATCGTCACCAACGTGCACAAATGGTGAAAGGTAAGTAAAGCAAGGTAGGGACTAATTAATGCTGGTTAGCAGGTGATGGGGTCATGGAGACATGGAGGGATGAATCAGTGACGTTTAGGCATGCCATGCAAAAAGTGTGCCGAAAACAACTGTCAGAGCTCCCGCGTTGAAGATTTTTGAAGCTTTTGTTTGGTTCTCATTTTGCGTTTTGGTCGTGGTTGTAGTTGTTGGTTTGTGGAAGGCTTCTGCCAGTTCGTCAACGTCCGCGGTGAGAAAAAGTGCGGAGGCTTTGTTCATACATGAAGCCCTACAAAGCTCTGATCTGGAAGTTTTTTTTTAACAGTAGGAGGAATTCAAAGAAAAGGAGTCAAGAGGTAAAAAAAAAATAAAATAAAAATCCATGGTGGGGAGGGTGCTTAAAAGAAAGAGACGGGTGAAGAGGTAAATCGGGAAGTGAAGAAGCTGAGAAATACCAACCCCATTTCCTCAAATTTTGATAAGTGTCAACAATGAGAGTCAAAGTAAAGGAAAGAGGGAGGAGACACACGGCAAACCCAAAAGAAAGACAATAAGAATGATATCTACCAGACAATGTAGTTTGTTTACCATAGCGTGTCCAATGCCTGATTGCTTTGCGGAAAAGGGGGGAAGAAAGGAAATTAAAAACAGTGAACAGAACGGCTGTTAATAAAATAATATAACGAAAAATGATAAGTATGGCGAAGAATTAGGGTGTTAGTACATTAGTCGATCCCGTTAGTAAAACAATGACTTTGTTCCATGATCTGAATGGCTGATGTTAGTTTTACAAAGCATGTCCTTGGGGTGGGGGTGGGGGAGGGGGTGAGGGAGCAGACATAGAGAAAGAGAGACCAAGCAAGAGAGAAAACAATGGAGATTTCAGAGGAGATATTAGGTCCCTGTCTCAAATTTCAGGTCTAGTCTATTCCACTGGCAGTGGAACGGACCTTTTGAAAGTAATTACATTGCAATAGCGAAAAATACTACTACTAACAATAATAATAATAATAATAGTAAACACTTACTTGTCAACTTTCTCCAAATGTGCGAATCGTACTTGGAATTCAAAAATTTGACTCGCAAGTACAACTAAAAGTCAGCCAGATAAATTAGTCGTAAACTGTGCACTTCTTGGAACCCCGCGAACTCAGTGACAAATTTTGTTTTAAGTGTCACAAGGTAATTTATTTCTTAACCCTATACGATGTCACAGCTGCCGTGTTTCTGTGTCTGCTTTCGGAATTGCCAGGAAACATTCTTACATGTTCCTACTATGTACTGCAAACAATCAGGCATTTAGTCAAACCTAGATCCAGCAAAGCAATTACTAGCATTTTCAAAACGATGAATCTGTCAAAGAACTGATAATGCGCCCGGCCTTTTGATAGTACTGTTGTCTTAGTGCTTATCAAAGATCCCTTCCTGTCACAGCGAATATCTGAATCACAAAAGCGTAAATTCACCACAGTAATTTTAGATACTAATAAAATACGCTTTGAAAAGTAATGGTGGCTGCCTAGTGTATACTGCATAAATCTGGCTGCTGATTAAAGGTTGCTCCGGTGCAGATAGGAACGGCTGAAGCTTCGTCTACTTTTCAGATTAAACTCACAGTCCTGAGTGAAGGCAATGTCTAGAGGACAGAGTCAGTCTCCCGAAGCCATCAAGCTAGTGATGGCTTCTGACAGAAGTGTCTGCTTGAAGAAGCAAAAAAGTGAGGCAAAAAATGGGTGAAATCAGGAGGGGGGAAAGATCGGTGTTCTTGGACTTCAGAATTGTAAACAAAATAAGGAGAGTAAATAAAAACATTAGACGGTGACAGACAACAAAAAAAACAGCTATGTAAACGACTTTAAAAAGCATCAAGCTATGCATTATTCTGTATTACACAAACAGAGAAACACTCGTACATTTTCTTTGTAACGTTATGGTAGGAATGGGGGACTATGGTGCTAGTAGGTCGCAAAGTGTCTGCTGGTACATTCCTTCGGCAGTATTCCTTGTTTAAATAAGCCAACCTCTCTTGGTGTTGGGCACTTCAAACAGCTGTGGAATACCAGCATACACTGTGGGCCTTGAGTTCTGTCAATCTACTCAACCCTGAATTATGGTAATAATCCACCAGTTTTGCTCATTTCATACCGAAAGACTTTCTTAGCGAAACACACCTCCTCGCCGCCGCCACCCGCCCACCGCCTGGAGTCCCTACCTGCCGCAGGTTACGCGTGACCTTCACGTCGTGCCACGTGTTGTCGTTGAACTTGCCGACGATGGGCTCCACGAGCGTCTCGAAGGCCCCGGAGCCCAGGTTGATGACGAGGGACACGGCACCAGCCTTCAGGGCCAGGTTGACGTAGTCGGCCGACTTGCCCGTGTGCAGGATGAGGCCGTTGCGCTGCCACGTCTTGAAGGAGAGCGTGATCTCGTCGCTGCTGCTCTGGATGGGGTTCTGCGACAGGTCGTAGCAGAAATACTCCGAGCCTCTGAAGGTGGCTACATTCTCTTCTCTCACTGTAATTGCATACACACAAAACAGCGTTGGGTTATTATTAATACCAATCAAGTAATTGTTAGTACTGAATTGAGTATATCTGCTTCTGCCTAGAAAAATATTTAACTGAACTAAATCAAGACCCCAGATTAAACTGCAGACATTCTGAGGTCAAGTCTTAAACCAGGATGCTATCTACTGCCCAATCCGTCATATGTTACAACAGCTTCTATTCCTTGGTGGAATTTTAACTGTTATGACAAATGGTTGATGTCAAACAAAAATAAATCAAGAATAATGAGAAAATGCGTTGTTTACTTGCAAAAATGCAATTTAATTGCCTTAATTGTTGTCATTGTTATGTGACTGCAATCAGGCTCATTAATCGTACTGTCAGACCCAAACTCTGCTGCTATATCTGGCATAGCCTGTACATTCTGAATTAAAGAAAGATACTGATGCAAAAGATGTCTGCTGTTTTACATGAAACACGATGAGACAAAATATATTCTTAATATATATTTTAAAAAATCATAATTCTTCATCAAGTTCACATGTCATGAAACAACTTTCAGACACTATCAGACCAAGTTCAGCAGCAGATTTCCTGTTGTTAGGGACCAGTCAGACCTGTAGAGAGGTTACATGTGCTTCAAATTAGTGACATTTGCAGGTTCAGGTGGTTTCATGTTCTACAACAACATATTAGTGGGATTTAGGTCTGTACCTTGAGCATAAAATTAAGCTACTGTCTCTCATCAATTTTGATGTAGACTTTCTAGTAATTTTTGAATCATGGTCTTCCTTCGGGAGCCATGTACGCTACAGCATGCAGTAGATCGCCTGATATTCTCACGTATAACTCGCTGATACAAAATTCATGGTCCCTTTAGTGATGACGATGCAATCAAACACAGTAACTGCAACCGACAGCGTGGCAGGGCGGGCTTCCTACGTTGTTGGGCTCTTCTTGCGGGGGTGTGCTATTTCGGCTTGTATGATGACTCAGTGAGTAACACCATCGCCTTCCGCTTCCATGGTTGAACTTTCATATCCTGCCTCTGCAGTTCTGGACTTTGCATGTTCCCCCGAGTTTGTGCCGGTTCCCATATGCAGTCCAAAAAACATTTAAATTGGCATCTCTAAATTCAGTTTTGCCATTTCACCTTAACTCAAGGGTACAGTGAAGACAAAGGCTTTTCTTTTCCCATCAGGTCACTGTGCTACATTTAACACAAAGTGACAACACAATATATTTACAAAACAGTGCTAGAGAGGGGCAGCACATAGTACGATGATACAAAAATAAATTTCCCCTAGTATGCATGTGCGTGCGCTACGCTGATCCAGGGCCCCCCATCCTCATGCAGGCTCCAGGCGCACAGTGAGCCTGTACGGAATAAGTAGAAGATGGGTGGATAGGTCCCATTTTACATCCATAGAACATTGTCCCATATATGAAGCATGAAGATCGCTCAGAGGCAGTAGTTCTGACTGTGTCCACACAGCAACATTTTTTGGCGTTATATGTCAAGGTGGAGAGCTTTGTCGTGCCACTCAAAATTCAAATTCATTGAGCTGTCACCTAGTTTTGCTAACCTCTAGCGAAGTGGCATCCAATCAGATATAATCTTCGGTTTGGGACAGGTAGGTTCAATTAGAAACCAAAGCGCTTATGATGCAGGAGAAACCAATAATTGCAACGCCCCAGTACCCCAAATTATTTAACCTCACCTGAAAATTATATCAAGACTTGGCTTGAATGTGTATAAGTGCAGAGACAAGGATGCCAGGTTGGGTTTAGCAAGCATATTTAGGTTATGAAGCTAAAGTAATCGTACTTATAAACGCACTTTTTCGATCCAACACCTAGAGAGTAAGAGCTTTCGTTATGTAAACCAACAATGTAACTCATTTTATTTCAAGCTGAAAAACACTTTGCGATTGCATTTATTTTAATGGCAAGCACTCTTTCATGGCGTGATATTCGCCGATCTGCAAGCGCCAGGTGCCTGGCTGCTTGCCATGTGGAGGGAACCTTACCCTGACATGCGTGTCATTTTCAGCCGGTGTCTTCCCCATTCTGGAACTGCACCAGCCTCGTTTGAGGTGAAAGAGGCCTGCAGTTCACTGGCTGTTCTCCCGGATAAGTTTCACCAACATCCCAAACTTTCTCTTCCATTTGAACAGCAGCTGTGGCTCAATAGAGCCCCCACTGCCTTAGAAACAACCTCGCAACCCACTTCAGATTCAAATTCATGGAGAAGCTGCATTCTGTCATGCCCTGCTCGTCCGATCCTCCTGTGTGCCACGCCCCCTGGTTACCCACGTGTGATTCACCGATTGTCTCCAGCTGTGTCTGATTAGTTTGCTCTGTCTTATTGTATTTAAGTCCTGGTCTGACTTGTTTCCCCTG
>JAODJX010000041.1:13075194-13096971 GCA_026776945.1 Isichthys henryi
TTGTCTGTTTTTTGGGTGGGCCCTTGTTTTAGGCACAAAACCCCCCCGGCGGGGGGGTGGCCGGGGGGGCCCGGGGCGGGGGCGGGGGGTGGGGCCCGGGGGGGGCATGAAGGGTGACCCTGCTTTCTGATTCGCACTTATGTGTCGTTTTAGACAAAAGTGTTTGCTAAATAAACAAAAAACTAAAGAGCCCTAAGTACTATGGAAACAGGGGCACCCGCGTTCCTCGGCTGCAGGTTCGAATTCCGGCCGGTAGTAAAATCGATCTCAGAAAAAACTATCCTTCCTTATTTGCGCTGCAAATGCGGATTTTACGAGCCACAGCGACCACTTAACGGTATCCCCATAAAATCCATGCTTGTTTTATTGCCATGAATCATGCCTGACGCGCAGAGTGGAAAATGCATTTATGCTCATGATCTCCATGTTA
The DNA here is from genome assembly GCA_026776945.1 of Isichthys henryi. Lineage (NCBI taxonomy): Eukaryota > Metazoa > Chordata > Actinopteri > Osteoglossiformes > Mormyridae > Isichthys > Isichthys henryi. Next base: position 13,075,625 of record JAODJX010000041.1, read on the forward strand.
CAACTCCGTTAGCATAATTTACGACCGATGCTCAAATCCGATCAGCATTCTTAATTTTTAAAATGACTTTCATGATTTCGACAGTTGCGTGCCAGACATTCCCATGAAGTGGAGCAATAAAACAGCGCTGTTATGGGAGAACAAACATAGTGGCCAGTAAATAATCCGTCTCATCCATCCATCCATCCATCCATCCATCCATCCATCCATCTCATACCAGTCCAGCTCTCTGTTCATTAAATGTGTTTCTACTGCTGTGACACATTTGTATTACAGAATTACAATTACAATGGATGTACATCTAAGGATCAATGAAAATCAAAAGAAGCAAACATGAAGAAATAGCCCTGTACATATATATTAAGAAGCAGGCAAGGACAGGAGAGAACAGCAAAAAGAGCGTCAGATGATAAAGGAAGCTGCCTTAACCTATAAGTTAAAAGTAAAGCATGTCAGTAACATGCATTCCTACCATCTCCCTACTCTTCTGCCCCCCAATGATACTGCAGCCCCACCCCTCCAACCCCACCCCACTGAACGTTCAGATGGGTGTACGGTGTTCATCGCGGCCCTAGGCCTGCCCGCGCTGCCAGGCTGGCAGACTGGATCAGCACCATGGAGGATCCCCGTCGCGGGTCAGCCTCTCGCTAACACAGGCCCTGTCAGGTGGCAGCCGTGTGACAGGTGAATTCAAACGGTGCCCACTGTGTGCACGGCGGCACGGCAGTGGGCAGGCGTGCGGCACACAGCCGCTGCCAGATGTTCCTCCGGCTCTCTAGGAGCCGCCGCGAGACAAGGCTCCACAGGGAGTGACAGGTTTAACGGCACATGCTGGGGGTTTGCGGGCCGGTGATTAATTCATAAAAAATGCCGGATAATTGCCACAAGAGAATGGAGAGTGGCATCTCCGTGAGGGATCAAAAGTCTCGTTTATTATAAAGACGGGCTCGGAGACTTCTAGAGGTTTCCGCCAAGTCTTCGTCGGTATGAGGAATCTGGACGCATTCGGTCTCACTTCTTAACTAGATCGGAAGTCTTGGCCTTTTCAAGCTCATTTTAAATCTCATCGCCATTGTTTTTTCAAGTCACCCCATTAAGACACCACGTTTCTGGAATAATGCCAGGAAGCCCCCCCGCCCCCATACCTCGAAACAGACATCAATGACATCGCAAACCTCTCTTCCTCTTTAATCTTGATGCATCCCTGCACATCACTGATCGACGCCTTCCCCCCCCCAAACAAGCGTGTAGTTGTCACACCGTGCAGATGACGGTAACATGCGAGTGGCAATACGGGCTACAACATGCCACAAGAAGAGACCGTCCATAAACCCCCACGCCTCCCCTTGGCGAGGAGAAATGGTCAGACATGGACGCTGAGCTGCTCGTCCCTCATTTAGCCCTAGCAGAGTCATAAAAATCCAGCGTGAAGCACCTTCTGTAGCTGGCTGCCTTACATAACATTCTAACCTTTGCTTGCTTTTCCACGTTAATACCTTTTTATTTTCTTATTGCCAGCTGGTTTTTTATGCCAGATAAAACAGATCAATCACTGCCACAGAGAGAAGTGCATGGGAAATAAATAGGTTAATTATAAACATGCCCAAGCCCCCTCCCCTCCACACTTATTTATTGTCAGATACAATCTCGTGATTCAGACAATTCAGAAGAGAAAACTTATCTCTATCCTATTTTCGCAAACTGTTCTCCCTCCACATTAATTGATTCCGCTGCTCAGAATTCCAAGTCCGCAGCAACATGCCGTGGAAAAAAGCCCAGGGTAAAAGGAAAGAAAGAAAATCGTGGCAGTGAAACGCACTTGGGCACGTCTGCATAGCATGGCAGCTACACATGGCCCCTCTTCACTAACCTGTGATAAAATTCCCAAAATTCTCAAATCCTGATCAAGAGGCAAAGTTGTTGATACAAATATGTTCTATCGATCCTACAGGTGCCATTACATGTAGCACTGATAGGAAAACAGAGATACTGAATTCCATCGCTGCTGCGTTTCAATGACAGGCAATGATCAATTAATAAATCAATGGGGGAGAAGCCTGGACCCCCCAATCCAGAAAAGCCACACATGCCAGGACCTATCAGAGTCAATCATGCAGCAGGGGACCGGGGCTGTAGATTATGGGGAAGAAGATGTGACGACGTAAAAAGGAGCAGAGACAGTAATACAACAAAGAAAGACAAAGGAAGGCTGAAGGGCGGAATGCTTATCAGCACTGGACAGCGCCTGTGCTGCAGGGCGACCTTTCAGCTGGAGTGTGAAGACAAAGGGGCTGATCGTGGAGCCTCAGACCCATGTGCAGCAGACGAGATCGCCACTGACATTTCCCGGGGGCTCAACCGAAGCCTATGCAAATGGGCCTCACTGTTGGACCCTTGTGGAGAGTACTTTCCTTGAATCTCTAAGTGATTAATAGACTAATACTTCTAATAATAATTCAAATCATTCAACTCAACTGCAAGGGTGAACTTAATGTATAAGGTTTTAGACCTCAGACCTTCCACGACTCTGTGTAATTACTGTAGTAGGTATATTTGTCCTTAACGGTTAAAAAATGTTATACAAACACAGAGTTCTGGGACTGTACTAACATGTGGCTCCAGGTCAGTCTGAAGCTATTTTCAGATACAATTTTGTTAAGTGCATCACAATCCTCTCCTGGGAAAGCGGAATATGGATTGATTTTGTTAAACCTCTTTGAGAATATTAATTGAGAGAAGAAAAAGAAATATGACCGCTGGAGATTTATATGTAAAACGCTTCCTCTTTTTTTCAAATTCTGCGTAACGGGACGTAGCGCAGAGGCTCACACTCCACAGGGGGAGGTGAAGCACAAAGCACTTCCTGCATTTGCATGAAGGTCGCTTAGAAGCATTTGAAAAATGTTGAGACAACGTTCTCGGGATATTAGTGGTGGGCGGCAGGCGCACATGGTACCGGGGGGTGGGGGGGGGTCCGGCTATCACGCGGGACGAAAACAGACTTCGGTTGAAAATGAAAAGCTGATGGAGGAGAAAGACTCCAGCCAGATAGAGATCTGCAATTTCCTCGCAAAAGCAGATTACACATTTTTCCTTTTTTTTTCTGGAAAGACCTGACCAAGGAAGTCGCGGAATATAGAAATGTCCACCCGCAGAGCGATGGGGAGATAGTAATGACTGCGGACTGGTGTGCGTGCATGCGTGTGTGTGGCCTAGACGGGGTACCATTCTGCATATTAAAGAGGTAGCCAGTCTCAGATGCCTCTCACACCCGGCATCTGCCAGCTCTGTGGATCGAATATGTTTAGCGAGCAGCTGATAAGAGGACAGAGACAGGGGGGGTAATTAACTTACAGCTCTGTTTGTGTCCAGGGGGCTGGGCAGGGCACCCCACAGTAACCGGACCGACCTTTCAATTATGCAGACAACAGTATACATACATGTGTACATAAATATATAGTTATTTACACACAAACACACATATATATAGAGACAGAACACAAGAGCAGTGTTAAGTAATAAATGAATCATTCTGAAGGCCCTGTCTCGTGTAGAAAGGCCGCCACAGCCTTGGAATGAAACAGTTTCACCTTCGGAAAACAGAAAGCAGCTGAGATTCCACAGCAGTGGCAGTTTATATAGATGGAAGGCCGTAAATCTGTATCCGCGGGCGACGGTGCCGGGATAACTCCCTGAGGCGTAGCAGGCCAGTCCCAGGAGAATCTCATTCACTCGGAACATAATACCGTGTTATTGGCCATTATCTCTGCTGTCAGCAGCGATGTTGATATTTAATGAGGGGCATCTATGTCAGCCTGCCGTTTTTTTAGCCGCTCCTCGTTGCCGTGGAGACACGGCTGCTTGGGGCAGTTGGGGGGAAAGGGGCGGGGGGTGGAGAAATCGGGGGCAAAGACATGGGTGGTGTAATTTCCCGGGATGGGTCTCTTTGAGCTGGGCACACTTCCCTGACACCCCCTCGTTGGCACTCCATGCACGTGCAGCTACAGGGGGGGAAGAGGTTGAGGAGAAAGGCTAAACAGCCATCAGAGTCAGAGCTAAGGTCAGAGAGCTGAATGAGGCTCCTTCCTTGGTCCTGTGAAACGGACCTGGTATTAATCTCCAAAAGCATTCTGGGGCTCATGCCTGCAGGTATGAGCAGGCAGAAGCAGAAGGGTGCCAAGCCTGAGAGACAGATATGGAGGTTAGATGATTATAACCAGGACTCCCGGGTCAGAATCGAAAGAAACCGATCAGCGGAGAGCCTGACAGCTGGGTAAAGCTCAGGCATTTTTTTTTTCCCATGAAGAGGGTTACGTTTCGATAATGGATTCCAAAACCTGACTAGGAAAGTAGGAGCAGGCACTCAATGAACAACAGCAGCTCTTTGGGGGTGGGGTATCTATGAGCTTGTCTCCCCATCCCCCTCTGTAAAGTCACATTCTCCGGCAAACTCCATTATGCTCGAGATCACAGATTGCTCCCATTGTGTTGACATGGGGGACACCTTTCAGAAGGGAAGGGGCCGTATCGATCGTGCAGTCGTGGTGGTTACCCCTTGTTTATTCACGGAGAGCGAAGGCGCCAGCCTCCTTAATGACAAGGACATGTCCTCCTCAGAGGCAAACGTGCTGCCTCTCCGTCTGCATCCAGCAAAGGGTCGTCCTGCGGACTGTCCCAGGTGCCCACGGCTCCCCAGCGTTCAGGACGTGCTCCAGTTGCTCCAGGAATAACCGTTCCCCACGACCTATGGTTTGGTGGGGGCTGCCTGTGAGAGGTAGTAATTGTGTACTGACAGAAGAAGAAATAAAGGGAAAAGAAAACTCAGATTGTCCCAGAGAAAGTGTAGAAACGTCTGGAAAGTTCATTTAGGTCTTAGGCTCCCTATGGAGATCCCTGAGCTCGCTGTGTTCCCATCCCATAATCGACTGTCAGGGAGGAAAAAATAATCCTACACCTCTTCCTCATTCATCTATGAGATGTGCTAATTATCTACCTGAATGTAACTGTTGATGTGAATTTAAACTTGAAAATGTCAGAACAAAGTGACATTTCAGTATTTGTTTTCCGTTTCAGTGAAAGGAAAATGAAATGTATTTGCCTGGCAGACCATGTGAGTGGAAGGGCTTCAGCCAAAAGGCGAGCCTGCGGCCATAGTGACCTCTCACCGCTCATGTCGGAGTCCCTGTCAGCATGCAGGGACACATTCAGAGCTCAGACAGCTCTATTAACCAGCTGGATAGAATACAGGTCATAATTAACACCCTCAAGGCAAGGCAAACACGGAAATGCGGCCAAACACAGCAGGTGACGTTTTAAACTCTGCTTTATTGATGCGCCTCTCTTTTCATGGCAGAGGTCAGAGGACGTGAAAATCCACTCGTAAATGAACGCAGAACGAAAGTGCACAGGCTCTGCCTCACTCTGCTTCCGCACCATCCCTGTGAAATGGGGGGGAAATGGGAGAGAATAGGGAGAGGATCGTAGAGACGGCAGGATCCAGCAGCAGCCTGTAGCTGAAACAATGCCAAGCATGTGCTGAATTGCACGGGAGGCATAACCGGGGAGGGCGGATATTCTACGAATGGCCAGCAGGGCGGTGCTCTGTACCTTAGAAATATCTGCTGTGCATTAAAGCGGGACCCTGGCAGATGAGTGGTGATTAAAACCCAAACTGTAATTAGTTCTCTCTAAATCACACGCCGGACCATGGGGCACCACCTTGTTAGGCCCAGACTGACTCAGAGGTGCAGGAAGTGAGCCCCGTCCTCGCAGCCGCGCCATGCCTGATGCACACCACTGCCCTGCCGCCTCCCTCCGCACCACCCCTGAAACAGGGGGCTGAGGTTCTGAGGTAAAGAGGTCATGTCTTCTGCAAGCAGACCCCTGTTTGTTTTCTCAGGTCTTTATCTTCTCTTTTGTGTGAGAAGCAGCACCTGTGCTTCATGGGAAGCCGCTTTTCCAATCTCATCCTCCAGTGGTCCCTGGAGCAGTGGGAGCCGGCAGAATTCGGCTTGCGTCTCTGCAAGGCACCGTCCCGAGACGGCCAGCGCCTCCTCCGCCGACGACCGCGACCCCCACAGGACCGCACCGCGCCTCATTTCCGCGCCGCAGAGCGAAGGCATCTCAATTTTCATCTGCCGGCTTTTAGCTAAGATAGAATACAATCCTCGTCCGTGCCACACACGTGCCTCATCCTACACACCTGCACAAACCCAAACCAAAATACACACACACACACACACACACACAGAGGTTTGTAATTATATCTTTGTGGGGATTCTCCATTCATCCCAACAACCTTAACCCTACCCAGGCCTAACCATAACTAAAAAATAGTAACCAAATTAAATACGAGACTTTTGGCACTTTTAGTTTTTTGATTGCATTCACAGATCTTTGTGGGGAACTGGAAATGGTCCCCACAATGTCAAAATAACAGGTTTTTCTCACATTGTGTGGGACGTTGTAATACTGTATAAACCTAATCCACACACACACACACACAGCATGGAGCACTTCATTAAGGCTGACCTTCTTCAGAAGTCTGGTGGCAAAAATACAAACTTTATCTTATCTTTTGTATTATTGTGCGAATGAGAAATCCTGAGTTCTGAGATGTCACTTTTGGGAGGGAATCTTACGGTGTTTCGATTCTTCTTATCGAACTGCACAGCCCCAGAAAATACAACATTAAGGGTAAATCAGGAAAATGATCTTGGGAATAATTTAAGCTGTTCTATGCAAAAAATGTAACGGACAACCACGCAACATAAAACACATGTAATGTGCATGTCTAACACTAACAGGAAGGCGAGAGACCCACCCCCTTTTGAACCACATGCATTCCTTGCGGGTCTGTGGATGAAGTAGAGTGCAGGCAGACCTACTGACCAGCAGAGGGCTAAAACCTGGAGATGGCCTCGTGGCTCACAGACATACAGGAACCCCAGAGCACTCAGTGCTTTCAGTTTATTGCTGTTTGGTTCTTGGTTTAGGCACCTTCCTATGAAAGGTGATATTTAAAAATCAATCAATTGATTGAAAATGATCTGGAGCCCATGACATCAGGACTGATGAACAGCAAAGTGAAGCTGATGGTGATGTTAGTGAACAGCGATGCAGTTCATCTCTAGTAGCTGAAGGCATGACAAACTGGTCTAGCCTGTTTCAGGAGCACGGGGAACGAATCATCTATTACAAATGCAGAGGGGGGGCATTGAAAATGTGAACATGGAACTGAGGCACATCCGCACACCTTTATTGATGGTGATTAAAAAAAAAGAGGCAGAGGTTAAATGGGTTAGGGGTCACGGCTGCTGAATCCTCACGTTCTCCGTCTGGCTCCCTGGGGGTCCGGGGGGGGCACACGTTTAGTTTGTCCATTTAGCTCCAGTCGTGGACAAAAGGTGATGCATCTGCTTCTATGTGGGGCGGAGGGGGGGTGGTGCACAAATGGACAGGGAGTGATGTCACCTGAGCACGCTGCAGCCTGCTTGAGTGCTTTTAACCCTGCCCCCCGCTGGAGGAGACAAAGGGCCTCTTCAGGAGGGGTGTAATCGCTTCCTTTCACAAAGAGCCCTCCCCCCACCCCACTCAGCCACACACCTGGTTGCGGTGCTTCAGGATGAGTCCCTAAATGCGCCCCTGATTAGTCTCGCCGACTTTCCCCTGCTGGAGCATTTTTTCTCCGAGATGCTAAAACAAACAGCACAAAGCGGAATATCAGAGCTGCTTTGATACCCCCGCATCAGGCGCTCTTGGGGGGCGCTTATTAAAACATGCCTTTCTCAAATAAAGCAATAAAATCCACATGCCAGTGCTCCCCTTCTCTGTCGGTACAAATGCGCAGGCCGATAGGCCTGATGACACATGTATGCCGTCTGTTCATTTAGAGACGAGCATCATCGCAAAATTAAGAGGAAGACGCGATGAGCCCCGTCCGGCTGTGACAGACAGACTAAGGCCCTGTTCACATCTGGTATTAACATGCATCCTTAGTGATTCGGTCACAAGTGGCCAAAGTGGCCAAAGCTGAATACAGCAGTGAATGGAAGAGCAGAATAAGATAATCACACTGACTTTTAGGTGTGAGAATGATACCGGGAGATGCGTGTGAGACTGGAATGGTCGCGTTGCCATACAGTACAGGACATTGGCGTGGCAGCATGGTAGCATGGTACCGCTGGGCATATGACCGCCCGAAATATTGACATGTTTTTTTTTCCTTTTGTCCTCCCTGCTCCATCATATTTCAAAAGTACATTTTGCTCTTGCAAAATTAAACCTCTGTTTGAAAACGAGCCATCACAAAGGATGTCCTCTTCAAACTATTTGTCTCATCAAAGTGAATCGGGGAGGCCAAGTCACTCGATCAAACGATTACCTGGGGGCACAAGCTCATCCTTTGGTGTTCGCTCAGGAATTAGCACATGTTACTGTGAGAGGGGGAGTGGGGCGGCGTACTGGTGGGGCTTTGGGGGGGGAAGGATACAGCACAGTGCAGTGGATTGCGCACATACTTTAGGGAATCGCTATGGCGATGGGGTGGGCCCATCGTGTGTGAAGCTGTGTAGCTGCCTGACTGTAACCTTTCAGGATCAGAGCAGAAACGCCGCCGCATGCTGGCCGGTAGGATGTGCAGCTCAGCCAAGAGTCTCATACTCACAGAAATTATCAGCAAGGTATAATCACAATGTTTCATCCATTTTTAATTTTTTGCAACATGTGTTCAGTCCTGTGGAAACTGTTGCATTTCATAAGACAAGATTACTTATGTTAATATTTTATACTATACTATACCAACAACCAGATCCTCACACAAGTACATCATCTTGAGGAGCTCCTGACCAAGCTTGATGTTTCCCTGGTATTTCTGCTTTCTGCTGTGGGGTCCATGACTGGGCCAAAGAGCAGGGAAGTGACCTATGAGACATGGTGCCACTGGCAGCTCAGAGTTTGTATGACACCCCCAGAGCTTGGCAGACATCCCAATCTGACACACTTCCTAAGAATGCCGCATGGCACAGACGAAGCGCTTCCTCAGAATGCCGCATGGCCTGGATGGAGCGCATTCTCACAACGCTGCATGGCACAGATGGAGCGCCTTCTCAGAACACTGCATGGCAAAGATGGAGCACCTCCTCAGAAATCCGCATGGCCCGGATGGAACGCATCCTGAGAACGCTGCATGGCCCGGATGGAACGCCTCCTGAGAACGGTGCATGGCCCGGATGGAACGCCTCCTGAGAACGGTGCATGGCCCGGATGGAATGCCTCCTGAGAACGCTGCATAGCCTCGACGGAGCACCTCCTCAGTTACACATATAACACACCTGCTTGCTTTAATTTATGTTAGACCGAAATACTGATCATAACAACATTGTGTATTTGACTTCATTGCTCCCATGGAGCCTCCCTCCACCTGCAGACTGTAGGACAGTTTGATAAACTTCCCCATTTACAGCCAGAAGTAGATCAGCCAGTAAGACTGGGTACCTCTGGGGAAGAATTTCAAAACACAGTTTACTTATCGAAGGCACAGCTGTGTAAACAGTAGTAGATGCAGGCAATGAAATGAGTTTGCATGAGAGCTGTAATGGTAAGTAATGGAAATATGTAAAATAAACTAATTAATGAATAAATAAGATGTTTCAAAAAACAACAATAATAAAACAAAACAGAAATGTGCAAATAATAACCTGATGAGCTATTGAGTGGCCTCACAGCCTGAGGGCCTCGGTGGGGTGCTGACACGCAATGAAATACAAGCAAACCAGATTCCCACCAACGTTCCCTGGAAGATGCACTAAGGGAGACAGAATCTCGCCTGCAACACGTCTGGTGGAAGAGAAGGTCGAGACAATGAAGCTGAAAGCACAGCAAACGGTTCTCAGCCCTGTTGGGCTATCTATTCAAGACATTACCTCTATTAATCTTGTTTACTTCAAAGCTGTTTAAATCTCGACGATGTCACACAATCTAACGTCTCATATAATATTGATAGTAGCCTCATGGCAATATAGTTGGCTTTTGTTAAAAACTGCACTAGAAGATCTTAGTGCAGTGTTTACCTGGTAGGGAGCTGGGAGAGCGCGAAAACATGGACTGTCTTTAGGTCCCTGAGGACTAGATTGGGAAACATTGTTTTAGTGCATCCCAGAACAAGCAGCTTTCGAAGCTCTGGGTCCAACACATTCCTTAAAGAGAGAATAAGAGTCAGACGGCTTGTCTTGCATGGGGGAATTTAAGCTGCCCTCAGGGAAAACGTCCTGGTGTATGCTATTACAGAAGAGTAGCAGACCATTGGCAAGCAGCATTGAGGTCCTGTTTTTATATATTTCCTTCACTTCTCGGCTGAATGTACTGAGAGGGATTTTTGGCGTATGCCCAACAGGAGGCCATGTTCAAACACAACAGTGTAGCTTCCTTCTGTATCAGGACTGAACTCCAGAGTCCAAGCCGACCACAACGTGCTGCTGCCCCATAGTTCCCATGGTCTGGTTGAAACAAAATCAAGGTCCGGATTCTTTATTTCTGGGCCTTAAATTTCCACCTATGACTTACACATGCTTCTCCCACAATCAACACACATGCTCTTCAGATCAATGCCTTAAACTGCCCTATGTGTGTGTGGTCCATGTATACCTTTCTTTGTGGGGAACAAATGTCCCCACAACGTGATGAATACACTTTTTTTTTTTACCTAATAGGGACCAGTTTCCTCTATAAAATCCATGACAGCAATGAAAAGACTAAAACTGCAAATTTCTTGTATTTTGTTTGGTTACTTATGGTTATGGTTAGGATTATGGTTATTGTTATGGGTAGGGGTTAAGGTTGTCACAGTTAGCATTAGCATTTTTCCCATAGAAATGAATGGGCGGTCCCACACAAAGATATGATTACACGACACGCTCTGGTGTCACACACAGGGTCATGGAAGCCTGCTGTGACCCTTTTAGATGAACAATTATCACAAACTGATGGCGGGATGGTGCTCACCAATGCGACGTCAAACAATCCGTACTGAAGAATCAATATGAATCACCATGCGTCTCCATGCTCGTGTGTGAACTGCTGTTTTTCCACTCCACTCCGTTAAGATCCTTCAGTCTCTAGGACTCCTCCATCTGGATTTTATTTCCAGTGAAGTGCTTTCATTGTCCTCCTAGAGTCATTTCAACGGTCGTAAAACTGATCCCTGAGGTAGCAGTGAGTGTCAGCATCAGCGGGAAGCAGGGAGGCCCAGGTCAGGCCCGTCTAAACCATAGGCTCTGAAGCGCCAAGGAAACCAGTCCGATATCTCTGCTCATTACTCTCCGGAAAAATCTAAATGGGAGCTCCCCTCCCCCCACATGTTTTCCTCTGCACCTAGAACGTATTTGGGGCGTGGCCAGGAAAGATGTTTGGTGCATCAGAGCGGAAGGAGGACCGTGCCCAAGGAGGCCAGGAAACCCAGCGTCTGGCCGGGATCCATAAGAGCGCGTCGCAGAAATCGGCAGCCCGCGCTGAGCGCATCCGCGGGAAAGCCTGCGGGGCTCAGGCCCCTGAGTCACTCGGCATTCACCGGATTTCCAGTGCAACACATCTTTCAAGGCCGTTTCCCCTTCACGGAGATGACCGGGAGCTGGGGAAAGAACAGACGGAATGCTTTGAGGAAAGGCCGCCAAGGACAGAAGGAAAAGAAAAAACTAGTCACACCACTGCTTTCTTTCAGGCATTAAACCCAATCAAGGTCCAGACCAGGCACTGTCAGTACAAGGGGCAGTTAGTCTTCGTATTTACCTATAATTACAGTCACTTCTCTGTCCCTTCCATGACGGACGACACCCTCCTCCATCCATCCATCCATCCATCCATCCATTCTCTATACTCGCACATCATATGCAGGGTCTTGGGGGTCCGGAGCCTGTCCCAGAAGCTATGAGCACAAGGCAGGGAATAATCCAGGACAGGCCACCAACCCATCACCGATGACACCCTTTTCTTTTCACAATTCAATTAAATTAAAACTAGCCAGAGAACCTTCCAGTACAAAGTCAACACTACCCTATAACATGTCATCGAAATCCCTGTCCTTTTAGCACCAGAGTCCCCATTGCACACCTGGAAGGAAGAGGAAGGTGAGAATTTAATTTGCGCACTCCAGCAGCAGCTAGTCCAAAACACAAACTCCTGGTAGCTTTGTGACATCTGCCAATACTGTTCCTCTCAAGACATCTCTTCTTCGACCCACTTTATGTCTTCAAGAAAAAGTCCACAATTCGAGCTCCAGAAGCCCAATTCTTTGAGCTACAGAAATAAATGACGGCAGTCATGCGCAGAAGGCCACGGTGACCCTTCACACTTATTAGTGCAACAACATCCTTCCGTCATTGACAAGGACATCCCTGGCACGAGTTTCCTGCTGCTCATGGTTGTACGCGCTAATTGTGCCTGCGGCCGTCCCGGTCAGGGGAGCCACGCGGGATCGAGGTAGAAGTGCCAGCACGCAGGGTGAACCACTTTCGAGATGATGTCCACGGAAAATCGCAACGAGGCAGAAGGACACCGGGGTGCTTCTCCGGCTGTGAAGCGTAGGCACTCTTTTGTTTGTAGAGACACCATCGCAGGTTATGTTCCTGCAAGGATACACACTGTGGTTCCCGATTACTGTTTAACTGAGAGAGGTGCACTGTACCAGGGCGCGTTCGTGGCACATAGGTCACTCTTGGGGCATGGCAAAATGTCCCAGGTGCTCTGGAGCTCATCACAGAGGCCTGGAATGGAGGAGGCTGGGGAACAGATATGGAGCAGGGCAACATGGGAAAGATGCAGGAGACTTTTCTAGAGAAATGGGGGGAGGCCTGATATGAGAGCCATTTGGAACTTAACAAGGTACCACATTGTAATGCAGCAGTTTAGAGATGCGAATACAGTAGATTTGAACCAGGCTGAAAATATTCAATATGCATGTACCTACAAGAAAGTGTGTTCCAGGAGGGAGGTGATGACACGACTGCTAAAATGGCACATGACAAAAATGAAACATACTCTACAGCACCTCCCCCCGCCCCCACCCATCTGAATTCCTGCAGTAAAGTGCAGGACCCTACAGGAAGAAACTGTGCCCAACGTTTGGCGAGAAATTGGGGTCAACGCGGACTCGGGTTAAGCTCACTGCAGAGTGGCACAGGTCGAGGACGCGGCGGAACAGGAGGGATCTTTAATGATGGATGTTAGCCATTACCTCCATCGTCGCAAAGTATTTAAAGATGCCCTTGCAGACGTAATTAAGCTGCTCCCCGCGGTGGTAACTTGCAGAAATGTTCCTAAACAAGAGGCTGCAAATGTACGGCTCAGAAGTAGAATAACGTTGCAGAATATCTGAGCATGCCGCACATTTCCGCTAAATGCGCTACGCGGCGAGTAACCGATTTTTTGGTTGCGATCACGCTTGACCCTTATACCGTCCACATGCAATTAATGCTCAATTTTCATTCGGAGTAATCCATCCATTTTTACCTTAGCTGTTCTGTAGCTACCCTTAATTATTTGCCCATCCAGATAATTCGGAGCTCATATTAAAGTACTGCGTCAAAGCAGCCGCGGCCAGTTACGTTTAACAAGCTGAGTAAACGCTACAGGCAAAGACGCTACACTCACATCTTCGGATTTCGTAAACCCAATTACTTCGTCTGGAAAAACACATCGCCGCTAATTAAATAACGCTCGCAGGACATTTATAAAACATGCCCCCTGTTTCAAAGACAATCCCATTACGACGAAAGGCCTTTCAGTTTAAGAACACAGAATAATATTTATATCACAAAATCGCAGTCAGCAATGCAGTGATATGTTTTTTTTTCCCGTGGGCATCATAATGATTCAGTATACGCTTCATCACCTTTACTGAAAACCCAAAGTCACCGTAGAAGAGAGCCATCGACTATAAGCACACCCTCTTTTCCTCAGTTTCCCTCAATATATTTTTCCCAACTGCGTAACACACTAAAGGTTTGGAGACAGGAGTTACACTGTAAAAATTAACTGATGTAAACACAAATCCAACAAATCACAGCTCCTCATTTGAATATCGCCTTCGTACTCCCAGGATGGGGTCTCAGCAAAGAGTAAGTATTTACAGGAGTGTCTGCTCCCTTTTCCGCCCTCTGCGCTCTGCTTTCTGGGAGCAGCCGCGAATCGATGCGAGCTGAAATGGCCCAAGGCCAATAAATCCACATGCAGATGCTTGATGTACATATGAAAACAGATGCTAACTTAAGATGTACTGTGAAACAGTCTGAACCGTCGCCGACAGCTATAAAAATAGATCCCTAAATTGCGCTTGTCACCTTTTGAAATCTTTTGTATTTTTTGATCTTTCTTTTGTTCAGTTTTCCTGTTGGGCATTTATGATGCTTGCTATTGAGTTGTGCATATGGATCGGCATATATATTTACCGTTCGTTTGCTCAGATGGTGTACAAGGCAGGCTGGTTAGCGATACAAAGACTGGAGCAGAATACCAAAACGGATTTAGACAGCGCACTAATCGGAGTAAGCAATAAATAAACACATTACAATAACTGCCACGTTTCCCCCGAACAAACTCCATGATTGAAATGCCCGGGGGGCACTGAGGGGGATCAAAAATTGGCTAATCAACAAACGTGAAACAAGTGCTGCTGTTAATATTTGTATCGGCCCCAACGGGAACCACAATTTAACTTCAAAGGAAACTTACGGCATCCAGGAGGCTCCATTAGACACGACGTGTGTAGGGCATGTATAGGAAATCTCCCCTTTGATATGTTAATGGTCCTTGGGGATTGGCTTGCACTAATTTATGATTTAAAATGGGGTCGCTATTTGTTGTCCGTGTAAGAAATACACTATAGCTACCTCTTGTGACATACTGCGATTTCTCTGGACGGGCCAATGCCGCTCACATTTAATTTATTAAACCAAGTCACAGACTTTAGTAATGTTTGATTTAAAATTGATTAATGTTTTGTGTGTTTAAAGCACTGCTAGTCTCTTTTTTAATCACTAGGAGGTGCAGAGGGCCCAGACGCACCCCCGCCTTTCCGTTTTGTTCGCTCTTTTTCATCACATCAGATAAGCGCTTTTTTGGTCACCCCTAATGGGCTGTGCTAAATAAATGTACATTAGCCAGAGTTACTCAGGTTAACAAAACCAGCTGGCAATCTTCTCTACAGAAGACTGCTGTGAATTCTCATTGTATTTAATGCTACCTTGTCTACAGATCGTAACATAACAGTAGAGAACCAGAGAACCTGATCAGCACTGGGGAAACATGCAAAGTTCACACACATCCAGAGACAGGGGTTGGGATTCAAACCTACATTGTGGAGGCATCTAGTAACAGCAGTAGTCACGCAGCCACCATGCCAATCATTGCAAAACAAACACTTTATTAATAAATAAATACATGATCAAAGCCCAATCTAGCAATCTAAGTAGAGAACCTATGCACAGTCACAGAGACTCAACTGATTGGCTGAAACAAAATCCTGGTTTGGATTTTTACGTTCTGGACCTGAAATCTCCGCCTCTGATTACACATCCCCCATTAACAGATGTGTGTGGGGACTTGTTGCAGTCTGAACCTGTCCAAAATTTGCCAGAACTGTTCTTTTCAGAGTGGAAATAACATCACACACAAATGATTACATCAGCCCCATTGGCAGGGATTACAGAACAATGCTGGTAATGCAGTCCAGTCCTGCCAGCAATGGGCAGCTTCTCGTCTACCTGAGCTGAAGCCCCAGACAGACTCCCTCCCTCTGCACTCTCCAAGCAGACTCCCTCCCTCTGTACTCCCCAGCCAGACTCCCTCCCTCTGCACTCCCCAGGCAGACCCCCTCCCTCCTCTCTGGATAGTTAGGGCAGAGTAGGGGTTAAGGATGTCATAGTTAGCGTTAGCATTTTCCCCATAGAAATGAATGAGCGGTCCCTATGTTTACCTGACGTGTGCGTGTGTGTGGGATTGGGGGGGAGGGGAGGGGGACCTACGACCCAAAACCTTAACTGTAAATTCCCTGGTTCAAAAATGCAGCATATAAAATCAGACAGAAGCCTCAGCTAATCAGACTGTTCAGCAGCATTCATAAGAACAACCCAGCGGTGCTTCTCCTAGTTTGCTCTTTATTTTCTAGCATGTTTCTTCATTGCTGTTACCATGCCGCTGCATTGCTGTTACCATGCCGCTGCATTGCTGTTATCATGCCTCTTTGCCTGCGACACCAACTTCTACTGGTGAAGTAAATGGGCCAGGACACGGGCTGACGGCCCTGGGCTGCTGCCGACCTCCCCGGCCACTCCGCACGGCGCCCGGCACGATCCCCTCGGACTCCATCGCTGCTGGGCAGAGCCGTCGCTCAGAAAGCCTCGCATGCTTAGCTCCTCTGCATCCAGCAGCATGGGCGGGGCCTGCCTGGCCCCCCCGGCCGCCCACAGGGTTAGGAAATGAAGATGCATCTGTGCAAACACATCAGCCATCCGCACCCCCCACCCAGCGGCACCTTTCATATATATCAACGCAGATTCACCCCGAGCTGCCAGTCAGCTGCCTGTGTAACGGCCACCTCAGGCCCTGCACTGCTGCCAGCAGCCTGTCACCGAATAAAACGTGACCCAATGCGCGAGCACAGTGACATAGCTATGTAGGTTAAAGGAGACCGCTAGTGCTTAGCTATCTGTGCTTGTGTTAAAGCAGAAAAAGAGGGAACAGTGACCCAGAGCTGTGCAGGACAAGTCGAGGCTTTTCAGCATCAGGAGTGAAGTGATTCAGCATTTCTGAGATGCGTCGAGACCTCGATTCGCCAGTGGGGGGCAGCAGTACAGTAGCTCTGGAGGGGCGTTTCCGGGTGATAGCATCAACAAGGTCACCGTGGTTTAGCTTCCCCAAGTCTGCTTTTATAATGGATCACATGTCTGACAGTAAGCTCCACGTACTAGTGAAACCAGAGCCGAATCACCGAAACGGCCTTCCTGCTGCATAAGCTCACACCTGGAACTCCGCAGTTACAGCCAAACCCCCAGTCCTCGGCGACGACTCACCGGAGTCAGCGGGACGCGTGCTGCCACGGCACACATCCGCAATGTTCCACGGGAGTTGGCACGCTAATCCTGGCTTAGCACATTAGCAGAGATGGCGGCTCGGCCTGGCCCGCTGTCTCTTTCCACTCTGCGGGGGCAGGTCACCTCACAGGTATGGTAAACTCGGGCCTGTACTCTGCCTTAACGACGCTAGATAAATCGTCTGTCGTTAAAGGGGGAGTTACAGCAACCTTCTCCAAGGAAGAGCTATAATCCAACAGAAGTAATTATAAAACACATTAGTGTGGGGGTGGGCACTGGGGTTATTCCTATCCGTTCCTCCCCCTCCCCGGTACACCTGCCTAGCTCCTGACGCCCATCCGGACCCCCCCCCCCCCGGTTAACCCTGGCTGCCTGACAGCCACGACTGAGCGACACTTTGCTGCTCTTCCTTACTGAAGCAACTTAATTTATCTCGCTTTCTATCTGTCCCTCCCTGGCCGCCCATTCCGAAATCGGAAGACCCCGCCCAATAAACTTATCGCCTCTCCTCTGGTCCCCACCAGTCCCCGCCATCCCAGCTGTGCACATTTTCTCCCGCTGTGCACATTTTCTCGCGCCCGCACTTAGCCGAGAGCGGGATCAGCTTCCATCGGATGGGGCGCCTCACTGCGCTGCCCCGGCGGGGCGCTGATGATAAGGAGCGCAGGGGCGCCTTCGCCGTTCGCG
Organism: Isichthys henryi; assembly: GCA_026776945.1. NCBI lineage: Eukaryota > Metazoa > Chordata > Actinopteri > Osteoglossiformes > Mormyridae > Isichthys > Isichthys henryi. Next base: position 13,093,396 of record JAODJX010000041.1, read on the forward strand.
GTAACTACACTGACACCGGCAGTGCAGCTTGAGGTTTTCCAAACCAGGGCTGAGAATAAGCGCAGATCGGTTCCTGGGGAGAGGCCTGCTTAGCGCCAGTCGTCCTGTGGAGTACATTTAAGGCAAATGAGTATGGGAGGGGCCCATGATCACTCGCGCAGGCTGGCAGAAAAAGAAGAAGAAGATAATAATGTAAAGGGCAAAGCAATAAGAATGACAGCGCACTAAAATAATGAAATACACTCTGGGGATACATAAAATAAAGTGTTGTCCAATTTGCAGCCATATTAAAAGCACTTCTAAAATCTGTCTGCAAAGATTAAGTTCTCCACTCCAGGGGATTAAATACAAAGACAGAGTCGTAAAATCATCCACAAAAAAAGTCCATGCATTTAGACATTTGTATTCAGGGTGCATGCTGGGTAAAGCCACGCAGCACAGCGCAGGGGCTCCTGCTGATTGGTCAGATTTGTCGGGGAGGGGGGGACGGGGACGCTATTGGAGGATGAAATGTGATCTTGCTCACGGGGGAGCCAGATGGATAGAGCCAGAGCGCCAAAGAGGATTAAACCAATTCGGTGGAATGGTGGGACGCAAAAACGGAATCATGGAAAAGCGTATCTGCAAACTGCATATGGGACGGAGAGACTCCAGGTGACCTGCAGCAGTACAACACAACAGCAGAGAGATGCGACCGGCACATGCAGCCAAGTGAAGGGAAACTGCAAATAAACGTACAGACAAACTCAAGGGCAGAGAAAGCAGACGTTTGGAGAGGGGGCAACAATTCCTGAGCGCAGGCATTCACTGAGATCTGATGGCGCTATCATCTGACATCAGGCCCGGCTCCTTAAAGGGGGCGGTAAATAGCTCAGAGAACCAAGCCCCTGTGCCTGTCCTCAGAAGGTTGCTAGTTCAAGCCCCAGCCCCAATCCCCACATACACACGGGCCCTTAATTCCCAGCTGCAGAGGCACTGCATGTTGCACTGTGACTGCATATCTGCCCCCCCCCCCCCCACCCAAGCTTCCTCTCACCTGCCTGTGTGTGTCTTGGAGAGCAAGACGGGGTACACAAAGCTTTCTAATTTACCTGCACTTGTGCAAATGGCAAAGAAAGGATCTTCTTACTCACCCCCACATTGTTATTTAACACTCTGCAAAGCTGAAACGCCTGACCTCACTGAGGTAACTTGTCTTAAAGGGTCTCACACAGAAAATCATAGACCACCAGTCCCACCCCCAGTCACACCAGCCTGGACCATCAGCACGGCCTCCAGGTAATAAGGACAAGTGCCAAAACCGAATGCTACAAAATAAAGGAACACGCAAAGCTCATTTCTCAGGAGACGCGGGAGAACATGGGCACTTCCAGCCTCCATCGGACGTCTCGGACGTCATCTAACCCGGTTCCCAGCCGGGGTGCTAGGAGCGGGAGCAGGACCGGTGCAGACTGCCGTGTAGCTAAACCACACCCTGCTGATCTCGCGCTGACCTCACACTAGTACCGGCAGGCCCTATCACGGCGACCGCGCCCATCTGACTGGGATGAATGGTGAAACGGGAATGTGAGAAGGGAATGTGTACGTGCTGTGACATTTTGTCTGCTAACTCCCCCCCGATCATTCTGGCTGCAGTCCCATAATGCCATCACTGGGAAAAAAAAAGCTTTGGTAAAAAATAAATGCACAGTCATGCCACGGTACCACAGAGGAGGGCAAGGTTGTTCATCACTGTGGTACCACAGCTCATTAATGCTCCTCTCAGTCAGCACCCCCCCTCCACGCCCCGGGTGTAGTGTGAGAAATCGAACTGAATAGCTGTCCCTAATGGGAGGAACAGGAGTGCTCTTAGACGCGCTGTCGCTTATATAAACTTGCTTCAAAAGCCCCCGGGTGAGGAAGTGGTTTTTGTTTCACGCTGAAACGTCTCTGCTGGCACACGCCGCCGTGGAAAGTCGCCATCTAAGATAAGAGCAGCGCCACTATTTTTGGAACCCGGGTGTGAAATGGCATCATTTCCTCTGTCGATTTTAAGATAATGCGTGATTTTAGCTGGAGAATTTGTATTTGCGCTGTTTCATTTTGAGTGGAAGTATTTTTTTCAGAATGAGTCTGTATATGTTTTTAAAAAAAATTTTCAGGTTGACTGTCAGCTGTCCTGGGTTCGTCTTGCAAAACCTAGCTTAGCACAGGTCAGCGCTGGGGTGAGAATTTCCTGGGGGTGTGGTTTGGCGGCCTGTCCCAGCAGCAGAGACATAATCTCGGGGCAAGATCAGGAAACACTAATTATGTTGCAGCAGGTTTTGGGATGAGGTAGGACCTGCGGGGGTTGGGGACGTAATTATTGCGTGAACACAGGTCACGTCCCTTAGAATCAGCTGTCAAAATGAGATGGGTCTAAAACACCCCCCACTGGTACCTATAAGAGAGTAACATATTATAAATATAACGTCCCTCAAAAAACGGCATGATAAAACTCCATCAGATGATGGAAATCAACCATGATTTGCACATTCAGTCTCTCCTGGGTCTCCAGATTAGTCCTGGTGCAGCAAAAGCTTAACCCAGCAATCTGCCCCATAATAAACAATTCAACCTTTTAACAAGGGCAAATTACTCATCATAAACAATCAAGCCATTTATGGGCATGAATCTCCATACAAGAGGCACACTCGGGCACCATAAGCAAAACCGTTATCTTTACAGTTACAATGAGCAATCACAGTGCTTACAGAGGGCAGACACGGCGTAAAACAGGAAGCTTTCAGCCTGGTTCATCTGCTAGGAAATAAACTGGACGAGCCGAAGTGAAAAGACAGAAAAAAACACGCAGCCTCTCACAAGATGAGAATGGAATGATTTCCAAATTGGTTCACACAGATTGGGTTATTATCCACAGATGAAGGCTTGCAATAGTCGCCAAAACAAAACATGCATTTATAAACCTCCCAATCTATTTTCACATTGTGACAGGGGTCCATGTTTACCAGAGAGAGAGAGAGCGAGAGAGAGAGAGAGAGAGAATGGGGGAGTGAGAGAGAGAGGGGTTGTCTTCCTATTAAGAACTTCCCAAATTTAAGATCTATCTAAGAATAGCTGTAATAAACATAATGAGAAAATCGTAGCTTCTCTGTTTCTTGTATTTAAGGAGTAATTTATAGTTTCTGTTCTGTTCTCCTTTTGTTTTCTATGATGTTATACATGCATGGCCATTTACTCAGTCCTTCTGGCCAGACAGCCACAGGACTGGGACAGTGCTGTGGGAAGGGCAGCCCACTGCCTGGCTGCTGACCTGCTACCACAAAGCCACACCACTAATCGCCACTAATGAAACCTTAAAATGACGCGGCGCCCATCGGGCGACATCTCACTTGCAGGAATCGATCTTCATCGCGATCGAGGTTGTGCGTATCTAGAGCGGAAACGCTTGGAAATGCGGGGACGCCCTCGTGCTGAAGCGGTCGCATTTACGGCTCTGCTCCCCGAGCAGCCGCGGGCCGGGGCGGGGGGGGGGGGCGGGGGGGGGGGGGGGGGGGGGGGGGGGGGGGGGGGGGGGGGGGGGGGGGGGGGGGGGGG
>JAODJX010000041.1:13104844-13117485 GCA_026776945.1 Isichthys henryi
TGTAGTGGCTGATATGCAGTTATACCATTGAAACTTGAGCATTACCAATAAAATGGCTTTTGAATAGCTGTACACTGTAGTGACCACCATGCATGAAAGGGTTAAAACATGGATAGGATATTCTGGTTACGGTATGAAAATAAATCGGCCGAAGACTACTTTGGTGACGAAATTCAGGAAAAAATAGATCAAGACCCAGTTTCTACTCAGATGTTTCAGTAGAATAACAAGAAAAAACATGTTCTATTTTTGTCTTTTTTTATTCCTGAAAAGAACAAAGATTTCTAAAACAGACTCTCATTTGTCTCATTAATCATATTGCACGTAGGCTACACAGTTTGTTCCGTCTAATCAAAACTTATTGCCCAATAAGAGGTATTTATTCCAAACGCGTAATATGGATTCTAACGAAACTTTAAGGAAAATCATCCTCCACATGGTTTAATTAACTTGTTACACAAGAAAAAAAAAAAACATTTCCCTGTAAAACCTTGGAGTGCTGGAAAAGAGGGTCACCTTCACTTTCGGGAATTAACGGTCCTTTTATCTGAAGTGGCAGGACACTTTTCTAGCGCAAATTCCATGCTGAGTGTATTTATTATTATTAATATTTATTTATTTGCTTTTATTTTAAGATATGCACAGTTATGAAGCTGAATGCACGGAACCGAACCTTAACGATCGGACACACACCGACAGGAAAGCAGAGTCCGGGCTGCCGTGACACAGCAAAATGGCTGGAGCGCTTATTCTGAACGGCAGTCCTCTTCTATATAAAAAACAGTGTGTGAGGAAATACTCAGAAACACGCTGTCAAACACTGACAATGAGGAGGTGCAACTTGAGCGCTTTTGTGCAAACGCACACGTTGCACAAAAATCCGATAAAAAGTATTCAAAAGATTAAAATCAAAAATGAAAAGAAAAATGGCTCATTAAATATACCAAAATCCAGACAGTCATGAAAAATACATGCAGGATACATAAAAACTAAATTTAAATAAACTGGATTTAGACATACATTTTGTTATATTGCGATTATTTTAAGTGTCTGTGGCGATATGGCGGAATTCAGTTATCATTCAGTTGCAGAAACAGACTGTAATTACATCAAACAAAAATCTATCGCGAATATGTGGTTCACTCCCCTCCCTATGCAGTGTTTCAGCTTGTAAGCCCCCCCAGTGAATGACCTGCTCCGGCATACATATTTAATGGGTTCTTCAGACAAATAACATTTTGACAGCCTCTTTTGATCAGCTGACTTTGAGTTTATCCTGAGTTCAAGCTCTCTGGTCAGGAAAACATCGCCCACTCAATGGAGACTGTTCGTTGTCATAAATGATGGCATGTGCAATAATCATAACAATAATGATGATTATGATGAATGCAAAGATGTGGTACAGTATGTTCCAAACCTGTGAGATCCATACCCGCCGTTTCCTGATGTGTGAGTGGTGACTAAGATGGTTCGGTCCAATCTCCTGTCCGGCAGGAATTTAACATGGCTGACCTGCTTGTAGGTTGTCACAGGTTATTTTTCCCATTAGAGCCCTAGTCGCAAAAAAGATAAATCTGTAGCCTAGAGGTCAGCCCTCCTGCTCTCTGGCATTGAATTCAGCAAACACCCCCCACCTGTTGCCTTTTTAGGTACCACCGCTAAAACAGTCTGTATAACATATTCCTAAAAGGCTTGTGATGTCCACAGGTTACACGTGCCTTTTACAGGACATACTCAAAGTGTAACGGTTTCCAAGTGACTCTTTGGTGGGGAATTTTCTCCTTGGGTTTATTTTGTGCAACTAAAAAAAATAAAAATCAATGACTTTAAAGCACAGTTTAAATACATTTCCAGGCAGCTGTTGTAAAACCTGAGGAGCTGTAAAGCACAGGAATGATTTCTCCATGGTGCTGCTCAGGCAAGAATACGGATATACGGAGGAGAAATGTCCTCCTGGCGTGTCGCGTTGACACGGTGTGCGTCACACGTGGTTTTGCTGTCACTGCTCTGAGGTCAGCGCAGTAGGAGGTGCCCCCCCCCCCCCGAAGGCGGCAGCTTGGCCCCCTTCCCCATCCGTGTCTGGAAAGCCATCCTGCCATTTCGGGTTCAGTGGGTCACAGACGGTGTCATTTCTATCCCCGACCATCCCATAAAAGTGACACCAATTACTTAAAGTCAAAGTGCAGCTAGGGGGCCTCATTTAAGAGTAACCGCCAGCGACGGTTTGTCTCAGGTTGTTTCACGGGGACAGAGAGCCCAAACACAGCACAGCTCACACACACCAAAACACAGCACAACTAAATCTCACGCAAACACAGAACAGCTCACACGCACCCAAACACAGCACATCTCAGACACACCCAAACACAGCACAGCTAACATGTACCCAAACACAGCACAGCTAACATGCACCCAAACATAGCACAGCTCACACATACCCAAACACAGCATAGCTCACACACACCCAAACATAGCACAGCTCACACACACCCAAACACAGCACAGTTCACACACACCCAAACACAGCACAGCTCACACACACCCAAACACAGCACAGTTCACACACACCCAAACACAGCACAGCTAACATTCACCCAAACACAGCACAGCTAACATTCACCCAAACACAGCACAGCTCACACACACCCAAACACAGCACAGCTCACATTCACCCAAACACAGCACAGCTCACACACACCCAAACACAGCACAGCTAACATTCACCCAAACACAGCACAGCTAATATGCACCCAAATTCAGCTCATGGACACAATCACCAAATTATCAAAAATTATTGATAATTGAATAATTGAAATTGTCTTTGTGTGCATAAAAAAACCTATAAATATATTATCTATATGGCACAATGAGATGCAGAGTTGCATTTTTATGTAAATGTTACATACTTAAGAACCGCATAAGCTGTGTGAGGCTGTTGCTGTGTTTTTCTGTGCCATCCTTGCGATCATTGGGATTGGTTGAAGAGGTACTGCCTGTGTTATTGGATATGATGCATTATTCATTGACAGACAGAAACCAAAAGAGGTGCGGGCCAGCATGCGCATTCCACTGCACCCCCCCCCCCCCCCACTCCCATGTACCGCCTCACCCCCTGTCTCACGCTTCGAGGTGGAGAGAAAACTTCCCCAGGTTTCATCGAACTTGGAAAAGCTGGCATTTTCTGTTCAGGTCTTTTTCAATGACTTTTTTGAACAGTGAGGGATATTCTATCCATCGCCGTAAACCCCGCCCACTCTCAGATCACCCAACCCCCCCCCACAGCTACGGGGCTCTTCTAAAGTTACCCGCCTAATTCATTTGACCCCCCGCCGTCCTCCTGAATTTTTCAGACGGGTGGCTATAATGTTTCTCTTTGCTGTGGACGGCTGGGCTGTGGAGAGTTTGTAAAACGTGTGTGTGTGTGTGTGTGAGAGGTTGGGGCTTCAGCTGCAGTGAAATGTTCTGTTTCTATAAAGCCACTAAATTACAGACAGATCACCCCTGGCTAGTCTCTGCATGAGTTCAGAAAGCCTTTTTTCCTTCTGTTTCTCTTCACGGTGACGCAGCACGAAGGTTAGGTAATGGTGCACCGTGGGTCTAAAGCGTCAGTGTGGGTGTGTGAGTGCGTGTGAGGCATGTACCTACAAAAAGAAAAGAGCGTACACCTCTGTAAAACCCCCGCGTGCGTAATGTGATCTAAATATGTAGCATCAGCCCTCTGGCTGTACGCAGCCTCGACAGGAACAATGCACTCTCCTCCACGGGGACGTTCGCCTGGTACTCTGCTTAGCTGCTGTGGGGGGGGGGGGCTTTGTTGGGGGTGTGTTCTGCACTCATTTGGATGCAACTCACACTGTGAAGAGGTGAAGGAAGGGAGGGTAGTCCTCGGCAGGCCCCGGTCCGAAAGCTGATGTCTCGGCTCACTAGCCCACCTATTCTTACCCACGCGAGGGGCGGGGGTGTGGTACTGGCTGCTCGTCACCCTGGTGATATGGCGGCAGCGGCTGGGCGGGACTGCCAGGGATCTGACAGATGGAGCGGGCGCTGTAAGGCGGGGCCTGAGCCCGCGGCACTGTGAACTTGTGGACACGTGCATTCCTGCTAGCCCATGCGCGGCATGCCTTATCATCAGTAAAAATAGAAACCATTATATCAGAATTACAATGGCGAGAAAATCACTGAGCGTTGAGTCAATCGCAATAAAGGGTCTTTTATACCGGTGAAGGCTTAGAAAGACATTGCCCACTCACACTGCTGGCCAATCACAATCGTACTTTTTCTGACGGACAGCCTTTATTGGTTTTGGCCGCTGTCATCATCAGTGTGCGACTACGAGTCTCCCGCCTCCCGCTGGCCAATCCTCAGGCCCTTATAGGTGTGTAAGCGGTCGTTTTTCCTTGGCGGCCTTTGGTGGCATGCCGCTTTGTCGCTTAAAATATCACGCTATTTATTGCATGGCGTAATGCTCTGCGTCAGTCATTTAAAGGGGCCGCGTGATTATTGATGTCTTCTGCAGCCACCAGATCACACTTATGGGAGCATGTATTGCAGGGTAAATATCCTTCTAGACAGGACACAGCTGCCCCAGGTGCGAGGCGGTGCCGGCTCAGCACTGCAGCAGTGATGGAATGCGGCAATCCCATACAGTCATAATCAATGCCAGCGTACCTCCTCAATATTACATGTGTGATTAAAGGGAAAGTAACTCCCGGGAAAGTGGGGCCAATTCTTTAAAGGGAACATCGTAACCAACACTGCAACAGGCAGAACAGGATCCGCCGTGCTCTTTACTAATGATGATAATTAAAATCTGCTAATTATTCGAATAAGGGTTTCGTACTTCAGTAAATTCCCATATTATGAAGTAGCAAGAAAAATGACGTGAACGCGACTATAACCGAATTCTCTGCGGTGCTGAACTTGACTCCGCAAACAACAGCAAGAAACAAATACGAAATAAACACGACAAACAGGGGGACAATTCAAATAAATCTCTATATTAAATGCATCTACATGAAATGAATAATTATCAATACCGACGTACTGAAAGTCATTACATTAAATGCTTTTGAAAATAGGCTTTGATTAGTTTATCATTCAGCGTGTCCTATTTGGGAGACAACCCACGGCTAGCTGTAAAAGGGTAATTAAATCTAAAATTAAACTAACCCTTCGGACACAAAAGGTAGTTGACATTGAATACATTTCTGTCATTGTTATCGCCATTTAATTGTGGCTGCTGTGCTTGCAGGAGAAGCAGTCGTAAGTATAGTCATTATCTATAATTAAAAGGATGTCTCCCCTGAGTTGATTAGAAGGCTGTAAACACAGATGTGTGCACCGCATGGTACTCAAGAAAACAGCTTGGGTCAAAGGTCACAGCAAGGACAGGTCAGCACAGTGTGACGTTAGCACCGACAGTATCCTAACTGCTGAGTTGCTGACCGATCTCATCCTGTAGCCGAGGTAATATTCTGCTAGGCATAGAAAATTTTACATGTCCTCAGTTGCCCCGTCCAACCCACCCAAAGAACTGTGAGAATGTGTCAGTGATTCCATCCTGCTGACTGGGGGGGCGAGGGGGTTGCCATGGTAGCATTTTTCTAAGTGTTCCACTCATTACCTGCTAAACTGAATCACTCGTACAAATACCTGAGCGGTGAAATCAAACAACAAACAGAAAAACATAAAGTAAACTAAACCGTGGAGCTGGTTGGGGGCATTTTATAGGGGACTGATGTTACACACCTTTATGTCGCTTTAAAAACAGAGGAGTATCGTGATGGTAGCATGGTGTTAGTTAACTTTACCCAAATCAGTTTTATTTTGTCGCTTCAGACTTCACAGTCTGCAGCTAGGATGAGAACCAACAACCACAGTCAGGAGCTCCTTGACCAAATACTACCCTCTGCTCCATCATAATGCTGATTTGTCCGACCATAATCACCTGTTTCACGCAGGCCTGGATTACAACACAGAGAGGAGAATGGTTCACCGTAACAAGATATAATATCAGGGAGCACTGAGACCACCAATAGAAATATCTACAGGGGCAGCACAATTACCATTTCATTAACATATGTAAATCAGCGATGGCCTGTGTTATCCCTTATAATGAACAGAAATATGCCCCTCCATTAAAGCAGATATTTGTTGGAGAATAACAGCGTGTAGCCAGTGCGACCCCCATGCTGACCGAGCCGTGGGGACGCTTGTTGCCAATCCACCATCAGTCCCTGCATCCTTAATCATCAAAGGAGCTGCCTGCTTCTTTAAAGCACTGCTTCACGGCGTGGAAAATCCCTCATGATCCTTGCCTGCCTGTCTGCAGAATGTATGCGAAATCAATATAACTGGCATCAGGTGTTACTTTGCTTCTGGGAAAGATTACACTGCAGTTAATCTACACTCTCTTTTCACACCACTCATAACAATAACAACCGCGACAACAATATTAATAACAACAACAATTCTAATAATAATAGTCTTCCCTGGGTTTCCACAATTCAAGAATAAACATTCTGGCTTCTCCGACGCCTTCTGTAAACTTCTCGAAGAGTGACAGCATGCCTGGCTGCTAATGGACTGGCAGCCCAGCCAGACTGCCCACCGCTTCACATCCTTAACTGCCTGGGACAGGCTCCAAGCTCGCAGTCACCCAGCACCGGGCCAGCGCTTATGAGTAATGAATGGATAGGTGTTCCACATTCCCAAGGCTTGATAACATACCTAACCATATTGTAACTGTGTAGGTAGAGGGGCCGCTGTGTCGTACTCTTTAGAAACCTGCGTCAATAATGTCTTGGTAAGCATCAAGCTATACATACAGGAAACATCATAATTAATGCATAAAACAATAAATGTTTAATTTGAAAAATTGTTTAGGCTGAATACTTACAAAGAAAGGAAGTCTTACATACAGATACTTGTATCGTAGTGGGTACAAGCAGATGCAGGTGTAGGTTTTGTTGTCAGGTTTCGTCTAAGCGTCTTGCTGTGTATGAATGTTTGTTTATGATTTTAGCTGATAGCTAATGTAGGCACTTTTTGTCTATTTGGTGTTTAAACCAAGCTGACATATAATATTAAATAATGATTATTCTTTCCAGTGTGAATTCCTGTATTGTTTTTTTTTTCCTAAGCATTTTTGTCCTTTAATATCAGAAATCAGCTCTCATTAAAAAGCTTGATTATATGTCTTGTGGGTTGTTCAATACTGCTTTCAACATAGTGACCATTAACCATCCCATCAACAGTCTTAGGGGGGGTTACAGTCGATGAGGTTTCCTGCCTGAAGGTATACACTTGCCCACTAACCCCCCGGCAGAACGACAATCAAATTTAACCATAATCAAATATGGCTTGTTCCTCTAGGTAAATCAGTAAAAAAAAAATGTTGAGTACAGGAGGATGAATCTGCTGGCTATAAAATTGCAACAGGAAACAATTACAAAGTGTGATTCGCTTAACGCTTATTCATTTACGGTGGTATTTTAAATATGGCATTCTACTCATGAAATACAATTACCTAATTTCAGCTGAAATCAGTTAAACATTCAAAATGATCTCTCTCACATAATCTCAACAGGTTGTTACTGGAAGATGAGGCAGATTTACAAAGCTGCACTGCAAAATTCCCCTACAGTTTTTATCTCAAAGGGTTGACCTTAAGGGTTTATGAGATTAGTGTAAGCATTTTTTCCAGGGTGACCGCCAGGGAACTAGATAGCTCTCCATCTACAATCTGACCATGTTAACATTAATCAGTCTGTTTGATATTTAAAGTGCATGGTCCAGTGACAGATATTGGAGATTCACCTAGAGCTGTGAGAGACAAACGGTCACAGAACAAAATGGCGAGGAGGCAATTTACAGTGTGTGCTTCTCTGGGACAATTCGATCTAGTTAGCATCATCTGTACTGTGGAAACTCAGCTAACCATTTCCATGCAGAAGCTTAGCTTGATTTCGTTATCTTTGACTAGCTGAGAGCACATCACTGCACTACAATCACAGACGTTGCAGGAATGCTGTAGGCAATAGCTGGCAGTCACACCGCATAACTGGATTATAACACCATGCAATCTGTTGGGTAAACTTCACACTGCTCAGACAGGCAAACAATCCCCTCAATATGCTGACAGCTGTAAGCTACACGGGCAGAGAAACTAAAACATTAAAGTTAAAATCTACATAGAGAAAAAACTGTCTTAGATTTGTGTGTGTGTGTGTGTGTGTGGGTTTGTATTTACCACATTGTGGGGACCAAATACAAAGTGGCAAAACCTTGCAGGGGTATTTCTCAGAAGCCTACAATATAAACATCAGTTTTATAAAAATCTGTGATCTGTGTGTGTGTGTGTGTGCCTGAACCCATTCATGCATAAACGTGCAGAAAGCGAGAGCAGTATTGTCAAGCAGCACAGCCGAGAAACTCCTTAACCTTTGGTAACCAACTCAAAGCTCTGCTGCTAAACCTTTCTCAGCTGATTATTCACTGTACAATTGTCTGGGACGCCTATTTTTCTATGCAGTTATACTGGTTTATATCCCCTTCTTCCCATCGTACTACTCGGCACCGATAAACAGTGTTTAAGTTCAAGCGCAATCGAAGCTGTCTTTCAGAGCTTGTCTAATTTGCCTGATTGCTGTAATTACAATGACGTTTGAATGATGCATTTCACCCTACCGGTCCAAAGCATTCCAAAAATAAATCTCAGCCATATATAATAATACGTAAATGTGAAATGCAAAAGACAAAAATGCACATGAGTGTGACAAAAGTTAAATACTTTTTTGTCACCTGATGTTTCAGTAATATATGCTTCCTCTTATTGGTCTATTACATTATTTCTAAATCATAGAAAAGTCATTTGACAGCCCTACATCTAAAATAGAATGCCACTTGCCAGTTTTGATGCTGTTGTGTGCTGAATCAGAAATGAGTTTCAAGGCACTAAAAGGGAGAATTTTGTGCCCCACGAGGTTCAGAAACTGTAACTATGTATAGTTGTATTGTGCATTATGAATAATCATGTTGTCAAATGTGATTCTTGACCCCAGACCCATAATGCACTGCTCTCTGCACCCTGACTCACCTCATGCAATATGACAGGCCTTCTGCCCCTATTGAACATTTCTAATATTGAGTCCAACCGTGGATGAGTATCAGCCTCCTATTCACTGTCCTACTCTTTGTCAACCGATCACATGACTCTGCCTGTGACACTATCCATGCACATCCCATGATCGTTGACTTCAAAGCCAGAAGGCCCCAAGAAGCACAGATTCTTGGGGGAATCAGCCAGTGTTACCTCTCAGCAGGGATACCCTCATGTGAGCCCATGGTACCCGGCTTTCCGGATAGAGCAAGTACTAAAAGCTGCAATAAAGGTCGTACAAGTGGGAGAGGCTTCACACACAGCATGAGCCACTTAGGGGCCACGACCAGCCTTTTCTTTTTCTTTTGAAAGGGCATAAGTGAAAGGCTGATGCAGGGTGCATCAATTATCACCCTGGAGGCCAGAATCCAGGAAGTTTTACAGCTGCCATTACGCCATTAAGAGCTGAAAAAGTGAGTTAAATGGCTTTAATCAAGACTGAAATGGGTGCCCGAATGAAATGAAAAGCTGCACTCACAGTCCTACAGGCGTGGAAACAGGTTGGAGATAAAAATGCCAATCCGTGAACGGAAACTCAGAAGAAGTTCTGCCTAATGAAAGCAAGAGTTTGCATGTGTCTGCTCAGTGCGGCTACTACAGGAGAACTCGGGCGAGCATCTTAATAGTTATGGATGTCACTTTTTCATGACATCTTAGGAAATCACCCACAGAGAATCACTTTATGGCTTTTACTCTCAAGCATCCTCTTCATTGGAGAAGGTTGCAGTTGGATCTGCATTTAGCAGGCCGTCACGGGCCATGTGGTAACTGAAGTTTGTACTGTAGCTGTGTTGACCTCTTTGAGGGAGTTAAGAGGACCGCAGCTCTCTGAGAAGAAGATACAGGGAAGATAATGTTTAGAGAAGACATATTTACAGGCAGCAAACTAAGTGACCAGGCTCAGAGCACGTTGGGATCTCAGTGGAGGTAATGATCCTCCAGCGGCAGCTAATGCATGGATCAGCTACAGCTGTGTGTCCCACAATTCAGCACATAGTCACATCAGTGACTGAGGGTGCATCTGAAATCGCATACTTGTTTGGTATATAGCAGGTGCAATACAGTATGCAAATTGGGCAGATCCACAGTATGGATGAGACAGTGGGCAAACAGTAGCTGGAACACATACTACATTCTGTGAAATTCTGAAGTGCGCGACCGATGGACACTACACTATGTCACAAGGCCGCTGGAGACTCAACCACCATTTTTGTTAAGATGGTGGGGGAAGTGCCACCTCTGTAAAAATTTAAGTCAAAAATATATCCATTTACATAAGTAGACCCAAATATGCATTTTTTTCGTTAATAGATTTTAACAGGACTTTCCTGGCGGTCAAGCTAGGTTATTGGTAAACATACAGATCTGGCAATATGCAAGATGGCGACCACATCAGTATATGTCCAAGAGTATGCATCTTGTATTCATACATACTGTATAGATACAGACACGTAAAACCAAGGTCCTGACTCTCTTTTGAGAATGCAGGGGTAGGACCCGATGTCCTGGCTAAAATTGCTCAATGTGGCCTTATCAAATTCATGCATACACATACATATATACATACATACAGTAGGTACTACATTAACTACATTAACAGTCGAGTAGTAGGCTTCTGACAAAATTCAGTATGTACTATGCATGTATTTGATTTCGGATGCACTCCGAATGTATCTCCAACGTCTCAAAAAATCTGCTCTGTTAATATCTGTGAAAGTCAATGCGGATTTTTGCGGCATGCAAGATTCAATAATAACTCAACATTGATTCTTAGCTAAAAGAACGCATGTAACTCATTGTACCATTTTTAGAAAACAATGGGCCTCTCCACACATTTGCTATTGAGGACAGATCCTACATTTAGGCTGCTGAGTCAACATGTCGGAACTGGGGGTAGCCTTTTGTCTCCCATTGTTGTGGTAATACCCTTGACAAGGACAGAAGATCTCTCCACATGAAGACGACCACCAAAACCACTGCAGCGAAATAGCTAGGTATAGCTGATGCTTAGGTTGCCTTCAATAGAGACATTCCTTGGTATGAGCTACCCCAAATGACATTTTCAGCCAATACCTGTAAGCACTCCAGGGTCATTATCGAACAACATCTGCTTCAGTGCCTCTAATTTAGATAACAAGGTTTCACTCTTGTAGTGAGAGAAAACGCAGGAGAGATTTAAGGAGCATGTGCTGCTTGGACACGTCTTGTCTCATAAGGTGAATGATGTTCTATATTTGAACTTTCAAGCTGCCCGGACCCCCTAATGGGAATCCTAGTAAGAAACACCCATTTTCCTCAGCAGGAGGAGGCCAGTCGTACCAGCAAACAGATGGAAGACGAGGATGTTCAAATCGAGTATCTAAGGCTGCTTTTCCATCGCACCAGGTACCATATTTTTGGAACTTTAAGGTCTAGTGATGATGTTCATACTACACACACTCAGTAAGCCCCTCCTCCTTCCTGGAAGATAGCAGCCACATATAACCATTTCCATCTGCAAAAAATACTTTTTAAGGTTTAAAAGTTTTTTTTTTATGATCGGTTTTTGTCATACTGTCTAAGTTGTTTTGCGTGAAGCACTGTAAAGTCATATTATTTTAATCAGTGTTTTCTTCTGATTCTGACAGTCATTGCTAGCATGTGCCAAAGCTATTGTGTCAAGCTAATATAGCGAGTTTTATTGTGGCTGTCAGTGTAGGGGCAGTTGCAAAACATTGCTACAACTGTCCCAGCATGCTGTTGCACTGATGGGGGAGCCATTTATACATGCCACAACTGCAAGTCGGATGTGGGCTTATTTCCTTCTCTTGCCCTCTGACAAAGAGGGAGCTTAGTAAACTTTCACAGAAATTCACAGAAGTATTATTATGGGAAAGTGACATAAGAGTTCTAGGATGGTCTGAATATTTGGAGAACTGCATTCTCAGCGTTGCAGGTTACAGTTAGAACTGGCCTTCTTAGATGCCCCAGTGCTCAGAGCTGAGAATGGAGCACTGAAGACCTGCAGATAAAGCTGAAGCGAAACATAAAGACCAGGGATGCCGAGGAAGCTCCGAGCAGTGAACGATGTCATCCAGGTGTGCCTTTCGTACTTGTATCCTTTCTCGAGAGCTTATGTCCATGACAAACATGACGGCCAAAATATCGAGTCAGTGACAGTACTAAAGAAAAGTGTCGTTAGGTACACTGGGTGAGCAGAGTGAGTACTGTAAGTACTGTGAGTGAGTACTGTAAGTACTGTGAGAGTGAGTACTGTAAGTACTGTGAGTGAGTACTGTAAGTACTGTGAGAGTGAGTACTGTAACGAAACACTACTACACATAACAGCTCTTCATGATCAATTACTGCTGTTTTTCATTTCTGCATCTGGGTTATAATTTAGCACATTATAGCACCACAGGTTCACAACAACAACAACAAATTTATTTTTGTATAGCGCATTATCACAACATTACATCGTCTCAAAGCGCTTTACAGCATC
>JAODJX010000041.1:13118615-13140054 GCA_026776945.1 Isichthys henryi
CATGCAAACTCCACACACATGTGACCCAGGCGGAGACTCGAACCCGGGTCCCAGAGGTGTGAGGCAACAGTGCTAATCACTGCACCATCATGCCGCCCCCACCATCCAGCAACTGAGAAATGAAAAATATAAAGTATTTTCCATGGCAGATGATGTCTACATATGATGTCAGGAAACAACTCCTCCACAGAAGTGGAGTGGCGGTTGGGTGAGGAGATCGCGTCCCAGGCCGGTTCTGTTCATTTCTTTCTCAGGAGGTAACATCGCCATCGTGTAATGGGGGGAGGGGATCAATAACCCTTGCTGCCCTTTACACAGTGTAACTGTGTCAACAGCCCCGGTCCATGAATGAGAGAGGGAGGGAGCGTGAGTCACAGAAGAAGCTGAAGGATTGTGGAAGGTCCGTGACTCGCTGCCCGCTACTGCCGCAGACTCCGCCGTGCGCCGTGTCCGAACACCAGCGTCTGACAGCCACGATGAGCTGAAGACATGAACTCCAACCCCACGATGTACAAAATGAAAACAAACAAACGAGTGACCCACAAGCCAGATGATTGTCCAGATACACATATTGTTGCATCCAAAACTTGAATATCTGTGCACCCCCGCCGCTCACTGCCGGTCCCCCCGGCATGCCCCACACTCACACCCTCCCGTGATTCTCACTTGCCACTTAAAGCAGGCATCAAATGTCGAACTTGCGGTATCACCTTACACAGTGTTTGTTAAACAGGCCATTAAACAGATATTCATTCTCATATGCTAATTGGACCAGCTGTCATATAAAGGGCGGGTAATTTGGTGAATTTGTCCTCGACGTACATGTATGTGCTAATTTGTGAGGCGACAACCGTCTATTTTAGTTAAACTGTATCTCATTCGTTTTCTATTTTCCTTAGCTGACATGATCCTAGAAGAGCATCGCGCAGGGTGCAATGTCTTCTCCTTCTGAAGTTTGAGTTTGTGACTAATTAAAGCATATTTCGGGCAGACACCTGCATCGCGATGAAGAGCGAACAAAGACCTGAGCTCTTTGCTCATAACGGCAAATCCGATGAGGAGGAAATATTAAGTTACGGTAAAATGCACTAATCAGCGTCGTCTTTGAAGCGTTTGCTCTGCTTTGTAACAGCTCTCAACAGCTGCTCCGGTTGAAGCGTCGCTGTGCAAGAGGTCCCGCCTGAATTGATAAATTGCGGAATGCAGTTTGGACGTACCACCGTGGGGGAGGGAGGAAGCCAGGGTCTCACAGCTAGCTAAACGCTCATCATCATCGCCCGCCATTGAAATGTTAATCATACAGAGGAAATGCTTCATTTCGACAGACAGTGCGTCTGATTCGAACTCGCACCGTTTCTCTCGGAGACAGAGGGAGTGGAGGTAGGGTGGGGGGGGGCATGGATTCCGGGGCGGGTCCCATGAGGAGTAAATGAAGTTCACGCTACTCTGAAGAGCAATAATTAATACAGGGATTTGCGCTGCTTTTTGCGCTTGTCCCCCCAGCACCCTCCCTACGTCCCTGGTTTCCTCGCTCCCCTCGGAAGGCAGGGGGCACTCTTGCGTAGCCTCCAGTTATCTCTGGGGGGGAGGTGAGGCATGCTGTCGAAACAGAAGCCCTCGTCGGCTGCCCAGAGAGACAGGATTGGTGATCTGCGCTTTCGTCCGAGCGCTTCGGTTTATAGCTGCACAAGCCAGCCACTGAGGGAGACGTTTCCCTCCCAGGCTCGGTCAACGAGCATCATGTTACCTTCCGGATACGGGCCGACCATCAATATTCATGGGGGCCATTACATCACTGGAACGAGGCTTCGGGCTCCAGACAAGCCAACCGAGCATGACCCAGACCTGAAACACGGGGTATTACCCTCCGTTTTCAGCAAGGAAGCGAGCTCAGATTATCCAGTAATAACACAAAATGGACTCAAACCTGGTCCCCGGCAAAGTACAGGGCTGAAAGACAGGCAATGTGTGGCATTAAATGGATGGCTAGTTGTGTAGTGCTTACAGGGAACTGGACATAATTGTGTATTATTATTATTTTTAATCCTCTTTCAGTTTAATTTACTTGCCTCCATTCGACTTTTGCTTTATTACCCCAGATGCACTAAAAGGCTCAGAGGGACTATATGTATCTGACAGACACTTGTCAACCAATGGTTATCTGTCATACTGCATGGTGCATGGCATTTATCACAAAGGCAGGTTCTGATTGGTCTGTAACATTGTGCATAGCTGTAGGCCAAGAATACACTTAAAGTCTCCCCTGTCATAATCAATTACCTGATCACAATAGGAGAGGACAAGACCCAGACTGAATCCACATACAAGGACTTATCTTGCAATGGCATTAGATTTTCTTTACCCACGTGACACTTAAGAATGAACTTTACTCGAAAGCCACTGAAAGCCTGCAAATGAGCTCCTTAAGAAAAGCATTCTTGTGAATATACACTGAAGCAGAATAGCTTGTCATTTGTTCAAATTTAACAGATAATATCAGCAAGCCGTGTTTTCAAAGCTCATTTTTTGCCTTTTGAATCAAGAAAGTCTCAAAACACCAACAGAAGTTTCCACTGCGGCGATAAAACTTTTCAAAATAACTAAAGCGAGAACAGAAAATGGCAGTGAAATGTTCAGTTACAGTTTACAGTGCACCACTCAAAATCTCCAGACTTCCCACCAGAAATTTTAAATGAGAATAATCACAGCAGAAGAAATGAATAAATAATTAAAAACACCCGTAACCATCAAGCTCCTACTGAAGCCCACGCTGCTCCAAACAAAGAGAACAGCGTGGCCTTTTAAAGATTTCCCCCGGAACCAGAATTGTACTTTGTTTCCACTCATCCTACTAGCGCTCATTTAATTTAAAGCTAATTTAATCAAGCAGTCCGCTACAGAAACGCCTCTCTGGTGAATCCATTAGCATAAAAGCATTGCACAGAAATCTGTAAACATATTAGCCAGCGTGGGCACAGGAAGGCTGCTGAAAACGGACCGGCCAGCTCACGGGAATAGTGAGATAGAGGACTGTACCTTTTCTTTTAGCTACAGAGATGGACAGGGAGGTTCGGCGAGGAAACGATCAAACGATATCCACAGTCGAATAGCCATAGGGGAGAAAAAAGAGAGGGTACAAGAGAGATACGACATAGTGAAGATCAAGGTGGCTGGAGGAAAGACGCTCAGCCCAACATGCTTAAAGCACAGCAAGGGGGGTCAAGGCACACTTCACATGCGATACGAGGCCAACCCGAAATGGGTTACGGCTACGGCAAGAAAGACACACAGTTTGTTTCGCGTGGAACTTTCCAGATTCTTCGCTTTGTTATGTTGGCTGTGACAGTCTGTCGTAAAAGGAAGTCATGCGTTTTTTTGTGAGCACTGAAGGGACCAGCGTACATGCAACTCATCCTGGAAAGAGAGGAAGCCTAAGTTGCAAGACAGCAAGCAGACAAGCCCCTCGTACACCCATAACCACTTGCAACACCCCAGCTTCAAAGTCCACGGGCATAAATATCAATAATCAGGAACGCATCGATAACCTCAACTGAAAATCATGCATTGGCAATCGCAAGCTGAGTGTCATGCAGGCGGGAAGGAAAAGAGATCAGTAGGAGGAGCATACCTTGATCGGCCATCATCAAGTGTAGAAACCCTTCAGAAGTAGAGGGGCAGAGAGAGAGAGAGATCGATAGAGAAACACTTTAGACACGCTCACCAATACAGCTTAGTATTGTGGTAGCAACTCATGCTTTGCCAAAGAGCCAAGCATGGTATCCATCACACTGAATGGGACCTTTTCAAATGGTTTGAAAACCTGCCTCTGCATCTAGAAAGTCACAGTGTCTTAGTATTGACCTTACAAGCATGGTTACACATTGATGAGTCTGGTGAAATGCTGTGCAGTGTATGTGCAGATTAAAACCACCGTGTTTCTTGAATAATGTTCGCATATTGTTTCATTTCTGTGAACTACTGGGTTTTTAATTCCCAGTCGGAATAATAATAATAGTAATATGGTAGTAATATTAATAATAATGATAAAAGTCATTAGGCCTGTTCCTGACCATTATCTTCAGGACTCACCTGGAGTACTCTTCTCATCTGACGCACGTTCCGTAAAAGAAGAGGGGAAAACAAAAAAGGAAAGATTCCCAGTGTTAGACTCACTCTGGCACTATTTTTTGCATGGCTACCATGCAAAAAAAAAAACACCACACAGTTGCAACCATGCAAGCAGCAGCCGCAGCTCTGTGCATGTTCCCAACACCTGCATGGAATCTGTCCCACGCTGGCGGGGAGGCAGATCACGGACACGCTGCACTCCTGACCACCTCCAGGAATATTGGGTGGGAATATTCCGTGACTGGCATAGCACAAGGTGCCCCACATACACGGAAATGGCATAAATCCGAGCGGGCAACTGCGGCCGGCTCCCATTGGGTGGCTGAATTTATGCTGTTGTGGGGTTTGTGTATAAGCGACTGGCTTAACCCAGACCTTTACCCTTGGGTGTCCTGTTTCTGCTGCGGACTCAGACTCTTACGCATCGTACTCTTGGGGCAATAGCACACGGTTTGCTGCTGTTGGCTGCCCAAGGAACACTCTGGCTCGGACACATCAACGGCATCTGGCCTGTGCTGCGTGAGTGTGCGTACAGGTCCCCTCTGTTTTCTTGTGGGAGGCCCATGCATACGAAATGCACAAAACCAACAGATTTATTTATGTTTGCATAATGTGTTAGCGACCTTTTGCAAATGTTACCCTACCTGCCTATGCCTTTCTGAAGAACAGATAAATAAAAAATAGCATTTAAAGTGTACCAGGCATTAATACTTGACTGAAAATGGAAAATATCATTTGCAAAACAGAATGAGAATCAAATAAATGTACTTCCACCCCAATCTTATTTTCTACTAATCAAACAAACTTATACCAAAATATTTTTTTTGTCTTTAGATACTCTTTCATCTTAGATCTCATACATTTCAGCTTGTTTTGTAAACAGCTAATTAAGGAAGGAAATAAGTCTGTAATTATTAACTTAATTAAATATTGTGCCTGGTAATCACTGATATATTATTAATCACCTTGGTTTCGAAGAGGCAAGGTTTGCTCAAAGGGTAACTCAGCATGTGCGATGCTTTGCCACATAATAATTTTTTGTTGCAGATTTTTTTAAGCAGGAACCAGACTTGCACACCAAGTCTGCAGTACCTTAAATGACCTTTACAGTTACTCATTATTGTCCCTCACAAGACGCGTTGTGTTTCAGGAAGAACTAAAATGTTTAAGTAGCTATAACAATATTGACTAAGCTGGATAGGTACATATCATTATGTGTTCTGCATGCATTCCAGTTATCTAAACATCCAAATCATACGTTATGTAGCACAGCGTCCAACTTTAAGTCATATAAATCCAATATAAGAAGTTCAAGATGTCGTCAGTCATGTGACCAGACGCCGCCCAATCCAGTGAGAGTTCACTAAGCTTTAATCCCTCTTTTTTTCACGCAGTGCTGAATTCTGCGCATCACTCTCAACACGCTGCAAACTTAAAATCAGTTTCAATCAAACAAGATTTTTTTCTCCTTATTTTCTCAATGACCTACTTCCAAAGCGAGATTACTGTAACTGTCAATTTCTCGAAGTATATTACATTAATCCTGAAAGCTCAGCTCTCAGAACACTCCCTCATTCTTTTAACACTCTGCCGCCAAAATTTTTTCAGTGAGTTTTTGCTTTTATGTAACGGTTCACCTGCTGTTCATGCTCTAACTTGATTTTATAATATTTAGGGTACTTACAGCATTTTACAACATCATTATTATTTCATGTTTAAATCTGTCTGCTATTAATATTTGCATCTAACTACTGGTTTTGTATTTTTAAACAGAAACACTGATGTGTTGCAAGCAGCATGGATCATTTTTGACTTAGATGTGGGCTCTTCCAATAATGCTATATTATCCCCGTAGGGCCTACAGATTAAACATGTGTTTTATAGCCAAATGTTTATTGCTTTAATCTGTCCCCGGATTACGCAGCTTTACAGTCGACTCTCGCTGCGGCCGACTCAATCATTCCCCTTGGTAAACAGACGCCTCCGACCCGGCGAATGTTTCCAAGGCCATTCCCGCCATCTGTCTGTTTTCGGAAATGCCTGAGTGTGTCAGGATGACTGCTGATCCAAAGGGGAGAAGTGCCTTTAATGCACACTCTCCCGGGAACTTGTAAACGGGCTGAATTCTCTTTTACTGGATTAGATAAAGTGAGTTCACCATCTGTAGGTGTGACTACCTATTCTTCCGCTGTTTCAGAGCGTCGCTGACAGCTACAGTAGCAACCTTTAATCTGTGAAACTTTCTGGGCTGGGCTGTTTCCCTATTGTTCCCATTAGGCTGAAAAACGCTACTAGAAAATGTGTCTTTAATTATCCATCTCCCCACCCTCATATTTGTGAACTGCCAGTTACCCATCTTCACTGTAGTTCCTACTTCTCATTTCCAGATTAGTGCTTGTGCGTGTCTTACACATACGGTGCACATTTTCCATATCTTTGATGTAACCCTCAGGCATCGTCATATATGGGAAGCATTCTGGCAAAGGAGGTTATCTTTTTCTGGAAGCCCTAGGAATCGATGCTGGCAGTCGAGTGCCGCCAGACATACTCTCTCATTTGGCTTTAATCCGCCCACACTAGAGGGTGGTAGTGAGCCAACCAGGCAATGCAATAGGGCATGATTGATTCATTTAGTTAAAGAGGCCTCCCACTGCCCGTGGGTCTGCAGCCAGGGAGGCCCTGCTGCCTCGGCTTGCCGAGGCGTGGCCCTCGGAGGAACTGCCGCGATCAGCCCTGGAGTCCCAGACACACGAAGCCCCCGGCTCCCCCTAGCAGAGTGTCCGCCCCAGATTGTCTGACTGCCTCTACGGCGCTACCTGAGCAAAGGCAGCGGCCTGGTAGGGGCGAGTCCGCGGCAGAAACAGCACCCCATGATAAAGTCTCATCACACTGTCGTCTTTGTCTCCCAGTCGACAGAAGTAAGGACCACTTTGCGTCAGTCATTAGGAAACAGTTAGAGGAAGCAAAGGACTGTTCATCTTGTCTTATCTGAGGACGTCTCTCCGTGTTTCAGATGCAATATCCTTTCCTGTCAGGCTCTGTGAGCCCATATATTAAGAAGAGGTGACAATAATAAAATATTCAGAGGTACATAAATACACAAGGTGAGTGTCTTCCCATAACACGGTAAAGATACTGCATCTTAGCAGGACGGCACGTGACAAACGGGACAGTAAGAAAGTCGACATAACAACAGAAGCAGCATTAAGAAGAGCAGATGAATCGGGTCGTGTTCAGACCAGCCTGCGCCTTCGTGTTTCCGTAAAGCCTGCGGGATCTGAACATATTCCGTAAGGCAAGAACTGTAATGTTGCTAATTTCACTTTCAATGTTGCCGTGGAAAAAATATTCCGAGGTACTCAGTTCCTGGAAAAGAGAACAAGAGAATTCAACCTGCATACACTGACATCACACACAAGAAAACCCAGGTACTGTACCTGCATCACATATGTCTTTAGCAAAAGGGCAGTTATTTTTGGACAAGGAAAGAAAGTATGGGCGATGCAGAAAGGGGTGGTGCTGATGGGTAGGGTCTTTTGCTGTGGCCAGTCACTGGGGTACGGCCTCTTTGACTGACGTGCTGGCACCCGGTCCAGCAGGAGGCGATGTCACTCGCCCGGGCGCATAGCTCAAATCCGCTGCAGATGTTTGGCACATAAGCCAAGCCGGTCGCAGGTAGTGCCCAGCTTGTGATAACTCCAGCAGTGTGCATCATGTTGAATTTCAATGTGAAGATAAACCAGTAACAGAAATTTATTTGGTCAAATGTTAAACATGCTGCGTAAGGCTGGATCTAATTACCTCCTCCTACAATGCATTCTGTACTAAACATCATCAGGTATCACTTTTATAAAAGTTAGTAGTAAATTTGTCAAATTCTTATCAGTATTAGTTTCAACTTGCATAACATGAGAAATAAACTTACATTGTGAACTTCTAAAGGTTTAAAGAGACCAGAAACATTGACCCAGGTTGTCCAGATGTATATTAGGCAGGAGATGGTAGAAAGTGCCAGTGACAGAACAGCTGAAGAGTGAATATAATCCATAGGTGGGGTTCTGATAACGGAAAACTTCCGAAGGTGCACAGTAGTCAGGTTTATCGCCCTGGTGAAAAGAGCTGTTCATGTGATATTTCTGCAACCCGCACAGTCTGAGAGAGTGTGAAATGCACAGAATAGCTAAGTACATAGAATCGGCACATTTATGCAAGGATCTTCAAGAAAATACACAGAATAAAGGTGAAAGTCAGTGGCTGTATGCTGTTTTCTGAGAGAAAATATATCCGATGACTATGCTTCACGCAAAACACAGGCCGTGACCTTGGTCTAGAAAGCTGCAGGACAAAGACAGCAGAAAAGATGATTGTGACAATCAAACAAAATTGCCAGGACAAAAGTAAGGGAAGGCAGGAGAGATGGAGAGAAGGCTGTCAGTGTGTTCACCGGTGTGTGAAGAGCAGACGAGATTCTTCCGGGGAAGCAGCAGAAGGGGGAGAACGCTTTCTCACCGGGTTAGGATTAGAAACACAGAGGTCTTTCTTCTTCCCATACCAATGGAGGTCAGAGCACATGTCAATCCCTGCAAATATGAGCCTGCAGAAAATGCTGTGCTATGTAAATCCTTGCTTTACATGGCCTGCTGTTACCTAGAAAGCCTAAAGGAGTGGATATCCTTCACCCTCTGCTAAACCTTCAATGCTAAACGAGAGACTGCAGATCGCAAGGTAGGACATGAGTGCTCACCTTTGTCGCAGAAGCGGCCAATGTATCCCGTGTTGGTGCAATCACAGACCATCTCCCCCTCCATCACGGAGCAGATCCCTCCATTGGCGCAAGGGCTCTCCGCGCAAAGGCCCTCCATGTCCAAACGCACCCTAAGACTGTTGATGAGTTTGGGCTTCACGTTGCCGTACTTCAGATCCGTGATAATCCCACGAAACGGCGGCTGTTCCTTGATCTGGGGCTGCGTGAGTACGGCCGTCCGGATGTCCAGCGGCACGCCCCCCAGGAAGAGGTCGCTGACGATCTTCATGAACTGCCGCTGAGGCTTGACCTCGTCCGCCTTGATCTCGCTGTCTAGCCGCAGCGAGGTCCTCAGGTTGTGTCTGCTGATCGTGGCGAAGTGCCAGTTGCTGTCGTTGACCCTGCGGTCCGTCGTGACGGTGGTCTCCGCACAGTCGATGCTGAACCGCAGCTGCAGCTTCCCCTCTGCCACCATCAGCTGCAGGAAGTCACAAAAGCCCCCGTCGTCAAAGTAGAGGAGCATAGCGTTGGCCACGTCTGTCTTGAACTGGAAGCTGAGGTCACTCCTGGTGCTGGCATCCCAGCGCACATAGCGGGCCCACTGTCCCGGGGCTCCCGGGAACTCCAGGCCCACGTACAGACCCAGCAAAGTACTGATCGTGAACTGCACCTGGAACAAGAAACCAATGGGATTCATTGTAAAGCACGTGGCCAGGGTGGGGAAGGGGAGTGCAGGAGTTCTTAACAGCACGACACCATTGACTTCGCTTTGGCTCAAAGGGTGTTATATCCAAAATATATCCCACAGCGTCCGCACAGCATATGCTGGTCACAATACAGAATCCTCTTGACAAGACCGGAGGGGTGTAGACAACCAAACTGAGGCCATTGAAATCCAAAAAAAAAGATCCGGTCACAGGGAAACGGACAAGGGGCTTTATTTTCCAACAAGAAACCAGTGAGGAGAGAAAGTCCACCAGTCAGAAGCAGACCTCAATCCTCAGTTTTCTCTGTTGACGTTCCACAGGCAGATCCGACAGGCTTGCATTGAGACGTCTCTCTGCATGTTCCGGGTTAGCAAAGAGTCACTCATGTTGGCTTCGGTGTACTCTGAACTCCGAGATATGCTTGTCCGCTCCAAGACTGCTAAATTGGCATCGCTGTCAAAAACAGACAAAATAATCATTATTAACGGCAGACAAAATAACATTCACCAACTGAAGACATGGGCTGAATATGGCATAACTGATATTGTTGCACAATAATGCTAGCAGAAAGTTTTTTTCCATTTAACTGCAAACTTTACTGCCATTTCTTTATATACTGCTTGTTCTTTAGTTGGAAATAAAACAGAATTCAGTATTCAAATGTATGAAGAAGGTTCCTGATATTGGCGTATTGTTGGTACCCTTCACAACTTAGCCACATTAATCCTTCGGCAATTAAAGTCTGTCAGTCAGCCACGCGGCTCCTTTATGTATCTGACAGCGAAATAAAAGCTTGTATTGGAAATCAAATTGAAAAAGAGCATCACAATCAGCAAATGCCCACCTACTCCTGTTCCGCCACTGAGCACAGCTCCACCACCATTTATTTACCGATGCGCTTTGTTCGTTCCTCTCTTCTGTTTATATGACTCATTTATAGACTGCGCTGGTCAAATGTGAAAAACACTCAAGTGCAAACCTCTTACTTTTTTACTAGGGTAAAAAACTGAATCAAACCTGTTGATTTGCCCTTCAATAGAATATTGAGAGTTTATTACAAAATTCATTAATCAGCTTGCGGCTGCAGATACTTATCTGAGTTTCAGGAAAACCTGAAAGTTTTTTTTAGTCGCATTTCCTCACCTGTGTCCTTCTTCACTCGGGATTCAAACCTATACCCTTCCGGTGGCAAAGGCAATTCCTTAACTACAGTACCACCTGTTCAGCTACTTGTTTGCCACTCACTTCACGTTTGCATTTCAGTGTCCAAACTATTTGAAATAAGATTTGGTAAGGCTTTACATTAACTACACCTTCATAATGTATTCATTAAGTATTCAGAAATCATTCATAAATATCATGTACGTATACCTTAACGTTCTAACATCCCCTAACAGCCATAATATACATTAATAACAAACATTATACAATAATAACAAACATTATAATTGTATAATCATGTAATGTTTGATATTAATGCATTTTAAAGCTGTTAAGTGATGTTAGGATGTTTAGGTGTACTTGCATGCTGCTTATGAATGTTCTATGAATGCATTATGAAGGTGCACTGAATGTTCTATGAATGCATTATGAATGTTCTATGAATGCATTATGAATGTTCTATGAATGCATTATGAATGCATTATGAAGGTGCAGTTAATGTAAAGCGTTACTGAAGATTTTAACAGGCTTATCATCATCTGAGCACTTAAACTGTTGCTACGTGTAAGAATTATTCTCTTTTCGCCCTTTTTTTCTGGACATAATACAGCCATTAAATGGGATGTGGCAAGCATTGATGTTGTTATTATCTTGTTATTATATTATCCTATCATCTTAGCTTAGCAAATGCGCTTGCGGGGACACTTTCTGAGCAGGAAGAAAGTATCGGAGGCAATTCAGGTTAAGAGGCTTGCCCAGAGAATGCGAGTGCGGCTATACTGTACTACAGATCCACACTTGAGGAGTTTGACCAGGAGGCCCCCATTTTACCACCATCTGCCTGAGGAGGAAATAAATAATATGATGGCAATAATAACCTTGCGTGTAACTCTCACGAAGCTGAGCGGACACTGAGGACAAAGCCAGGCGCTGGAGCCACCCGGCCTGACCAGCTGACATAAATTAAGCACGGAGCTATTCAGTTCTGTAAATTGATATCCATGTTAGTCTCCCTGTCCAGCTCCTCTCTCTGCAACCATGGTATGCAAGAATCGGCCGGGGAAGCTACACAGCCTAAGGCGTGCCCTATGATTGCCCCCAGTCGCTCTAGACAAAACACGGCTTTCCATGATCCCAGTCGAGGTGCGTAATTTCGCCAATGGTGTTCTGCTTTTGGATTACTCCTCGCCCCCCGAGCAGAATAC
Organism: Isichthys henryi; assembly: GCA_026776945.1. Taxonomy (NCBI): domain Eukaryota; kingdom Metazoa; phylum Chordata; class Actinopteri; order Osteoglossiformes; family Mormyridae; genus Isichthys; species Isichthys henryi. The sequence goes on from JAODJX010000041.1 coordinate 13,130,561, forward strand.
ACAACAGGGAAATATGACACCTATGTCAGATATTACTGTAAGCAGACTCCTGCCGGCTCTGTAGCTTAATGCAGCCACATATTGCATGAGGGACTAGTCTTTTGAGTTATTAAGGTGCGCATCAGGCAGGAAACAATAGTGACCAACGACGTGAGCTGCCGGAAGCGACGTGAGGCGATGCTCTCTCCGTACGTCCCTAGATTTTATTTTACATTGTGTGCCGCCTTGACAGAAAACCACAGCTACCATTACGGAGTTTTCAATATGGCCACCCTGGTACACTGCCCACCATGTCAGCCTCGCTGCGATTATATGACCTGCCGGGCAGCCCCTTTTCTCCGAACCGATAACCACGGCACCTGCTTGTTCTTCTGTTTAGCCAATGTGACTCTTATAGACAGGACTGGCAATCAATTTGTCACAGAAGGAAAAAAAATAACTCAGATCACACGACTGATCCTCTTAGAATGGTGAGATCAAAGGAATATATTCATTAAAATATTCCCATTGGTATATATTAAGTTCCCGGGTTTCGAGGAAAAGTCTGTAGATGCCTAGTGTATTTAAACGGGCAAAGGTTTACGAAGCATGTGATTGTCTTCGCACACTATTCATTTGACGCAGGTGGGTCTTTGGCATTCGTGCTTGATCTGGCAGGTCATGTGACATGCAGCTGCACGCAAAATCCACCATTATCGTCTTTTGACCGCAGCTCTGTTACATCAGGCCTTACACTCGCATGAACATATAAATGACACTCTGTGGGTTTGTTCTTTGCAGCAAACCTGTCAATGAACAATCAAGTCTACGCATGACCTGAGCAATAGTTCTACTGGTCCAGGTTTTTTGCCATAAAGCTGTAAATTTAATCTCTATGGTGTTCGCATCGCTCTTCAATCTAATTTCGAGCCAAAGGGTGCAGGAGAGATTTAACGTCATTATGCAAAGTGTGGGTTTTGCAATAAAGGCCAGTAAGTATATTTGCATTACAGTGAATTACTTACATGTGACATGTATACTGTCAGAGATGCTCTGCTTGCATGTGTACGCCGAACTCTTAAACACGTGTCACTTCCACGAGTGAATCGTATGCATGCTCACTAGTACTAAAATTGTAGTATAAAACGCAAACAAATTCCAAAAAAACTGCAGACCCAAACTTACAAATAAAATAGATCTGAGTCTATTAATTGCTTCTGTCCATCACTGGCACAGGTATGCTTGGCTTTCCATGACATCACAGCCCAGGATATGTAAGGAGAAATTCACCCCAGATGCCACCATGTTAGGAAACCCTACAGCAGATTCACATATTTCCAATCTTTACTTTGATGCCTGGTTTGTTTTTTAATCTTCTAGCCCAAACACCTGCATAATAAATAAAATAAATCCTCTCAATCGTTTCCTATTTTACTTGTCTAATTATCTTTTCTCACTTAAAATTTTAAACCGTCAACATAATGTAATATAATAAAAATATAATTATATATACGGGAAATATGTATTTTAACTTCAGCCAACTGACAAACTCATATATAGTATTTCCATTTATGTTCATTTACTAGTGATAGAGGAATGAGACACGAATCAATAAAGCTGCAAATCAATTAAGAGGGCAAAACTTAATGATCCAAATCTTAAAATAATTTCAAAATAAATCATGAAAGGGAAAATTATGTTACATATTCCTGTAACAAATGTCTAATTCAGGGCAAAAATAGTTCATTCCGTCATTCGGGATGTTGTATTAAAGAACAGCACGATGACTACAAAGTCTGTCAATTCACGACGGTCACGGAAAGCCACACTGACATGTAATCGATCCCTTTAAAGGCCCCCATGCTGAAATTGAATAAACCGATGAATACTTAAATACAATCATCAACAACAATTAAATGAAATAATACCAACAGTAATTGGGCACAGCGTAGGCCCATGTGTGTAGTGCACGTTTCGAGAACTGCATGTTTTTTTTTAACTAATTTTATGTCATTGACATTTTCACTTAGCATTACAGAAATAATTACAATTACGACATTGTAAATGTAGCCTGTTTTCACCAGACGGCTGCATGCCCTTTATTCGTAGACTACTATTAATGTGAGAACTCATAAAATGATGGTAATATCTCAATATCTTTAACAAAATCCGGTTTTCCTTTGCCAGGTACATACTTGAAAAATTCCAAGGTGTTTAAGAATGTACTTGTGCTCGGGGGTGCAGTAAATACACAGTGGTTATAGATAACAAAATCGGTTCTATTGCTGTTAATTTATGGATGCCATGCCTCTTTTGGTTTGGTCACTCTGGGAGTCTTTGATAAACTCTTCTTGCCTCCTACAGTGATGCTCTCATCCCATTCCACCGGGATCAAATGGCCTCCGATTGAAGAGGACACTTTCATTTATGCATCAAGTCGCAAGATGCACGATATTAATGGAGTGCATGGCTAGGTTGCTTACGATACCGGGGATTTCAACTTTCCCGTTTGATCCCGGCGGGGCAGCGCGTCCTGCCCGCAGGGAGAAGCGAAACGTGCTTGGAAAAACATATTTATATATATTTTTACTGCGCTTAAGCGTCTGAATGATTACAAGCAAACCTGGCACGTTTGATATATTCGCGCACCGATTTCGATAAACTGTAATTTCGACAATTAAAGCTGAAACAGATTATTATATTTCCTATTCCTCCGCCTTTCGACGCGCGGTGTTCAGGACCGTAACACGAGCGCCTTCATCCCGGGCTTAAAATCCTGCCTGTATTTCATCGACGCCGCAATAAAAAGCGTGTGATGCGTTTTATGCTGGAAAAAAATAAGCAATAAAATTAAAAATAAAAACAGCGGACAAAGCGGTCTGTGCTGGCTGACTTTTAACGCTCCAGTGGTTACTTGACGTGAGCCTCCTGTACCCCCCCCCTCCCTCGCCGCTGCTGGCTGTGCTTAGACACGGGACGGTTTAGGCTTTAATAATCTGCTTCCCCATGACTAAAAAAGAAAGCGGCGCGTATGTGCGCGTTTTTGGTCAAGTGCCCCGAATGTGTACGTGTGCTGTATAAGTGTTTAAGTGTTATATATGTGTCCGCTTTGTGTGTGAGTGTTTTGATGTTTTTTTTTCTTCCCCAAATTTCCCCAAAGCGAATTATCTATGCAGTCTTTATCCGATCAGCCGTATACACACCCAGCCAAAAAAATCTGCCCCACTTTCTATTACCGATGCTTAACGTGAGGGTACAAAGCAAGAACTGTCTTTGAGTTGAAATCGGGCAGGTTTAAGAAGCTGTTTCACTTTTTACATCTTAAGTCATCTCATCCTTTTGTTGCTGGAGAAGAATCATAAATTGTACCATCCGATTGTCATTCTTTTTACATACAGACATGGTAATTTAACCATTCAAGGTAATACTAGAAATAGACGGTTGTCCCACCAGCTGCGGCCACACCATTGCAAATGCATTGCACATATATCGTTAAAATATATGATTAAAAAGTTTAAATATATCAGAAGAAACTATTATTAGTTATATGCATTTGTTTTATGAGATTATATATAACCTCATAACCTTCTAATAAAATAACTCCTTACCTGAGTTGCTGCTACAGAATCCAAAGCAAGGAAAGATTAATCCAGAATAAAAACTGATGGCAAAGGGATGTCAAAGTGCTATCTTGAATCCGGCGTGGTGAACGATGCGGGCTGAGGCTATCCAGCTGCCCCCGTCCCCGGTACAGAGCATCACAGGGCTGCGATCGTTCTTCGCCGCAGCCGAAAGGTGGATCGCCAGCGCTCCGCGCAAACACTCACTATCGGGCCGCCTTTTATAGCAGGACACGCCTTTTATACGCGTCCGGGGCTCGCCTCCGAGTGACGAAGCAGTCGGAGCAACGCCTTTTAAATGGCGAATCGCGAAATACACGACCGATTTCTCCTCATAATTATCGGACTAATAGAAAATCATTTGAATGCTTGCCTGTCATTAATGACCCACGAAGACGGCGAGCGCAATAGTTTTGAGAGTCGCCTTCAATCTGTGCGTAAAGGAAAGGTGTAATTTGCTCCCGAATGAAGAACTTTTAAAATAGTTGATTCAGCACCTTGGACAGGGCACGACGCTGTACGCCCACGAAAACCGGTGACTCCTCTCCACCAAAACATGACGCAGCAGCCATAAACATAAATGTGATAGGCCTAAGATTTACTTCTCCTGAGCTGTTAATTTTAAAAAAAGAATTGTTTCCTGAAAGTGGGAATCTCACTGTACTCACTGTGTTCAATGACAAGAATGATATTCTGCTCTATCGACCAGGGTGTCTCCTGCCTTGGAGAGGCTCCAGGCTCACTGTAACACCCTAGAAGAAAATACTACCCCTAGTATTTAGAGACTATATAAAACTTAAGCAGCACTAACCCTCAGAGTTACTTCGGTGTGTTTCTCAATGTCAGTGCTGGTGTAAAGAGCAGTAATATGGAGCAACAGCCAGTCAGCCTCACACGCCATTTGCAGACTCAGGTTTACAGTCCTGGACAGGCTACTTTACCCCGAATGGATTCAGCAAAAACTCAACAGGAGGACTATAAATGGGAGATGTGTTAGACCCAGGATGCTTATATGATCTCAGATGAGGACATTTGCCAGACTGATAAATAATGTAACGTAATACTGCATGCAGCCATTTACTTTTCACAGGACATGGCGCCTTCTCAGAGGAACAGCGATGGAGTTGCAGAGCCAATTAACCTGCTCTCAGCCGGCTAAAAAGCAATGATGGCTCCTCCCAGGACAGCCCGGCTGCTTCTCACAGGGCAGCTTAGAGTTGTGGTGTAGAAAGGTAATGTGACCCTTCCCTCAACGGGCTCTGCTTTCCTTTTTTTTTAAACTCCCCAGTCTGCTCTTCTGAGTGCAGGCTTCTTCATGTCCTGCACAATTAATTCACTTTATGGTCAATTGCATTCTTTGCCAAGGTCATAAGTTTCAATGAAATGACATAACAAAGGTAATTAAAATGATAAAATGCATAAGCATTCTGAGGCACTCTGGGTAGTTCTGTAGCCTCACGCTTTGATGGTTGTGACTTTTATTCCCTGCCCTGCTTCTGTGTGTGTTGAGTTCACACGTGAGCTTCCCCTGGCGTCTCCCACAGCCCAAAAACATGTGGTTAGGCGAAATCTTGGCTCTAAATTACCCACAGCATCCTGCCCAGGGTATCTTCATCCTCTAGGCCAGTACTTGGTGGGATAGGAAGCAGGGTCTTCAGAAACGTGCACTGGATGTGCTCTGGGGAACTTAGACGGACAGATAAACATTTATTTCATAACACAGTGGCATTTCTTATCATGACACCAGGAACATGGTTGTCTTTAAAACACATAAATGAAAAGGTAGATTTTTCAGTTACTCTACTACATCAACAAATGAAGCTTCAGGTGGTGACTTTGTGTCACCCACCGCGACACAACAGAGAAGCTGCTTCTCTGAGTTTGCAGCATAAAATAAGATGGATTCTGTGTCTTACTGGTTGGTTGGAAGAAGATCAAAGCTGACCTTGAGGAGGAACACATGAGGTGGGTTAAAGGGCTAATTAAACTGGAAACTTATGGTAAGATGAGGGACTCCTCTAATGATAGTATGGATCTCTGCCTGGACGGAACGCAAAAATAAAAGTATACTGTAAGAAAGTGAATGCTTCAGAGTGGATCGGTTAGTGTGCTCACTGAGTTGTGGTCAGTTTGGAACTTTTAGTAAATGCTTCCATACTCCTGTAATTTGAATGCGAATTTAAATATGAATTTGAATTGGAAAAGGTTGTGGGGCACATGATTCGAATGTTAAATAAAGGCGCAATTTATTTTAGGGAAGTTCAATGAACTTGCTACAGGCCTAATTTCTAGCATATAAATGCTAGGTTTTAATGTAGATTGCATTGTTCGATATCAGTGACCAGTTGAAACGTATCTGAAACATTTCACTTAAAAAGCAAACATACTTTGTATAAGTCAAAACATAAACCCAGAGACCCAAATGCAGTCAATGGGGGTTTATTAGAGGGAACCAGTAAACTGACAGGGAATCGACTGGCTGAATTCGCGGTCAGGGTCATGGAGGCATAGAATTCCGAAATCCAAGGATGTGACAGTATATACAATAAAATAAAATGAAGTAGAAATTCTGACAACGGTGAACAGAATAAGGTTTTAACATTTATGTTAGGATATTCAAGACTTGTTTTAGAGTGAACTATTTAACTGGTGTGATTTTATTAGTCATTAATAGCGATAAAATTATTACTTAATATAAGAAAGGATAAACAGCTGAAAATATAATGTTTCTGACAGTCTAATTACAGTATTATTTGAAATATTGTTATTGCTGCAGTTTTAAATGGCATGATTTTGGAATCTCAATGAGGTTTGTTTCCTATTTAATTAATCTCTAGAATTTCTTTGAATTTCTTGCAATTAGATTCAATCCCTGTAATCATGACCTTCCTCAATTATTTAGATTTCAATAATAATAATAATAAAAAAAGCTATATGTAAACAGCTACTTTTGCTGAAGCAATGCTGACGGTGTGCAGTTTACAAACATTGATACAACTGAATACTATTATACAAAGAAGGATTCATTGCATTTATTATCTTGCTTAATCAGCAGGTTTCCCTCTGTTGGTCTTAAGCAGCGACCTGCTGGCCACCCTCATAACCAGCCAATTAACCAGGTCCTAAGGAAGCCGTCAGTGGAGCATGTAAACGTGCTGTTCCTCTGTGTTTTGTGCTCCTCCTACCTGTGTCAAGCCCGTTTAAATGGGTTCTGGTATGACCTGCCGATGACTCATAGCCAGTTAGGTGGCCAAAGATTTGGGCAGCCAATGGCAGCTGCTTTCACTTTATTCTGGGCAGATGTTGTGTTTCTGTTAAAAGCAATGTGTACTACAGCACTTGAATCTAATTTTATCCATCGCTTATGTTCAAGGCCATCAAAACTCTTTTCAATTCCAATATTTTCGCATTTCACGGAACAGCTATTACACTAAAGAAATGGACTGTATTGCTTTTTGTGCAATTAAATATATGTAGGTTTTTCCATAATAAATCAATTTGGATTTCCATTCTGACTGCATAGTCTGTAATAGAACTAACTTATGAAGTCGATATTGAATCCTCCTTTTTGGTTTATGCATTTATAGGAGACCTTCTGGGCCTGAATCACTCCGGGCAGGATGCAAAGAGAGACATGTGATGGGAGGAAGGAGCAGGGGGTTTATTTGAGGGAGGGGGGGGGGAGGTAAAGTGAGCTTAATTACGTCAACAGGGGAGCAAAACAGGAAGGAAGCCATCATCATGTGAGGAACAGGAGAACAGAAGAAGGCAGAAAAGACACTGAATCCCAGATGAGCAGCGGTGTGGAATGGAGGCTGGATTTGGGGTCTGTATGGGATTGTGGGGTCTGACAGAACATACATCTGGGTTTGTCATTGGGAACAGAAATGTCAAAGTGCCCCCCCCCATCCCTCTGAATGGCAGGCAGTAGACAGACCCTAACATCTTCACAGCCCTGCGAAGGCCCGGATCGGTCCGGGCCGCTTCTCCCACAGCATGTGGCCCTAACCTTTCTCCCAGCGTACAGCTGCTCCAGCTGGGGAAGAAGGTCACAGCCAGTCATGTTTAAAGTACATTTCTACATAAAAGTCCATGTGTGTACAGAACTTCCAAAGCGGCCTGACTCAGCATGTCATTTCCACTGTGTGTACATCAGCAGTATGCAGATTCCACAGAGGCACACCGGACCCCCAGCAAAGAATACACCTCAGCCCTATTGGACACCAAACGGCATGTTTGCACCCAACTGACGTCACACAGGAAATTTCGGCATGCCAGCTGTCCCCCCCCATGATCTGCTTCCTGCTGATCTGGTTACTTCAATATAAAACCCAGCAGGGAACTACCCCCCATCTCCAGAGACCTGAACAATGGCATTGAACAGTATCAGACGCCAGCTGCAGAGCGACACACCACCCGAGCCAGTGGCCTCGCCACCTTATTACTGCATGGCAAAAGCCCTCGCAGGCCATCCGCTCATCGCGCCACTGCCACTGCCAGCTTCGACGCCATTGGATCAAGCCGATTCGTCTCCAACTGACTCATACTGAACTCAGATTGGGTGTAATTAACAGAATACCATGACAGTAAATAATCCTCATAAAGTTATAAACAGTTTCAAATGCCATAATTATATTTATTTTTCAAGGAAGTAGTGAATGGTGCTGTTTCAGGGCTGGACTGGCCATCTGGCAAACCGGGCATTTTTCCAGTGGGCCGATGGGTGAGAGGGCTGGCAAATGTTATTGTGAGGGACCTCAAAGTCCAGGGCAAAATTCCCGGTCCAGCCCTAGATGATCATTTTTTGGTGCTAAGAAATGAATGCATGTTGAAATTCGGAACATAGATCCTCCAGTGCTTGTCCAATAAGGTGTCACAGGTTGGGAAAAAAAACCCTAAAAAGCCGAAATGGGTTTTCTAATCCTTTAGCTAAGTTTAGCCCGGTTAAAGTCAGATGGAATCGGCCCATGACGGCCATGTTCTCGGGACGGTCATCCCCTATGGTGCTGAGTCACCATCTCTCCCGGGTTCCTAGCGGACATGACTCGCCACGCAGTGCCAGCTTCTGGGACAGGGGAGCATGTCTTCCTCACGCCTCATTACCGAGGATATCCATCGGCTGTGTGTGCTCTCCCCACGGCTTCCCCCAGCCTCCTCTCTGCCCGATCCACTCTTCGCCCGAACAGTGTACCGACCCACGATCCTCGCTTGCTCCGCAACTACACCCCCACATCCGAGCACCTCCATATATATATATATATTTCCCTACTATCAAGGGGAGTGCTGTGTAAACATGGGCACTCTTTAAAGCCCCTGAATTACATTCATAGCCATTAAAATGTGGCGCTGCTCGTTATCGCAGACGTGTACTGACAGACCGTGACAGATTGCTGACATCGGAGGTAAAAAGTGCCTACAAGTGGGGAAAAAAAATTGGCAGATTATTAGTATTCTTATGGAGTCGCATAAAACAGCAATGATAAAACATAGAAAAGATTAAAATGCAAGTTAGTAAGGTTTGGTCAGTTCTATTCATATTTTATTCATATTTCTCGCTGTTTGCTTTTACACCTGAAGCAATCCAGCCCTTCTCGCTCTTATGTCACCGTTGAGAGGCTGTTGAGGTTTTTTTAGAAAATGGTTCCTTCATATACACTTTGAATTAATGCAACAGCAGGCTCAGGCGGAAGAATTAATTTGCTAGTTTAGATGAGTGCCTGCCTGTCTGACTTCAGGGTTGCTGGGCCCGGTAGGCTGCCACTGCCGCGGGGGGGGTGGTCACCATTAGCCCCCCACCTCTGACATTAAATTCACTTTCAGCCGCTCCTTTCCAGCTGAAGAACGTCATCTGTAGCCACCGTGTGGGGGGGGGGGGGGGGGGGGGGGGGGGGGGGG